>JXCR01140746.1:150507-280281 GCA_002079205.1 Phalaenopsis hybrid cultivar
ATGGAGATTTTCAGCGCTTTGAGATGTCAATGTCCGAGGAATCCCCCTTCCAAAAATTTAGGAAAGTACCAAAATCTCAAAAATACAATATTGATGTTCATAAAATATTCTCTGATACTATTTTAAAAGAAGTTTCACTTCCCAAACAGTATGATAGTTAGAGTGTCAAATTCAACTAATCAAGCATACTTGCCTCCTCTTAGATACATTGGAATAAATGAGGCAAATTTGCAGATTGATCTATGTTTTCCATTGGTGCTCGATCGATAGAGATTCAAAAAACAGTTAGAGTTAGTGTCGTGCAGTTGTTATGCCAAATGATGGTGAATATCATCAGGCTGATTACCTTCTTTTAAAAATGGTGGGCCAATCTGACGTCAAAGATCTTATTTAGGCTTGACGTGGTTTCTAGTGGCATACATGGATAGATATCCTTTAGGAGGAAGGAATTAGATATTCACAGAAATGATTCAATACCATATTGGTCTGTCAATTTTTTTTGTAAAAAATGTTTGAGATTTTTGTGAGTCAAAGAAAACTGTAGCAACTACTTACTTCTCTATAGATCACAATAGATGAGATATTATTGATTCTTAGATTTTTTGACCTCAAAGATCTTTTGTTTGAGGTACAATACATCAATAACTTTATGGGTGAGGAATTTTTATTTAAAACATGCATGTTTATCCATTCTTGGTGATTTTTTTGGTGATGTCGATGAAATTTGAGAATAAGCACCTTGAACCTACTCTTGTTGCACCTCTAAAGTGGTCCTTGTAGGATAGTGACTGCAAGTTCCTTCCTTTGAAGTAGCGTAAGAGGAGTAAAGGCTTAAAAAACCCCCAACCAATATTTTGAAGATCTATATTCCAGAGAGTGTATTGAGTCATTCATGCATAAGGTACCATTGGGATGAAGAATACATGAGTCCTATTTGCATATGTCAAAATCCTTTGTTTTATATTCCTCTTTATGATTTTAATATGAATTTATTTTTTTTAGATAGCAAAAAATATGTAACTTGAAGTGGTGTTCAATCTTTCCTCAACAAAGTAGAATTTTGAATTCATCTAGATCAAATTTTTCTAGAACAAGTATAGGTGAAGATATGATTCAAAGCTTGAAGAATCAATGAGCATAAAGAATCAGCTGGCGGAAAGCAGAAGTGAAATGTCCATGATAGTGACTTACTGTTGAGAAAATAAGAGCGAAGAAAAACAGCAATCGACACAAATCCAGAATAACACAGAGATTTAACGAGGTTTGGCAAAGATGCCTACGTCATCGGGAGCAGAGCGGCGAGTTCCTTTCAATATTCAGAAAAGAGTTACAAAAATAGAGGATACCTCCTGGGGTTACTAACAGGCCTAATTATAACCCCAGGAGTAAACCATAGGTACAATATGTAATTACAACATTACCCCTGTACCAAACCGCGGGGCTTTGCCCCCGCACCCAACTCACGTAACTTCCCAATTTGGACAGATTCTTCCGCTCCGCTCTGCTCCGCTTCAATCTAGCGTCTGTCCCGATATGGTATATGAGCCATACCATCCCAACCGCGGGGCTTTGCCCCCGCACCCCAACCCACGTAACTTCCCAATTTGGACAGATTCTTCGCTCCGCTCCGCTCCGCTCCGCTCTGCTCCGCTCCGCTTCGATCCAGCGTCTGTCCCGATATGGTATATGAGCCATACCATAACAAATCTCCACCTTGGCGAATATCCAGCCCCTTAGGAGAAAAAATACCTGGGAGTTACAACTGCACCACCGTGGGTTGGGCCACCATGCTTCTCTAGCAACTGCAAACATTCAACAAGTCCAAGCAATGCAAGAACTTGTTGATAGTAACTGGCTTGGTCAACATATCAGCTGCATTCTCATCAGTATGAACCTTCTGCAACAGTATCTCCCCAGAAGCAATCAACTCTCTGATCTTGTGATACCTGACATCAATGTGCTTGGTTCTCGCATGGTACACCTGGTTCTTAGCCAGATAAATAGCACTCTGACTGTCACAATGCAACTGAACTCCACCTTGCTCAATGCCCAGTTCCTTTACTAGCCCAGTAAGCCATAAGGCTTCTTTAGCAGCTTCAGCTACTGCCATATACTCTGCTTCAGTTGTAGATAATGCCACAATAGACTGAATTGTTGATTTCCAACATATAGGCCCTCCACCAAGAGTAAACACATACCCAGTTGTAGACCTTCTGCCATCCAAATCACCTGCATAGTCTGAATCAACATACCCCACAACTGAAGGATCATTCTTCTGACTGCCAAAAATAATTCCATGTCCTACAGTACCCTTCAGATACCTGAAAATCCACTTGACTGCTTCCCAATGTCGCCTTCCAGGTTTAGCCATGTATTTGCAGACTTGACTAACAGCATGAGCCAAATCAGGACGAGTACATACCATAGCATACATCAAGCAGCCAACTGCACTGGCATATGGAACCTTAGCCATGTCTTCCATTTCTGTATCTGTCTTAGGACACTGTTCTGAAGAAAGCTTAAAATGATTTGCCAAGGGAGTGCTCACAGGCTTTGCATTGCTCGTCTCAAACCTTTCCAGCACTTTCTCAACATAGCCTCGTTGAGATAAACATAATCGTCTTGAGCCTCTGTCTCGATGAATCTCCATTCCAAGAATCTTCTTCGTAGGACCCAAGTCTTTCATGTCAAATTCCTGGCTCAATAAAGCTTTCAAACCACGGACATCATTCATATTCTTTGCAGCAATCAGTATATCATCAACATACAGTAACAGAAAAATAATAGAACCATCATCAAGGCTTTTCACATAAACACAGCAATCATACTCACATCGTCTGTAGCCAATTTGCATCATGTAGGAGTCAAACCGCTTGTACCATTGTCTTGGAGATTGTTTCAACCCATACAACGATTTCTTTAACCTGCAAATCAGATACTCCTGTCCAGGTTGAGTGAACCCTTCTGGTTGCTCCATGTAAATCTGCTCCTCCAAATCACCATGCAAGAAAGCAGTTTTAACATCCATCTGCTCCAAATGCAAATCCCAAATAGCTACTAATGCAAGCACTGCCCTGATTGAAGTATGTCTGACCACAGGAGAAAAGATTTCATCATAATCTATCCCCTTCTGCTGTGAAAATCCCTTTGCAACCAGTCGAGCCTTGAACTTTTCCCCTTCTTTTTCTGATACTGCTGGTTTCCTTTTGTAGACCCATTTGCACCCAATAGCCTTCTTTCCCTCTGGAAGCTGAACTAGCTCCCAAGTGCGATTTTTCTGCAAAGACTCCATCTCCTCAACCATTGCACCCATCCATTTTTCTTTCTCCTGGCTAGTGATAGCTCCTTGAAAAGTGGCTGGATCATCGCTACTGATGAGAAGTGCACAAGAGACTAAGTCTTCATAACCCAATCTGCTAGGAGGCCTTACATTGGTGCGTCTCTGTCTATCTCTGGCTAGATTGTAATTCTGCAGATCATCTGGAATAGAATCACCAGGTGTTGGATTTGAACTTTCACCTCTCTCAGAAGCTACTGGCTGTTGTTCTAAATCCATCTGCACTGCATCTGAACTGGAACTGTTCCCTGACACCTTGTCTTGATTCTGCTGTAACATAAACTGCTCATCAAAAACTGCATCTCTGCTGATCACCATCTTCTTTGCAATCGGATCCCAAAACTTGTATCCTTTCACACCTTTCTTGTAGCCCAGAAAGATGCACTTCTTGGATTTTGCATCAAGTTTGGATCTTTCATCTCCAGGTACATGCACATAAGCAGGACATCCAAAAATCCGTAAATGATCAAATTTAACTGGATTACCTGTCCATACCTCTTCTGCGACCTTGCAACCCAATGATGCTCGAGGTGATCTATTGATGAGATAGCATGCCATATTCACAGCCTCTGCCCAGAAACTCTTAGGAAGTCCTGCATTCAGTCTCAAGCACCTTGCCCTTTCAGTTAAGGACCTATTCATCCTTTCTGCCACACCATTCTGCTGTGGTGTCTTCCGCACTGAAAAATGCCTCTGAATCCCATGCTCCTCACAGAACTTCTGAAACTGTGAATCTGTGTACTCTGTGCCATTATCAGACCTCAAATACTTGATCTTTCTGCCAGTTTGGTTCTCCACCTCAGCTTTCCACAGCTTGAATTTAGAGAAGACTTCAGATTTCTGCTTCAAGAAATACACCCAAACTTTCCTGGAGAAATCATCAATAAAGGTAACGAAATACTGAGATCCTCCCAATGACAACTCCCTAGTAGGGCCCCATACATCAGAATGCACATAGTCAAGAATTCCTTCAGTTTTGTGTTTTCCAGTCATAAAACTGACTCTAGTCTGTTTTCCAAGAATACATAACTTACAAANAATGTCATGGTTCTGAATTTGGAGGACATTTTGGAATTGATAAAATTGCTTATAAATTTTTACAAGCTGGATTTTATTGGCCTACCATCTTTAGAGATGTTTATAGATAGATAAAAACTTGTGATCGATGTCAACGAGTAGGCAATATATCTAGAAGAAATGAAATGCCTCTGAATTTCATGTTAGAAGTTGAGATCTTTGACGTTTGGGGATTAGATTTTATGGGACTGTTTATTCCTTCATTTGGGAACTTATATATATTAATTGCAGTGGACTACGTTTCTAAGTGGATTGAAGCACAAGATTTACCTAGTTGTGACGCTAAAAGTGTTTTAAGGTTTTTAATGAAAAATATTTTCACTAGATACAGAATGCCTGAATAATTACCATTGGAGGGTCCCATTTTAGAAATAAATACATTCAGAGATTGGCAGAAAAATTTAATATTATTCATAGAATCTCTACTGCCTATCATCCTCAAACCAGTGGGTTAGCTGAAGTTTCTAATAGAGAGATCAACAAATACTTGAAAAGACTGTAGACACCCTAGAAGAATAGATTGGTCCACTAGATTGGATACTGCATTATGGGCTTACAGGACTGCTTATAAAAGTCCTATTAAAATGACTCCTTACAGACTAATTTTTGGAAAGACTTGTCACTTACCGGTAGCATTGGAGCATAAAGCATATTGGGCGATTAAAGAATTCAATTATAATTTGAAAGATGCTGGAAAGAAGAGATTGTTACAATTAAATGAATTAGAAGAATTAAAAAATGAGTCTTTTGATAACAACAGAATTTATAAGAAAAAATAAAAGTTATGGCATGATCAAAACATTAACCAAAAGAACTTTAAACCAGGATAAGAAGTTTTGCTTTACAACATTAGGTTGAAGTTATTTTCTGGGAAATTGAAGTCTTGTGAGTTAGGACCCTTTACTGTGACTCAAGTTTATACTTACGGAGCTGTTGAAATTGAAGATCAGATGGAAATAGATTTAAAGTGAATGGACACAGATTAAAACCATATTTTGAGGGTAAAAGACCAAGTAAATGGACACAGAATAAAACCATATTATGAGGGTAAAAGACCAAATTTTAAAGAGGTTTTAATGAAAAATAGATTTCATGTAAATGAACATAGATTAAAACCATATTATGAGGGTAAAAGACAAAATTTTAAAGAGGTTTTAATGAGAAGTCAAACTAAATAACACCTGAATAGGTTGGGTTGACGACGTTAAACCAAGCGCTTTATGGGAGGCAACCCATATTTATCTTTACTTTATTCGCAATTATANGAAGATTTTGCAATATTGATTGAGGCCAATTGACTAAGCTATGAGTTTAACTGGGTGAGATTAAGTCATATGGTCAATATTGGGGTTTGACCCAAATCAAAATTGGGCTCAAATCATGGGACAATTGAGCCTGAATTTGGTTGAGTTTGGTCATATAAAAAATTAATTTGAGTTTATAATGGGAATTGGGATCAATTAAGATCAATTGATAGACAATTGGGATGGATTTGAGGAATTTTGGGTCTTTAAAGGACAATTTGGGGATTTTTGTTAAAGATGGTCAAATTGGTCAAATTGGGTCATGGTGTAGTTGAACAAAATAAAATTGGGAATATTTTGGATTTATTGGCATTTTTTTGGGAATATTTGGAATTTTTGGATTTTTGGGCCATGGAGGGGTATTTTGGTAATTTGTCATTTTTGGAAATTTTTGTCAGTTTTGGCAAATTTGGATGTATTCAAAGTGTTTGAAATGAGTTTTAATCAGTTTTATGTATTTTGGCAAAATTTGGGAATTTTGGCCAAATTTTGAGTCCTAAGAGCAGTTAGGTAATTTGGAGGTGCCTAGGGGCAAAACGCCAAGTTGGGTATTTCAAGTGCAATTGGGTAAAGAACCATTTTGAATGAGTCATGGACCAAAGAAATCTTCATTTTGGGTCCCCATATATTGGTCTTAGCCAGGGTATTGTGAGGATATTGTGTACCTTAACTTCAAACCAACACCCAGGGTCAATCCTAAGGCCAAGTAGTCCTATAGGAATTCTTCTTGAGTTTTCTCATAATGATCTTACCCACTAATTATAAGAGGTTGGGATCAATATGTGGAACTTCAAGTTGAGCAAATAAAAGAGTTTTGAATTTCTAATGGTGAGAGTACCTTTTCTAGTTTTCTAAGACTAGTTAATAGGAAAGT
Organism: Phalaenopsis hybrid cultivar; assembly: GCA_002079205.1. Taxonomy (NCBI): domain Eukaryota; kingdom Viridiplantae; phylum Streptophyta; class Magnoliopsida; order Asparagales; family Orchidaceae; genus Phalaenopsis; species Phalaenopsis hybrid cultivar. Next base: position 157,100 of record JXCR01140746.1, read on the forward strand.
CCTATGGCTAGACCTAGGCTACTAAAGAAGTTTCTAGACCTCAACCAAAAGTGAGGTCAACATTGGGTTATACCTAATTAGGTTTAAGGTTGATTAAACATAATGTAAGTAAGGCTTAATTTGATTAATTAGGTTTAAATTTAGGTTAGACCTAATGAGGATTTAAGTATTAATTAAGGATTAATTGGGTCTAATTGGTGTTAGAACTAATTAGGGTTTAAAGTTATTTAAGCTCAATTTAAGTAAGTCTTAAAGGATTAATTGGGTCTAATTGGGGGACATAATAAGGTTTTAAAGTTAATTAAGCTTACTTTAGGTAAGGCTTAAAGAATTAATTAGGTCTAATTGGGGTTAAGCCTAATTAAAGTTTAGAGATGATTAAGCCTAATTTAAGTAAGGCTTAAGGGAATACTTAGGTCTAATTGCGATTAAACGTAATTAGGGTTTAAAGTTAACTATGCTTAATTTAAGTAAGGCTTCAAGGATTAATTAGTTATACTTGAGATTAAACCTAATTAATATTTAAATTTTATTTAGCCTAATTTAGGAAAGGCTTAATGGATTAATTAGGTCTAATTAGGATTAAGTTAATTAAGCCTTGTTTAGGTAAGGCATAAAGGATTAATTGGGTCGAATTGGGGTTAGACCTACTTATGGTTTAAAGTTAATTAAGCCTAATTTAACTAAGGCTTAAAGGATTAATTGGCTCTAATTGGGGTTAGACTTAATAATGGTTTAAAGTTAACTAAGCCTAATTTAGGTAAGGCTTAAAGAATTAATTAGGTCTAATTGGGATTAGGCATAACTAGAGTTTAAAGATAATTAAGCTTAATTTAAGTAAGTCTTAAGGGGTTAATTTGATTTAAATGTGATTAGACTTAATTAGGGTTTAAATTTAAGTATACTTAATTTAAGTAAGGCTTTATGGATTAGTTAGGTCTAATTGAGATTAGACCTATTTAGGGTTTAAAGTTAATTAAGCCTGATTTAAGTCAGGCTTAAAAGATTAGTTAGACCTAATTTGGGTTCGAACTAATTAGGGCTTAAAGTTAATCAAGCTTAATTTAGGTAAGGCTTAAAAGATTAATTAGGTTCTGTTGGTGTTAAGCCTATGTAGGTTTCAAGTTAACTAAGCCTGATTTATGTCAGATTTAAAGGATTAGTTACGTCTAATCGAGGTATGAATTAATTAGGGTTTGAAGTTAATTAAGCCTAATTTAAGTAAAACTTAAACGATTAATTAGGTCTAATTGGGGTTAGACCTAATTAGGATTGTATTAAAATTTAGTTTACTTGGTCCCAAGGTGTCATAATAAATCCCTATAGTCAGCCTTAGCCCTTAGAGTCAAGTTCAAATCAGGTTACTCCTAAGTTGGAGTTGGGTTCAAAGTGTTTAGACCCAAAATATAGGAATGGTTGGTTCTAATGTGGTTAGAACCAAAGAACAAGATTGGGTTCAAGATTGGTTGCACCCAAGGCTAGCTTTTGAATTAGATTTAAGTTGGATAAATCCAATGGTTAAATTTAGGTTAGGTCTAGGTTGATCAGACCCACCATCAACACTATTTTAGTCGGATGAGTTGCCCGTTGAAAGTTGTCGGTCGTTGGAATCAAAATCCCGTCGCCCACTTTGGAAAGACATTTAATTAACATATAAATATTTAAGTTTTGAAAAAAAACATGAAATCAAACTGATCCCATATCTTCCATAATTTAAATGAAAGAGAACTGTACCTTAAACCCTGTATCTATCCCGAAAGATAAACACAAGACTTGAGGGTGAAGCTCGATCAAATAAACTAAGAAATATATGACATTCATTTAGTCTGTGAAAACTATTTTTATTTGCCGACAAGTTCCCCTACTTAATGGGAATAATTAAATAGGGTATATATTAAGCTGGGTTTGGAAAAGCCTCCTATAATGACAATCCCTTATAGTTAATTACATCTTAGATAACCAAAGTCACCTAATAAAACTCTCGATAAAAATCAGGGAATATTATCTTCAAAGAGGTCAAAAGAATAGGACTTTTCAATGAGATTGGACAAAGAGATGTGAAAGGAGAATGACTCAAATTTCAAACATTTATTATAAAATCCAAAGAATTAAAGACTAGGGGATGTCACAGATCCTGAGGAGAACCTGGGTGACTTCTCAAGTTATCTTATGGTTTGGCTTGAATTTTGAGTAGAAATTATTTAAACGTTTTATCTTGCCAATTTTATTAATTAAGGCTTACACTTATGTGAAACTATCACACAAATAGCTTAGAAGATATGAGGTCATAATGAACGACAAACTTGGAATCCTAAGACAAGCTAGGGCTTTATATTGTACAACAGAGTTGTACAAGGGCCTAAAGATGAGTTGATGTTTATGTTGCACTAGGAAGATAACCTAAAAATCCTATGGCTTGTGGTTTAATTCAAAGGAAAGATAAATTATTGTAGATTTTTTTGCTATTGAAAATGGTCGTGCTACTGTTGGAAGCTGTCAGTCGTCGGAATCGAAATCCCGTCACCCACTTTGGAAAGACATTTAATTGACATATAAATATTTAAGTTTTTAAAAAAACATGAAATAAAACTGATCCCATATCTTCCTTAATTTAAATGAAAGAGCACTGTACCTTAAACCCAGTATCTATCCCGAAAGATAAACACAAGACTTGAGGGTGAAGCTCGATCAAATAAACTAAGAAATATATGACATCCATTTGCTTTGTGAAAACCATTTTTATTTGCCGACAAGTTCCCCTATTTAATGCGAATAATTAAATAGGGTATATATTAATTGGGTTCGGAAAAGCCTCCTATAAGGGCGAGCCCTTATAGTTAATTACATCTTAGATAACCGAAGTCACCTAAGAAAGCACTCGATAAAAATCAGGGAATATTATCTTCAAAGAGGTCAAAAGAATATGACTTTTCAATGAGATTGGACAAAAAGATGTGAATAGGGAATGACTCAAATTTCAAACATTTATTATAAAATCCAAAGAAAGAAAGACTAGGTGATGTCACAGATCCTGAGGAGAACCTTAGTGACTTCTCAAACTATCTTATGGTTTGGCTTCAATTTGGAGGAGAAATTATTTAAATGTTTTATCCTGCCAATTTTATTAATTAAGGTTTACACTTATGTGAAACAATCACACAAATAGCTTAGAAGATGTGAGGATTTAGGTCATAATGAACGACATACTCAGAATCTTAAGACAAGCTAGGGCTTATATTGTACAAAAGCGTTGTACAAGGGCCTAAAGATGATTTGAGGATTTATGTTGTACTATGCAGACAACCTCAAAATCCTATGGCTTGTTGTTTGATTCAAAGGAAAGATATACTTTTGTAGATCCTCTTGCTGTTGAAAATGGTCGTGCTGCCCACAATGCTAGCTCCAAGTTCCTTTTCGTAGCACGTTTAAGTTTTCTAATGTATCAAGTTATGTTGTCAAATCAGATGTCGCTATGGTTATGTTTCTTTAAATATTATGAGGCATATTAAAGTTAATTAGAGCGACACCGGTTAGGATCCTACGATTCCCTCATTCTGGTACTATTATTTTCTTTTGGATTCACTCAATCTAAATGAATTTACTAAACTCAACTTAATGAATTCCGTACTTTAATTTATACCATGAGAAATCTCGTTAGCAACCGTAGGTTACCTCCTCCAAGGGATTCCCGATCATCCGATAGAGACGTCTTAATTTAGTTGCAATTGTTGTTTTGTGATGTGTGAGATTAAATTTTGAGTTATCTTATATTTTGAATATTGTGGCAGTGAGTTTTATCTTGGTTAATTTTTTGTTTTGGTTTTGGTTTCAATCTTGTGGCTATCCTAAAGGTTTTAGTTTTCATGCAGGGTGACATCGTTGTTTAGCATTCAAGTTTGAGATGAAAAAGGTAAAGAAATGTAAATGCATTAATTAAAAAGCGTACCTGGCGAGTCTTCTCGTTCGTCCACCTGAAAATTTAATATTGCAAAGCATATATATGTATAATTTTGCAAGAATTAAAGCATGCTTATAGAAAAAGTAGGAAGTACAAATCTAAAGTATGCCTATAAAAGCCTATGTCATATCTTGGTGTATTTTATATTTAAGGATGATTGCTTTAAGTAAAATATAATAAGCTCACATGTCATTCAAAATTTCTAAGAAATCATGAAGAAGTTTTGGGTAATACCTTAGACATTTCATGGTCCTCGAAAATATCTTGAGTTCATTTTGGTTTTATCATATTTGCTATATAGTTCATCCAATTAATACCCTTATGCTTAATGAACTTGATGTTTTAATTAAAAATTAATTAATTAAAATTAAATATAATTTATTAGTTTTAATTTTTATTCTTATTACCATTCTGTTGCTCTGCTGAGTTCAGGGATATTTTTGATTTATTTTTATGATTTATCTTTGCAAAAATATGTTTTTTAAAGTTTATTGCGATTTTTGAGCATTTAAATAAATTAAAAATTTTGATTTAATTACTTATCTATGCAGTGATAGTGTCGATCCTAGAAGTCGTTGAAAGCCTATGAGTCAGACTTTGGTTTTCAAGACTTTACCTACGGGCGCTAAGGTGAGTCGCGGTTCGGTCCATTTTGTATGGACAGATCGGTGGTCCACTTCTTTTGAGGCTGTCCAACTTCGATACACAGAAATGGACAACATCAGTTCATCTTCCCCACGGGGCAATTAACTAAGCGTCATCAGTGTTTAAAGAGCATGATCTCATTGAAGTTTCCACCAAAGTTTGTAATTTTTATCCAAAAGCTTTCTCATGTTTAAAATAACACATCCATATGGTTATTTAGGCATGGTGTAAAATTTTCTTTCATAATAGTCCAAATCTGAGCCTAGTTTTAGGTTTCGTGGGACATAGCCAGTCTCAAGATGTATAACCCCGATTGAGTTTGATGAAAGCATTCTCTCCTCATGAAGTTTGTCCTTTATTTAATTTGAGATGAAGTCGGGCCTTTGTATGTCCTTGGTGAAATGATGACTCAGTTTTAGCTTGGACTAGGTTAGAGACCTTTGGATGGCTCAATTTTAATTGGGAAGGTATCGTGGTGGGTTAGGAAGCTTTTTGGATGCTAGGGTTTGAGTTTTGATAGGGTTTGTGTTAACCCAAAATTTTTTCCAAGTTTTGGAGTATAGAATTAAGGTTTCTTAGTATATTTAGGAGGCTGAAATTATAGGGAATCAACTGCCTAAAGGATGGAGAGTAGTTAATTGAGTATCACAGGGTTTAAGGATTCTATCTCAAGTTCTCCTCTTCTCTAGGTCTCTAATGTAAAGTCCTTAAATAGCCATTAAAGGCTATATGAAAGCTTAGAGTCAATTGGGGAAGATAGGTGGTTGTTCAGGGAAGCTCAAAGGAGCTTGAGGGATAAAATTTGGCTAAGGATAGTCAATCCATCCATTTCTATTGTGTGTTCATCAAGAGTCCAAGCATGGCTTCTCATTGGAAAGATGGTGTGGTGGTTGAAGAACTTAGAAGTGAGCTGGAGTGACTATCCAATCTGGTACTCAGGAGATGGGGTGGAATCCATGTAAGGGGTCATATGTCTTCCACCTTATCTTAGCTTGGAAAAGTAAGAAATTGTGGCTTTGAGTGTCTTAATGTGTTTAATGTATCTTTCATATGACCTTGGGCCTGTGCTTACATAGAAGAGTGAGGTGGAATACACATGGCTTCTTACATGGATTCCACCTAAAAGTGATGGATCAAGGATGACCTTGGGCTTGTGCTTCAATAGAAGAGTGGGTCAATGGATGGGCTTGGATTATGCTTTTCATGAAACTTTTAATTAATCAATTAATTAATTAATTAAATGAATCGCAAGATGATAGTTAGGGGCATGATCATGAGTTTGACCATTTAAGTTCACTTGGGCATGAGATTGGTCATAAAGTCAATGTATGGACCGTATGAGTTTGGTTTGACCAAATGATCAATATGTTGACCATGGGACCGAGGGTTGATCAAATGCTCAATTTGGTCAATATTGATTCAAATTAGGTTCTACCATAATTTATTTAATTTTTCTAAGGCGTCACTCAATTTTGAGGTAAAAAGGGGACACATTAGGGATTGATGTAAATTTTAGGGTTAGGGGACCTTTGATGAGGTCAAGGAATCACTATTGGTAAATTTCTTCCTCAAGATGGATTTGAAGAAAATGATAATTTTAGGACTTGTAGAAAAGTATCTGGGATCCTGAGTTGATTTGAGTGGCTCAAGGCTTGTCTTGTTCATAGATGTCGATTTAGGGTGAATCCTCAGAAAAGTGAGGTTAACAAATGGGCCCCCAATATGTGTGGAATACTTAATTAAGTATGTTGCACATATAGAAGTTGACTGAAGCGACCAACATAACCTTTGAAGTTTACATTTTCTCATTTTTTTAAAGGACAATTTAATTACTTAATGTCACGAAGTTTAACATTTAGCTTTTAGAGCTTGCCAGGGAAAAGAGTGTTGGGACTCAGAAAGAGGATCCATGTCAGGAGGGCTTTATATCCAATAGTAAGAGAGAGAATGGATGTCATATTCCATTGAAGGAGGTCTTATATGATTACTTGATAATGTCAAATATCATGTACCTATTTCATTAGAAAGGAATGCAAGGAGACTGATATCTTGACTAAGAGGGAAACAAGTAAGCTAGAGGAAAGTTGTAGTTCCGTGTCAGGAGGCTATTACATCCAATAGAAAGTAAGAAAGTAGATGCCATATTCCATTGAAGGAGGTTTTATACCACTATTCGAGAATGTCAAATTTATAATACATGTCTCATTAAGAAGGAATGTCAGGGGACTGATATACTACCTAAAAGGAAAACATTTAAGCTAGAGGAAAGTTGTAATCTGTGTCAGAAGGGTCTTACATCCAATAGCAAGAGAGAGAGAGTGGATACCATATTCTATTAAAGGATGGCTTATACCACTACTCATGTCGATTTTTGAATACCTCTCTCATTAAAAAAGAGTGCAAGGGGACTGATATCCTAATTAACAGAAAAACAGGCAAGCTAGAGGAAAACAGTAATTCTGTGACAGGAAGGTCTTACGTCCAATGTGAAGAGAGAGAGTGGATGCCATATTCCATTGAAGGAGGCCTTACGACACTACTTAATAATGTCAAATGTCAAATAATTGTCTCTTTAGGAAGAAATTTTGGGGGACTGATAGCCTACTAAGAGGAAAATAAGAAAGTTAGGAGAAAGTCGTACCATGTCAAGAAGTTCTTACATTCAATAGCAAGAGAGAGAGAGAGAGAGAGAGTGGGTGCCATATTCCATTTAAGGAGGATATATACCTATACTCAAGAATGTCGAATGTTGAAGACCTGTCTCATTAGGATGGAATGCTAGGGGACTATTATCCTAACTAAGAGGAAAATAGGTAAGCTTGAGGAAAGCCACAATTCTGTGTCAGGAGAGTCTTATATCAATAGAAAAAAGAGAAATATGTGGAATTTACACAGAGTTGACCAAATTATTTTGAATTTTTAATGTTTATTAGGCTTAATCCACTCGAAGGCAACTACACTTTACCCATAATTGTCATTTAGTTGGTTAATAGACCGCGAATCAACTTTTATGTTTCTTCATGAAATTTTTGTCTATTTTTAGTTACTAAATCATAGGGGATTACTTTGGCTTTTTTGGACATGCAGAGTATTGTCATTAATTGAGGATTTTCTAAAAAAAAGGAAAGTTTCATTTCATTACAAAAGATATCATACATTGACAAAAATGTCAACAAATGACGTCAACAGTACATCACATCTTCGTAAGAAAAATGTCACATAATGCGCACCATTTTCATGATTATGTTTGTTGGCTTGGCAAAACTGAATACTATTAGACCTACCATGGATATCTTCACTCTGAGGAACCATAAAAAACAAGTTTCATCAAGTATGACTCAGGCGTTGGGGTATTCAAGGGGTCATGGAAGTTCTAGAGGTTGTAGTCCCTCGAGTTCTGGAACAGGTTGATAATTAGCTGGACACTTTTTAGGATGCACTTTTCTGAGGGTGATTAAAATTCTTTTTCTAATTATTGATGGGATAAATGTTTCAGCATGTCAGCTCCAATTCCTTATATGAGTAACACTGATCCACAGCAGTGAGAAATTCGATAGGTGGCCCAAAATTCACCAAGTCCCCTAACTTGTATTTCTTGTCCAAATAATATACCACATATATTCAACAGAGAAATAGTATTGAGTGGTGTTTCAAAGTCATGATAGTTAATATGTGGCGGGATGCAATATCGCTCTTCATAAATGTTGATGGTATAGTTGTCAGGGACACAGTCCGGAGGCATTATGCTCCACCATACTAGTCTTTTGATTATTTTAATTATTATGTCAGGCATTGGGTCAACTTGTTCGTAGTACAAAATGCCTGAGAAATTGTCTTCTTTTTCCTCAGCATTATTGTAACAACAACCATATTGAATGGTAATTATACCTTTTCCCCTTTTCCATCGATAAGGCTTGGAATAGGTCCTCTCGAGATATCCCACCCATCCGTGATCTCGTGCGTCCATCACGTGTTTAACAATGATCGTTTGATTATCTTCGTCAAACACCTTAGTGAAAACCTGTACTCCCTCCAGTATGTTAATTCCTTCATCACCGGCTTGCTTGAAGCATTCAAAGATGTGTCGTTTGACAGTCTGCATGTGTTTCAAATCTTCTTCATAAATGATATTTCTAATGGTAGACCCCCCTGGTGTCATGGGATAAAGAGCCTGAGGGGTGTAGGAACTAGGCGCAAAAACAATTTTTTCTATTTTTTCTTCTTCTCGGTTAAAATTTTCTATTCCCAGGATAGGGTAAGTTTCCTAGGGAGTGTATTCCTGGATATGGAATTCAAATTGTGTGAAATCCTCTTCAACATGCTCTGAATATTGTTCCTCTTATTCTCCAAGTGTTTAAAGTCATTTATTGCAATTTCTTCTTCGAGTTCATGTCAGTCCTAATTTTAGTCTTTTTATTCCTACAATTGATGCGTCTATGATTCTGTATGCATCAACAACTATGACAGATTTTAATCTTCCACGATCAATTTTATATTTTTATTTTGTTAATTCTGTATTTTCTTTAATATTGTCTTATCTTCTGGATCGGAACTCCAAAACAGGCGGTCTCCCATCTGCCTTTTTTTGGTTGAAATTAAACTGTAGTGGTCCATTGTACACTAGTTCCACTTGTGCCAAACCTAAATCAAAATGAACCCTTGATCTCTTTTCCATGCATCGACGGTCTAAAGCCAAGCCTACACCACTATGAAAAGTAAAAAGAAGCATATTGTTTGACATTTTTCTGTGAGTAATAGGGTAATGTAAGAACGTTAGTCTTGATTTCATTTTAGTTTGTTAATATATGTTTAATTCCATCAAGATTTCAGTTCATCATTTATTTAAAGAAGTTAAGCTCATAAGCACCTGCTTAATGAGTGAAAGAAATTTTGGAAGGCAAAAGTCTTAGTTGCACTACTGAAAAAAACATAGTTTCATTTTTTCAATATTATTTTCTCATTTAAGAAATGAGTCATTTTTATATCATAATATTTTTTGAAGTACCGCCCATTTATTGGGGGTATAATTCTTTCTCCTTTACAATCGACATGCTGGTAGGATCCTCTCAAATATGTCTTTTCAATAATATACGGACCCACCCATATTGTGAGCGACGATAGGTCTTTGGAGCACCAAAACAAAATCCTCAATTTGAAACATTCTTAGACAAACCAATTTTTTGTGGGTCTGTATCATTTTTTCTTGATATAACTTCGATATTTTGAGCTTGTAGATGCTTGCCTTCTAAAATTTTGAGTTCTTCAAGCCATAAATTTGCATCTGTCATCTTTTATTATTTTATTTTCCACTACTATCTTTAGAGAAAGAAGTTTTACTTTGAGTGAAAGCATGGCTTCGAACCTGTACACGAAAGCAAACAATATTGATTGTGTAAGTGTGTGGTATGTGGTATGATAAGCCCATAGAGATTCTGTTAGTCATTCATTCCATTGTCTTGGACTACCAGTTAACATCTTTTTTAATATTTGGACGAGTTTCTTGTTGAAAGCTTCGACCAAACCATTTTCTTTAAGGTAATAAATTGTTGAGTGCCTCCAATCTAGCCCTTGTCTTTGGATGAAATTGTTTATCTTTTTGTTTTTAAAGGCCATTCCATTATCTAAGATGACTGTTTAAGGAACTCCAAGTCTATAAATAATTTATCTTTTGACAAAATGGAGGACTTGATTTGCTTTAACTTTCCTGAGTGGCATTGCCTCTGCCCATTTTGAGAATTAGTCTGTAGCGACTAGAATAAACTGATGACATCAAGATGATGGAGGTTCTATAGGGCCCATTATATTTGTGCCCCAACATTCAAACAATCACAACATAATTTTTGGATGTAGCATGTTTGGAGGTTGCCGTAAGACCACCCCCATGTGCCTGACATTGATGCCATTTCTTCAAAGCATCCAACCAATATGTCATCATTGTTTCTCAATAGTATCATAGAATTTTTATTTTTATTTTCATTTTGGTCCGGATTGGCGTGCACCACAAATACCTAAATGAACTTCTTTAACAATCACTCATAATTTAGATTGGTTTATACATTTTAGCCACATTTTGTTAAAAGATTGTCGGTAAAGAACATATTTTACCAGAGCATAAGATACTACTCACTGCTTGATTTGAGTTGCAACATGACTATTTTCTAGTAATTTTCTAATTTGTAGATATTCAATGATTGGTTGTCATCAATCATCTTTTTTTTTCTTCATGAACACTATCATTGTTGTGTCTTCACTGATTTTGTGGAGATTATCAATGTCGATTTGAGAATAAACATGTCATCCTCATAAAGAAATTTGACATCGTCCTCTTCCAGACAAAAAACTCTTTTGCAAGCTTGGTCAAAACATCTGATAAAGAGTTGTCGCATCTCTGAATTAGGAAAAATGTTACATTCAGAACTTGTTTTAGAAAATTTTAGGTTGTAAAAAAAATATTGCTCAAGTAGAAGTTTGAAAGTTCTGTATTCTTCAATGATTTGATTGATAATTAGTTGAGAGTCCCCATACGTATTAATGCTTTTGATTTTCATTAATATTGTCAACTTTATGCCAGTTATGAGTGCCTAATATTCATCCTTGTCGTTGGTTCATGGTTATGTTAGGTGGTTAGAAAACATCTTCATCGCTCTGGAGTGATGAAAACCAATCCTAACCCTACCTTGCCAAGTTTAGTTGGTTGTCTGTCCTTGTCTTTAAAGAGTAGAGGAAGCTCCCTTGAAGCTTATTTCCCATTTTCAAAGATTAGAAATTTCAAGCTCCAAAATTTGTTTAGTGGCTAGATCATCGTTAAGAGGGGACCCAACCAGTATTGGGCATGCGGCTAGGAAATCTGCCAAAATTTTTCCTTTGATGGAGCGTAGTGACACGAACATTATGTCAAACTAATGTAATATCATTTTACATCTTGCTAGTCTTCCAAAGAGTGTTGCATGAATCATTAGATATTGTAAAGGATTGACCCGTGAGATGAGATTCACCTTATAAGAGAGCATGTAATGCCTTAGCTTTTGAATTGTAATGATTAAAGCTAAGTAGTGCTTCTCAGTTACATGATACTTTATTTTAGTTGGGATTGGACAGCGACTTAAGTAGTATAACACATTTTCTTTACCCTCTTTGTTAACTTGGTCTAGCAAGGCTCTGAGGAAGCTGTCTAATGTCCCAGTGTAGAGGATTAGAGGTCTTTCTGAAATAAGAGCTGCAAAAACAAGAGGTGTTGTCAAGTATTGTTTGATATTTTCAAAATTGTATCGACATTTGTCATCGCATATGAATTTGACATCTTTTCTAATTAAGGCGGTAAGATGTAGACACATACTTGATAAATTGGAAATAAAATGTTTTATATGCTTTAATCTTCCTTAGAAGGATTGCAATTGAGTAAGATTTTTGAAGGAGGCATGTTTAAGATGGCTTCAATTTTGAGAGGGCCAATTTTGATTCCATGACGTCGAACAATGAATCTAAAAATTTTCCCAAAGGTGACACCAAAAGTGCAATTTAAGAGATTCATTTTAAGATTAAATTGTTGTAATTGTTTAAAGACGGTTCTCCAATCGTACACATGGTCATGATCTTGCCTCCTCTTAAAAGTAAGTCATCCATGTAGCACTCAATCTAATTGTGCATAAGTTTGTCGAAGATCCAAGTCAAATCTTGCTGGTATGTCTCCCTACATTTTTAAGTCTAGAGGGCATTACTTTGTAGCAGTAAATCTTGATGGGTATTTGAAAGGCAATATTTGGTTCATCTTCCAGAGAAATTTTAATTTGTTTGTCATTCCCACTGTCCTTAGCCCCTCTTCCCTACTAAGAAACCCTAATTTCTCCACTGAAAACCAGGACATTTTTGGCCATTTGGTCAACTCCACCAAAACTCCAAATAATTATTCCAAAAGCTTCCCCACACTCCAAAAACACTTCCACAATCAAAATCCCCAACTCTTGTGACCTCTACCATAGTCCTTGACCACACCTAAGCTACCCCTTGGCCTAGGTCATTCCTAGACCACATCTCAAAGCAAACTATCACTTGGAGGAGGTTTGTGGATGCAAGGTGAAGCTTCTTAACCAGCCCAATCGAGTCCTCACCACTTCGGCAAAGATAGAGCTTCAAAATCCCTAAATCTCCCTCAATTTTTGTCTTTTATGAAGAAGATAAACAATCTATGTCTATCTAGCAGTATAAGAGTGTTTGTCTTACTTAGATGAAGTTTTAGGAAAAAACCACACTTAATTTGAATAAGTATCAAGGGATTTCTTAGCTCTAAAGTGTGGAGAGTTCTTAGGTTATAACACATTAGGAATGATGAATGGATTTTGTCCATTCTCGTTTATTTAAAACAAACAACGCAGATCTCTTGGAAGATGGGATGGTTCTATACAACACTACAGACCGTGGGTGACGGGACAAGACACATGGAAAGTGTAATAAATGAGAGAGTGTCGCACGACAGTTCACAAATTCATAGGTTGAGGCAACATCGCCATGGTTAAGTAAGAAAATAGGGATTTTTTTATTTAAATAAATACATAAACTTAAAAAAATCATATCTTGGTGTAGAAAATTCAAAAAAATAAAATAAAAATGCCCCTATGCTCAATGAACAGAGAAAAAATTAATGAGTGAAAAATTGGAAACATTTATTTAATTTTTTATTTTTAAATATTTAAATGCCTCAAACCTTATTTAAATAAAAAATATTGATATATTAACCATCACAATATTAAATTTTCATGGATTATTCCCCACATGATTACAGATGTTCCCTTATTTTTCCAAGGTTAAACAGAACCTCAAACTCTAAGATCCCTAATTTCTCATGATAATTACTTCTATTTAATTAAAGTAATTATAAAATATAAAATAAAAGTCAAGAAAAAGTGAGATAAAGTTTGAAAGATTAATTAAAGACAGAGGGACTAAAGAAAAATAAAAAAAAGGATTTTTAAAATTAAAAGGCTTTTCCTACATCTTTTCCTATTTAAAAAATAAAAAAATAATAAAAATATGAATATAATTCACAATATCACAAATTTTTCTCTCAATAAAGATAATAACCCTAAGATGTCCCCATAATATTTTAAAAATAGAAAAATTTATTTTGGATATCTAAACTTATTTTATCTGATACTACAAATTATTTACTTAAAAATTATACAAAAATAAAATATAAGTTGGAAATAATTTTGGTGAGTTCAGTGAGGTCGTAGAGATCATAGAAAAATGAAAGTGTGTTAAAAAATGTATTTTCTACTTATTTTCTCACTAAAGTCAATTAGAAAATTGTAAAAATTAAAATATATTCTAAAAGTCTTGAAAATTGCTCTAGTTGGTCTTCTTACGTTTAACAACATCAAAATATTTTTATAAAGGTAGAGAACACATTTTGGAAAATTAATTAATTATCATTAAAAATTCATATTTGTAAGTTTAAATAATTACATAAGAAAATTATATTTCAAGAAAAAAAATCTCTGATGTCTTAATTAGCTAATGAGTAAGAGGTCAATGAAATTTCATGGTCATTTGACTGAAAATGTAAGTAATGGGGTGCTAACCCTAGAGACGTAATGGTAATTTTGAGAATTTTTCACTCTAACCCTAATTTAACTAACTTTTAGGTTAAACCAAAGATGAAGGGCATTAAATTATGTTGATTAATTTATTTAAATGATTAAAACATTGCTTTTGTGTGATTGTAGGGTGTGTGTGTTGGGACCTCTTTCCCGGGCTTGTATTTTTTCTTGTGGAATAAAGTAAGAGCAGAATAATGCTCTTTTATTAAAAAAAAAGATGATTAAAACATAAAGGGGTATATGGTGTCGCAACTCACTCATGATATTTTCTAAAAAGGGTAAAATTACAAATATCAGAATTGTTATACAAAGGAAGAGATGACGATTTGAATGATCTAAGAGTGAGAGGTATGAGTTAGAATATCAATAAACTAGTGATTTGAACCCCTAACCAATAGTCAAACAAAATTTGATATTTTCAATAATGATTAAGCACACTTTATTAAAACTTTTCAAAAAAGATAACAAGTTTACTCTTAAGCTTAGAGAGCTTGGTAGTGAGTTTAGTTTAATCAAATATCAATTGAGGAATAGTTGGAAATGAGAATATAAGTGATAATGAAACAATCAAAAACACTATAAGCATAAGCCTGATTTGAGGGGAAAGGGAACAAAAAAACTAAATGTCTATGAACATACTCTCAGAGGTGTTTACTTACATAATCATTAAAACATTAAAATTTGACCATCTGCCTTACTCATGGACTAACTAAAACATCAACAAACGTACACTGAGCAAAGTTTAAAGTATAATAATATGACTCTTAATTCAACATTGGTTGATCAACTCAATAATATATCAAGGCTAAGTGAATTAGAAATAGTCTAGGAGATTCTAAAGTTATTCATAATTACCCTCTGAACACCTTTAAAAGATTTTGGACATTTTATAGGTCACTTGGTCTTATTATGATTTGTTTAGGAAAATCATCTTTAAGACATACAGACCCACTAAGATGTGATTAGAAACCTTTTAAATTAACATACATTAATGAGATTTATCCCTTAGAACTTAACCTATAGTAATATCCAATTCTCAAGGGTTTAGAATTTAACACATTATGCCTAATCTCTCGTTGCTAATTAGAGACATTTGACGTATGGAAATTTATAAGGACCATCAAATTCTCATATATATTGAATGTATTGGTGGTATGGGAAGTGATGAGAAAGGCATCTAGTGATAAAATTAGGATAATGGAATAGTATTGTATCTCCTGGATCGAGGACCATATGAGGGTATATGATTGACACTACTATTCCCCAACATTTGACAAGATATAATCCCTGCTTTTTGAGGTTGCAGATGGTTCTAGTCCGATAGTGTAATTGACTTGTGAACAATCCAATTTACAAAATATACAGTACAATGACAAAACAACTATATTTTTTGTGAAACTAACATTTTGGTAACTAAATGAAAATCTACTTTACTTATATACATGTCAAACTATAAATTTTGGGTGTTACCTTCTAAAGTTTCACTTATCAGTTGCCTGGACTAGGGCTAAAAACTGCCCTCCTCTGATCATCTTACTGGTAATTTCTATGAAATATCAAATTTTATACACATAGATTGCTGACAGTTGCATACAAAGTCCTTCAGGAATGATAAATCTGAGCTCATTCCTAACTCAAAATACTTATGCCTAGTTTTGATCTTTTATACCTCATATCTACATTTTAAAATATTTTATGCTTGTGACAATTTCAATTTCATCAGAGGCAACAGGTACGCACTAAAACTTTCCCTTTTACTAATTTTTTTTTTTTCTGTCTGTAACATTACTATTCTTCTACTTACTATACTTGTAAAAGACTTCTAGGGTAGAGAATAGTAGGCCACCTATATAGGTGGAACTTTGCAGTAAACTCAGGTACTCGACAATAACAACAATAATAACAATAACAATAAGAAGCATCAATAATAACCATCAGTTCAACTCAATTACATTGGATAAAACTAAACATTACAGGGAAGAACCTAAAAGAGTTGTTCACAGGACAACAATGATGATGCAAGAAAATGATGGACAACTTCAAATGATGATTGAGAAGAAAGACAAAGTGAAGGATGATCCTCAACTAAACTTTCCGTGGACTTAAATAACATGAACCCTTAGGACGTCAAGGTAATTCATCTAGCATGAGATAAATCATTACTTTATGTTTTAGGCTTTAGCATAATTATGTTGTGATATATAAGTCCTAACTCTTTTATGATTCCATGGTTGTTTGTTTGGTACAACGTAAACCCTCCTATCTTCTTGTGTTATTTGCATAATAATATATTATGCAAAAATAAGCCATAATTTTAATAATTGGCAGAATTAGACATTAAATAAATAATTTCCAAAACTTAAAGCCAAACAATAAGATGGTTTGGGAGGACATTGAGGTTTGCCTCAAAATATGTGAAATTTCATACCTCTCGCTCTTTTTGATCACAAAAAATAACTACTCCTATTTGATCACTTCTCACTTGAATTTTATAAAAATAGTCATAAAAACCCAATGTTGAATTCTTGAAAATGAAACCCTAGATATTAATCAAGAGTTTTCTTAGGCAACTTCATTTTCTTAAGATGTAATTAGCTATAGGGGCTTGCCTCTATAGGAAATTATGAAACCAGATAATGTGCACCCTGCCTAGTCTTTATATTAGATAGGATAATTATCGATCATAAATTTTATAAATTGAACATATATTATAAATTTTGTAGATTATATAATTGAGCCTACTGTCAAGTGATATGTTCATCCCTTGGGATGATGATAAATTCTGGTATCATGCTTGATTAATTGAACTATTAGACATGTGAGATCTGTTCAGTCTCATATTTTAAAGTTAAAACACCATTTTTAAAATCAAAATTATACCCATATTAAATTAAGTTAGTTTTAAAAAAGTTGACCAACATGTTTTGGCGACTCTGCTGAGGATTAATTTTTATCTCCATCTTTGATCAGGTGGTTTTGTCTTCACACTTTAATAGCGTATCTCATGGCTAGACTACTGTTCATTCATTGATGTACCTAGCTCATTTCTTTCTTGGACGAGTATAATCAATTACTACCTTCATTCTAGAACCTACTATTTAATTACCTTTAGATAAAGAGGTTCTAGAATCTTCAAAGTCTAAAGTGATTTGGACCCCTAATTGGGTGGTGTGTTAAGAGAAATAAGCATCGAAATGAGTTTGTTATGGAATCAACCATTGTTTCCAAATATATTGGAATGGGTCTTAAACTTCTTCATTTTTCTTCCAAATTTGACTTGCTTATCACAAGTCACGCAAAATTTCACTCCAGAAGCTTTCGTCAACAAGATAAAATTTTAATTCAAAATGAGAATACAAAACCATAAATTCAAAATGAAACAACATTCAAAATGACAAAAAAAAATGATTTAAACTCAAAAGAAATAAAAAAAATAATTTAAAATTTCACTTGGATAAGTTTTAAAAGAAACACCCAGTTATTAAGTCAATTTTATTAATTTTGACATCTCTGTCAAAATTACTACACCCTAATATAGAGCGTAGGATGCCACTGATGCTTAGAAAATTTTAAGTAGTAGGAATAATGGCATTCTAAAAGCTAATTTTCTAGATCACTATAGGATATGACTTTCCTACCGATAAAACTGCCCACCACCTATGGTCAATGACTATGTTCGGGCCTGAATTTCAAGAAGTTGAGGTAATACTTGGCAAAACACCTTATGTCATAGTGAAAATGTAACCCTATAAATTTAGTAACCTTCAACTAGCCTTGAAATGAAGTTTAGCTAAGATTTCCCTACACTTAAGAAGACAAAAGTCACAGAGTCACATTTGAGGTCCATTGCCCTCACTCTTGTTAAGTTTGTCACTTTCACTAATGTGAGGGGTATCACTCACATTGCCATCATAGTGCATTTGTTTCCCCACTGTTGTGAAAGGGGAAAGGGATCTTATATGAAAAAGAGTCGGTCAAGGCCTTAACCTCGATATCGTTTATTTTTTAAATCGAGTCCAGTTCAAAGTCAGCACCGCTGACTAAGTCAAAATGAATAAAACAAAACTGTCTATTATTTAAAACCAAAAATGCAAAAGTTGTAGAAGTAATGTTTGCCGAAGAAGCTCTCCATCACGAAAGAACAAGGTTGCCTGAGACCTCACATCTTCTCAAAGGAAGCAAGTTTTACCCCCGTTCTCCGCTCCATCATAATGATCATGATAAGATAAAGTCACAACCCACACCTCTTACCTGAGTTCACTATATATTTGAGAGACTAGCCCGCCAATAACATTTGTTTGTTGTCAAAATCTTGAAAAGAATGGGTTATGCAGTATCACAATAGATGAAGGTTAATATTTTGAAAAAGGATAAATCACCAGACAATTTCATAGATTCTTCTCATGAGAATATGCACTGCCACCTCGTATTTCTGCCAAGAACCATCTAAGAGAGTGTATGGTTACGAACGCCACCAACAACAACACTGCTATCACCTCTTTGAAGCTTGTAGGATTTAGATGAGTCAAATCTCACTTGGGTCCTAGAATACTACCAATCATTATGCGTGAAAAGACCTCAGGGAAAAATAATGACAAAAGCTCACTCGTTATCATATATGGCCGGCACTCTAAGGACCATGCTTCCTCTCGGCAAGCTGATGTTGCCAACAAGACATCCCATCGCAAAACATCAAAATCAAAGGATATGTCATTGAGACCTATAGGCACCAGACAAATACTGCAAGAGAAGTCAATAAACCACTAATCCACCTCAGGGTGTATCACTATTATTGTGAAATTTTGGTAAAGGCACCAAAAACTTGATCTACTCTTTAGCTCATTGATTGAGTTCTTAAAACTAGGTATTACTACTCTCTAAGGTTTTATATATATTGTTTCAACAATATAGGGTACTAATGAGTTTGAATTATCAATCCTACAAATAAGCGAGGTAAGAAATTCCTTAGGCTAAGTTCTAGTCTACTACGTTTACGTCTTAGTTTGGAATATCAATTAATGTGGTTATTCTAACCACTACTCCTAAATACTAACTTATGTTTAAAGTTAAATCTAACTAAAATTTTTTTGGTAAATTTCAAGAGGTAAAAGCTGCCTCTCTCTTGTGATTACATAAGTAGATTGTAAGCTATAATATTTTGAATTTTTATTGCGGCTAGTAACAAATATGAGCATTCCTTTTCCTTCCCTCTATCAAGTGCATAAAGAAGTTTATTTAACATAATATTAATCCCTTAGACCCTATATTACATTGGTTATGATTCTAGCCTGTCACCCTAAAGTCTCAAAATTATATCTTAATTTGGTTAACCTAGTTTTGTTTCATTAAGCCCTAGATCAAACTGGTTATGATTCTAGCCTATCACCCTAGAGTCGGCAATTCACACCCATCAAAGCATATTACCCTATCTATTTGCACTACCTTACAAACTACTTTTTCTTCACCCAATAGTGCAATGTGGTTCTTCCTAGTTGTTCATGCTATAGTTTGCCCGAGTCTTTATTTGGAACATATTAATTTAATAGTTTATATAACTAGTACAAAAAGTGAATGGAGAACAAAAATAAAACCATCACATTAAAGTTTAAAAATCAATTCCATAAGCATGCTACACATCCTGCAAATCTTACTTATTCATCATAAGAGAAAGGTAAAAGAAATATACTCATAAAACATGAAGATCACCATAGAAGACATCATCTTAATATGAATGCATACACTAAATATAGGTTTACAAAAAATACCAAAAATTAGATAAAAATATACTTTGCTTTTACCCTCTGAATAAGAGATGTAAATTCCTCCAACAAAGCCTTCTACTGTTCCTTATAATGCTGATACAGTTCCCTTACAGTTTTCTCTCAATATACCCTCTCCAATCTCTTGAAAGAAGGTAAAAATCTAAATTTCCTACTCATACCTAAAACCGCTTTGCATTCATGGAGAATTCTAGGATATGTAAATGGAAAAAAAGAGTTTTTTTCAAATGCTTGGATCCGTCAAATAACTCCCAGGGGCACGTAGAAACAACACTTAGATAGTTCTGGCGCCTAGGCATTTTCTTCTCTGTTTCTTGGGAGGAAACTGGCACATAAGTGCTAGTCTATGGCACCTTAACACCATCCTCTCTGGTTTTCTAGGATATTCTAGTGCCTAGGAACCAAGAATTGTCACCATGGAGCCAAAGGCTGCCGCCTAGGTGCCAAAAGATGGTGGCTAGGCGCCAGTCTGCTCGTTTACCCTTTTCTTTATTTTTCATTCACTTCCTTGCATTTCAGTTCTATTTCAATCCATGTTTCCTCCCAATTATATCTATAATAAAAACATGAAAATACTCTTCTTTAAAGTGCAATTTCATTCAAAAAAGGTGCTATATGCAAAGGAAATTAAGCATGTTAAAGGGCATCAAAATCTCCCAAACTTAATCATTACTTGTCCTCAAGTAATATTATAACTTTAAAATCTAAATTAAATGATTTGAGGTAGTTTGTTTCTTTAGGATTTCATACAATGTTGCCTCAAGAATTTCATAGTAAAACCTAGAAGAAATTCTAGTTAATCAAGTTAGAACTAGGGTATAAGAATACATTGTATTCAATTTAGAAATTCTGATTTTCTATCCATTTCAAATTTAATTACACTCTCTCAGACTTGGGATTCTTAAAAAGTATACAAGACAAAACTTTAAGCACTCTATTAGTAAAGATTTAACTAAGGATTGTATCTATGCCTTCTTTTTTATGAAGGTTTAAGAGAAACCAATTTTTTATTAGGCTCCTTCTCAAGATTTTTCTCACTTTTCATTTCCTTTACTTTTCTTTTACTTTTTATTTTCTTTTAGGATCATTTTCAATCCTTTCAATTTTTATGTGAGGATTACTATATCTGGATAGGCCTTTAATGGGTTTGAATTTCACTATCCGCCCCCTAAAGTTCCAAACCCATCACTTTCCTTCACTTAAAAATTGATAAATATTAGTTCACAATTATATTTTAATAGAGGCTCAATTCATATAAAGTGTAAATTTAAGAGTCTTAGTTTTTCAAAAATATAATTCTTTCTACCATAAATAGTAAAATCACTTTCCTATTGTCTCCTACAAAATACCTTAACTCTAGAACAGTTCTATCAATAATTTTAAATATCTTCTAAAACACCCCCAAAATCAAAATTATGGTGTCTTAAAGGTAATACCACATACCACAAGTCATTTTAAAGTGATTTTAATTCACTATGTAGACTACAGAGGACAAATAAAGTTAAGCTTTTAAGAAACTTTTCTCCCCCCTAACTTAGTTTTTAACATTTATAGCATTCAATATAGGAAATACAAGAAAGAAAAAACATTTATAGCTCAGAAATACAATCTATCTCACATGTCTATGTTGGCACTAAAAAGTTGAGGAGTTACCCGTTTGAAGCTATCGGCTGCCAAAATCAGAATCCCATCCCCTGCTTTGGAAAGACATTTAATTTACATATATATATTTAGAAAAATATGAAATCAAATTGATCCCATATCTTTCATAGTTTAAATGAAAGAGCACTACACCTCAAGTCATGCATCTATCCCGAAAGATAAACACAAGACTTGAAAGTGAGGATCGATCTAATAAACTAAGAAATATATGACATCCGTTTAGTATGCAAAAGACATTTTATTTATAAATTGAGAAACTCTCCTATTTAATATAAATAATTAAATAGGGTTTATATTAAGCTAGGTTCGAAAAAGCTTCATATAAGGGCAAACCCCAATAGTTGGCTTCAGTTTTGGAGACCCTCGGTGACTTCCCAAACTGCCTTATGATTTGGCTTCAGTTTTGAAGAAAAATATTTAAATGTTTCATCCTGTCAATTTTATTAATTAGGGCTTATGCTCACGTGAAACAATCACAATAATAACTTGGAATATGTGAGGGTTTAGGTTGTAACGAGCGACAACCTCAGAATCCTAAAATGAGTTGGGACTTATATTGTGTAGTAGAGCTATACAAAGGCTTAAAGAAAAGTTGAGGATTTATGTTGCATAAGAAAACCACCTCAAAGTCCTATGAATTGGTTCTTTAACTCTAAGGAATGACTTAGCTGGTGTAGACATGTTCTGCTGTTGAAGATGGTCCTGATGCCCACAATGCTAGCTCAAAGCTCCTCGTCCTAGCAAGTTTAAGTTTTCTAATGTGTCAAGTTATGTTTTCAAATCAGATGTCCCTAAGGGTCATGGTTATTTAAATATTATGAGACATATTAAAGTTTATTAGAGTGACATTGGTTAGGATCCTACGGTTCCCTTGTTCTGGTACCACTATTTTGTTTTGGAATCACTTAGTTTAAATGAATTTACTCAACTCAACTTAATGAGTTCCATACTTTCATTTAGACCATGGGAAATCTCGTTAGTAACCATAGGTTACCTCCTCCGAGGGATTCCCGATCATCCGATAGAGACATTTTAATTTATGTGAAAATTTTGTTTTGTGACGTTTGTAATTAAATTTTGAGTTGTCTTATATTTTAAATGTTGTGGCGGTAAATTTTATCTTGATTGATTTTTAGTTTTATTTTTGGTTTTATGATTATCCTAGCAGTTTTGGTTTTCATACAGGGTTTAATATGCATGCTTAAGAAAAGAAGTACAAAAAGGTTAATTCAATAATTTAATAGCGTACCTGTCGATTCTTCTCATTCCTTCACCTGAAAGGTTACTACTTGCAAGACATGTATATAATTTTGTAGGGAATTTAAATTACAGGATTATGAGAAGGTTTAGCTACCAAACCCTAAGTTATGACTTTATTAAATCTCAAAAGGTCCTAGTGGATGGTTTTAGAAAAAAATATGACAAGTCTAATTTGCCCTTCAGAATGTCCAATAGATTTCAAAATGCTTGAGGCATGATCGTGGGCCACTTTGAAGTTCCCGAGATCATTTTGAACTTATCATATTGTTCCATTAATTATCTGAGGTCGAAGTGTGACTACCCCGTTGCTCAGTAAAACTTGACTATTTAATTATCCTGAGGATCGGATACCCAATTAATCAATTGATGTTTTATTTAAAAGTTATGTGAGTGGGTGGCCCTAAGGCAAGTTTTAAGTCATTTAAGATTATGGTGCCCGCAATTAAGTTCAGGCTTGTAATGTTTAAAGATATTAATTTCCATTCATTTTATCTACTAAATCTGATCAATTGTGTGTAGACATCGAGCCTATGTCACTACTAAGCTCTTAAAAATCATGATAGGTGGAATGGTAATGATCAAAATTTTGATTGAAGTGATATGTATTCTTATTAAATGATCACATTATCCTCAACTTTGGGCTTAAGAAAAGTAAACTATCATCTTTCTAGCTTAAGCCCATCACTTAAGAATCATTTGATCTTAATTGACTTCCAAGTCATAAAGATTAGGAGAATTAAGATTTTATTGATATTGTACAAAGGTGGTCAGTGAGTTTCTGCCTTTTAATCTCATTGTATTTTAATCATCCAAACATGTTTATTAAGATCAAAATTTCCCATTTTCCCTAAGTTAATCCTAAATTTTGATTAAGAACCAAAATATAAATGACTATTTTGCCCTTGGGGTACTTTACCTCATAACTCATTAAACATAACTCAAATGACTTGAGCATTCAGACTGGCATATCCATGAGTTATTTGAAACATTAAAGGAGAATAATGTGGTTTTTTTTGTGTTTTGTTTTTTAATTTAATTTAATTTATAATTATTTAAATTGAGGAAATAGGGTTTTCAAAATTGATTTATTTTACAATCCAAAATAAAGCTATTATTTATGAGAAAATTATTAGAGGCTTTTTTAGGTTAGAGAAACAATTAAGCAAAATTTCATGATTTTTTGAATTAATTTTTCATTATTGTTATTTAATTTTGGATCAATTTTAATGATTTAATTAAATAGAAAATAATGTTTTAATTACCAAAATTATTTTNGAGAAACAATTAGGCAAAATTTCATGATTTTCTTTTGAATTAAATTATTATGTAATTTTGGTTCAATTTTAATGATTTAATTAAATAGAAAATAATGTTTTAATTACCAAAATTATTTTTATATNAAGAAACAATTAGGCAAAATTTCATGATTTTCTTTTGAATTAAATTATTATTATTATTTAATTTTGGTTCAATTTTAATGATTTAATTAAATAGAAAATAATGTTTTAATTACCAAAATTATTTTTATATTTTTTTTAGACCTCGCTAACTTCAGAAAACTCAGAGAATCAAATTTTGTATTTTATAATTTTTAATTTATTTATTATAATTATTTTAATGAGAAAACAAGGAAAATTCACTTTTAAGCTTTTAAAATTTATTTTTAACTTAAAAAAATTAGGAAAAATATCCTAATGAGTTCTAAGTGATCAAGGAAAACTTGTACACATTTTGAACCATTTTTTGTATTTTTGAAAATTTTGATTATTTTNTTACGAAAAATATCCTAATGAATTCTAAGTGATCAAGGAAAACTTGTACACATTTTGAACCATTTTTTGTATTTTTGAAAATTTTGATTATTTTAATTAGTTTTAATTGAAAATACATTTTAAAAATGACATATTTTCACAAAAAAATAGATTTTATTTTCATTAACCGCCCTTGATCACAAGGAACTCAGAAAACTATTTTTCATGATTTTNCATTTTAAAAATGACATATTTTCACAAAAAAAATAGATTTTATTTTCATTAACCGCCCTTGATCACAAGGAACTCAGAAAACTATTTTTCATGATTTTTCTAAGTTTATTTAATTTATTATAATTACTTTTGTACAAAAATACAAAATTTCTTTAAAAATCAATTTTAGTGCTTAAACTAAGCCAAATAATTTAAAATTTTTACAGTAAGTAAATATGANGATCAGGGAACACTTGTACATATTTTGAACCATTTTTTGTATTTTTGAAAATTTTGATTATTTTAATTATTTTTTATTCAAAATACACTTTTAAAAATGCCTTATTTTCACATAATTAGATTTTATTTTTATTAAATGTCTCAAATCACAAGGAACTCAAAAAACTATTTTTCATGATTTTTTTAAGCTTATTTAATTTTACTATAATTACTTTTGTAGAAAAATATAAAGTTTCTTTAAAAATCAATTTTAGTGCTTAAACTAAGCCAAATAATTTTTAAATTTTTACAGTAAGTAAATATGATTTTTATGCACAATGTGGAATTAATTTTATAGATATTTGATAAGTGTATGATTTACATAAATTAACACAAGGTGTATACATTTGATTAAATATAGAAATGTACAAAATAAATCAAAACATCATAATATTTTTTCTAGACTTCTTTGACTACTGAAAACCTACTAAAATTATTCTCATAATTTTTCAACTGATATTTTGCTTTATATAATTAAAATAAGCTAAAATGGCCACCTTAGCTTGAAAATAAGGGCTAGAAGCATAGAGATGCCTTCTGTCCTTAGAAAAATCAGAGAACATCCCCTCTGTGATGAGGAATAAAGCATAGAAATTTCAAGCCATGGTGAGCCAAATTTATTCAAGGAGAATTGAAATACCATAGAGAGTATTTAATTAATTAAAAATCATATACTTAGCAAATAACTCTTATTTTTAATCCATATTATTCTCCTCATTTCATTGAACAAGCATGTATTTTTTTATTTTTATGATTTTTCTATGTAAGGAAATAAATTTTTAAAGATCTAGCATTTAATTTGATTCATAAGACCCCTATATATCTACTTATCTACTCGACGCTGACTGGATCATAAGCAACTCCGAAAGACGATGTCACATGGTCCGTGGATCATGCACTAAGAGCCTATCTGGCTTGATCTCCTTTGTAAATTGGATACATGCGCGATCATATGACATCCATTCATTGTCCCCAAGTTATTTAACCCATAAATCGTCCATATAAAAACCTTACGATCTTTGCCTAGACCCAACTAAATCACATGGGGATTGTTTCTAAACCTTCATCTACTCAAGAGAAACACATTTATATGGTTAATCAAGTATGGAATCAAGTCATTACTCATGGAGAATTAAAATAAGCTTGGGTTAGAGCTAAATCTCAATATCTTTATCTGAGAGGAGAGGCCTCAATCAGATGGTTGTGGTAGCTTCGGTTGAGTACAACAAACCTCCATATGAAGTCTTGTTCCCTCGTGAATTATCTAGGTATGATTTCAACCAAGTTGGATTTCAGGTGTTGGTCTAGAGTTATCCTAGAGTCTGTTTCAGAGGGGGCCTTGATGGAGAATCAACTCCTCTTGCTCTAGGGATGGTGTGAGCACAATTAATTTGAGTTTAGTGGACTATAGAGAGTTGTCCTAATCTTTACTGAATATTTGAACTCAAAATTGGGCTCTCATAATTGGATTTAGAGGGGGAAACTGGTTGGCTTAAGCTAATGAAAGCTTGAAGAGTCTCTGGTAAGATTTTGACAAAGTTTCCTCAAGGATTTGAAACACCTCTCCTTTAGCAATGGATAAGATGGTTTAAAAATAAGGGCTTAGGGTGGAGCTCAGAGCCAGTTGATGGGTCAAAGAGTTGCTTAGGTGGAGGGCTGAGGAGCTCTAAAGAGCAGTTAAGGTGAGCTGGCCTTTAGGGTTGAAATTGGGTTTGAATTAGGGGTGGTGGCTCATGGCTTTGGAATTTTTTGGTGAGTATGGTGGCTGGGTAGAGCAGGGGAGATGTTCATGTGGTCAGGTAAGCTAGGGAGAGGGATAATTATGATTAACCCTCAATGGTTTGCCATGATGGATGATATTTCTTGGTTGAGGCCTAAAAATGGGATGAAACCCTTTAATTTAAGGACCCATTGGTCCATAGCTCACTTGAGTGGATTTAGGGTGGTTCAGTTTGGTCCAAAGGAGGAGCTTAGTGGCTGTGGAGGTCCTTGGTTGACCAATTTGGCTTGATTAAGTCAATTTAGGTGAAAGGGTCTATTTGGGCCAAGTGACTTGATGTGGGTTTTGGGTTGAGCTAGCCATGCTATTGAGCTCAATTCATTGAGTAATTTTGTGTGGGTAATTGTCATGAGGAGTTTAGAAAAGATTTGGTGTGATTTTGAATTGGTTTGGAGGTTCAATTTAGAGGATTTTGGGCATTTGGTCTATTTGGGGTTGTTGGGTTAGACTTGGGTTTAGGTTAGGCTGAGGCTGGGTTAGGTTCAAATTGATGGTTCACAATAGTTTAGAGGAATGTCATAAAGAGTTTTCAACATAAATTGGGTGTCAATTTTGGAGTTAAGAAATTCAATTTGGTGGAATTTGGAGACATAACCAATATTGGGACTTTGAATGTTGGTTGAAATTGCGTGAAATTGAGGATTAAAAAAGGTCAAATGAAGGTCCAATTTGATGTGTATGATTTTTAGGAAGAATTTAAGATTCAAATTGGGGCAATTGAGTGGATTAAGTCATAAGCTCAAAGTTAGGGGTTTAATTTGGATCAAAATTAAGCTCATAGCATGAATCAATTTGGTTTGAATCTGTTTTGAATTTATCATATGATTAATTTGAGTTTAGAGTTGAAATTGGGGAGGATTGGGGCCAAATTGACGGGTATGTGAGGTGAAATTGGAGAAATTGGGTCTTTAAAGGCACTTTGGGGCTTTTTGGTCAAAGTGGTCAAATTGGCCAAATTGGGTTCAATTAAAGGGTCCAAATTGGTTTTAGGGACATTTGAAATGATTTTGAGGGTTTTGGGAAAGTTTGGGCTACCAAGGGTATTTTTGTAATTTTGGAAAATTTGAGGGTATTTTGGTAGTTTTGGAAAATTTGGAATGTTTTGGGCAATTTGGGTAGTTTCAAATGGTTTGAAATGATTTTTGAGTAAGTTTGGGTAATTTGGGTAAATTTGGGAATTTTTGTCAAATTTAGGGTTGCAAGGGTATTTAGGTAATTTGGGTGGATTTGGTGGCTAAAGGAAAGTTGGATATTTTAGTAGAATTGGGGTGAAAACCACATTATATGAGCTATAGAACAATGAAATACCCATTTGGGTCCTCTATGTATTGGTCTTAGCTAAACACTAGCCTAGGGCTAGTGGGTCTAGGGGACCATCTACATGAGTTTTCCAAAAGATAAAGGGATGAAAGTCAAAACATCTGGGTTTTAGGGTTGTGAGTGAAAGTGGGTGCAAGTGAGTGCAACTAAGTGAACTAGCTCTAGACAAACACCTTAAGGCCAAGCGGTCCTATGGGGACTCCCCTTGAGCTTCCTCTATAGTGGCCCCACCTACTAAGTGCTAGAGGTTAGGATCAGTATTCAAACACCCAGGGTCAACCTTAAGGCCAAGCAGTCCTATGGGGACTCCCGTTGAGCTTCCTCTATAGTGGCCCCACCTACTAAGTGCTACAGGTTAGGATCAGTAAATGAAACTTTAAGTTGAGCATAGAAGAGTTTAGAGTTTCTAAAGGTGTGGGTTCCTTTTCTAATTTTCTAGGAATAGTCAACATAAAAGTCCTATGACTAGACCTTAGGCTACTAAAGAGGGAAAACTAAACCTCAACCAAAATTGAGGTCAACAGTCTATGATAAATATTTTTAAGTATCCGTCAAGACAGATCAATATGCAACATAAAGTAAGTTTAAACTACACATGTTAGAATGTAAATTGAACTAAAGAAAGTTTAACTAACAATGCATATATTAACATAGAAATATTTAAAACACCAAACATTTGTCTAGAAATATTTCAAATTTACAATCCTTGACAAATGTCCTGTACAATAAGTAAAAAGGAATACCTCAACATCACAACAACAACAGTGAAAACTAAACATAAAGAAACATAAATTCTCATTCTAATAACACACAATCAAGCAATCCACCCTTTAATAACATCAATCATAATGCACTCACCAATCAAAAACAAACAAGAACATATCACTCTAACACTGATAACCATGGGTGCCTCCCACAAGCACTTGGTTTAACGTCGTCAAACTGACCAATACAAGTGTTATACATGTCACAATTTCTATGATAGATGCTTGAATTATTTTATGTTTTCTAATCCTCCTAAAAGTTCTCTCTATTTTTGAGGTGTATGGTTCAAGGTCTGTAGCTCCTGAACTACACATAAAAATTAGAGACTTAACTAATAAGATAGATATCAGGCACGTAAGGAAATTATTTTTTTTTAATATTTCTCTTTTAAATAGCACATAATAATTAAAGCATTATATATAATAACACTACAATTTCCACATCAAAGTCTTACAGGTTAAATTAAAATGCTCCTGAAATTCTTACCGTAGCTTCCCCAACAACGACACCAAAAACTTCATCCACCACATGGTGTATCACTATTTTTGTACAATCTTGACAAAGACTCCAAAAACTTGATTTACTTCCTAGATAATTGATTAATTTTTTAAAATTAGCTATTATTAAACCCTGGGGTTTCTCACATAAGTATATGTATTATTTCAAAAATATAGGGCTCTATTGTGTTCAAATTTTCAATCCTACACAGAAGCGAGGTAAGAAATTTCTTAGGCTAAGTTCTAGTCTACTACATTCAAGTCTTAGTTTGGAATGTCAATTAAGGTGGTTTTTCTAACAACTAATCCTAATTACAACCCTATGTATAAAGTTAAACGTAACTAGAGAAATGGTTTAGAAAATGTCAAGAGGTAAAAACTGCCTTTCTCTTGTGGTTACATAACTTGATTGTAGGATCTAATTCTTTAAATTGTTATTACAGCTAGAAACAAATAGGATCATTCATCTTCTTTACCCTTCGTCAAGTGCATAAAGAGTTTTGGTAACCTAGTATTAATTTCTTTCAATTTAGATTACATTGGTTACGATTCAAGCCTGTCACACTAGAGTCTCCAATTTATCTCCTCAATATGACAAACCTAGTTTTAATTCATTAAACCGTAGATCAAACTGGTTAAATTTCTAGACTATGAATTTAGAGTCTCCCCAATTTACACAAATCAAAACCTATTTCCTTGTCTTTTTGAACTACCCTACGGACTTCTTTTCCTTCACCCAATAGTGCAATGTGATTCCTCCTAGTTGCTCATGCCATAGCTCTCCCGAGTCTTTATGGTGAACATATAACTTTAACAGTTCATATGTCCAACACATAAAAGTAAATGAGGCACAGAACGAAAACCATCACATTAAAGTTTAAAAATCAATTCCAAAAATATCCTACAAATCCTAAAAATCTTACTTATTCAACATTAGAAAAGGGTAAGGGAAATCTAATCACAAATCACGAAGAACACCATAAAAGACATCATCTTAACACAAATGAATCTACAAAATATATGTTTAAATAAGTACAAAACATTTGGTATCATCATAATGAGCTTTTTTCCTTTGAAAAAGAGATGTAAATTTCTCCAATAAACTCTCCTAGTGTTTTTTGCAATGCTGATACAAGTCCTTTTACATTTTTTCTCTCAAAATCCCCTCCCTAATCTCTCAAGAAAAGGTAAAAATCAACATTTTCTACTCTTACCTACGACCTCTTGACCTTCCTAGAGATTTCTAGGGCTTGGAAATGCCAAAAAATGTTTTTACAAATGTTTGAATCCATCAAATAACTTCGTAGGAAGTGTAGAAACCGCCCATGGACATTTCAGGCGCTTAAGCAGCAGTTTGCGGTGCCTAGGCACCATCTTCTCTATTTTTTGGGAGGAACTGGCATCTAGATGCCAGTATATGGCACCTAGGTGACATCTTCTCTAGTCCCTTTGTGGTTTCTCCTTATAGATTGGTTGTTTCAAATTTTGGGGAGACATAACAAAGGGTAGAGTTGGGGCTTCTCCTTATAGATTGGTTTTTTCATATTTGGGGGAGAAATCCCTCAATTTGTTGACTGTATATGATTATTTCTTTGTCCCTTTGGGGTTATATATTTCTAAGAGTTTTAATTGTAGCCATGTTTTGACTTTTTTTAGTAATGACATAATTGATAACAACTAATTTAATTTGATTATCAATTCTAACAACAATTTTCAAATCGTACAAAATCTCAATGAGTCTAAAAACGAAGAGCAGGAAGACATAAAAAATATGTGATATGACAACTCTAAAGGTTAGCTAACTATCCTGGAACTTCATGGAGCATCGATCCCAATTGAATAGGAATTCTCAAATTTAAAAATACCTATAGAAGAACTGGTCATGAGAAGAACCAGTCATGCCTCTAGATACAACTCAAAGATTAGAGAAATAAACAAAAGCATAAAACAAAATCAATTCTTCACAAAACCATATCTCAAAGTAGGGAGAAGGATAAAGAAGATTACTTAGAATTCATAAGAAGGATATGACAAAACATGGATTTCATATATAAAAACCAGTTTACAAAAAAAAGTAAAAGAACACAACTTATCTCATAATCCTTCCCAAGAAAATCCCTAGAAGTTCCCCTCAAGCACTTTCTCTCTTTACAAGCACTCTCAATTCTCTCTTAAAAGTGTAATGAAAAAGAAATCTCTCACCTTCCCTCTCCTCTTACAATCCTTGAAGAAAATCTCCAAACCCTTGACTTTCTCTCTCTCTCTCACTTGCCTTCTTCTTCTTCATGCCACCACCAAAAACTCTTCTCCACAACTCCTTTTGAAGCCCTAGACTTTCCTCACTTTTATTAGAGGCTGCCTCCCTCTAAAAAGAATTCAGAATTCCCTCTAAAATTATGTCAAAAGTCAACCTTTTTGAATTCAAAAGACGTGTCTATTGATCTAAAAGCCATTTTCCTTCATAAAAGAACCTTCAAAAGTGTCTCGATGCATTGAATCACTCCATGGGGCGTTTAAAACAAGTGTTCCTTTCAAAATTTGCACAAAAGTCACTTTGAACCGCTTTAATCCGCAAAAAGTCATCTCTGGAGCTTCAGGCGCTGGTTCTGGTGCTTCAAGCGCCAACTTGCTTAAGACCACACTGTTTTTGGTTTTGGCACTTTAGGCTCTAAAATTGGTGCTTCAGGTGCTAGCTCTCTGTCAAATTGCACTTTATGCACCAGGTTTTTGTATTGTGGTGCTTCAGGAACCAGTTCTGGCGCTTCAGGTGCCAGAATCCAAAAATTCGTTGTTTTGGCTCCAAATTTTGTCCTTTTTGCTACTTTTGCTCCAAATACCTAAAATTGATAAACCTGCAACAAAAACATGAAAATACCCTTCTTTAAAGTGAAAAATCACTAAAAATAAGCATAAAATGTACACTTAAAATAACATATTATTTTGGTGTATCAAAATCCCTCAAACTCAAATGTTGTCCTCAAGTGAAACTTTTACTACATAAAAACATATTACTTTACGATAGAGATTAACTTATATCTTCTATACTTTATTTTAAATAAATAAAATAGTAAAATTTAGGAGAAAACCTTTAATAACTTAGATTCAAACTATAAGTCCAAGAGTACTTAGTAATCAAATTTAAGATTTTTGAATCTCTATTCTTTTCAAGAAGAATTGTAATCTATCATATCAAGGATACTTGGAATATTCATATGAAAAAGAGCTTTATGAAAACTTTACTAATAATACTGCTAATACTCCAATACAAGTTTAAAAAATGTAATAAAGCCTTTTCCTTAAGTTGATTTAAGTGAAGCCAATTTTTGATTAGACATCTCCTCAAGCTTCTCCTCACTCATTTTCCTTTTCTTTTCTTTTCTCTCTTTTTTCTTTTGTTTTCTTTTTTTTATTCAGGATCTTTTCAATCATTTCTTTTCTTTCTTTTTTATGTGAAGATTAGTATATCTGGACAACCTTCAATAATTTTGAACTTTACTATCCTCTTCTTAAAGTCAGAACTTTTTACCTTTCTTCACTTTATAAATTCATATTAGTTTATGATTTTTCATAAAGTTTCATTCTTTTCTTCTTACATGAAACTCTAAAATTCTTAATACTTCAAAAATACAATTTCATTTACTTTAAATAGGAAAACATAGTCTTATCTTTTCATACCAAATATCTTTAACTTAAAAATTGACCTTCATTATTACAATAGAAAAACATAGTCTTATCTTATCATACCAAACATCTATAACTTAGAATTGCCCTTCATTTTTAAAAATCTTTTACCTAAATTTACCATAATATTTACAAACATAATTATAGTAACTTAAAATTAAATCTTAATATCCCAGGTTATGTTAAATTAATTTTAAAAATATAGTTAATTGAGGACAATTAAAATTTATTTTACTTCTTTTTAAAAGAAATTTTTCTTTGCCCCAAACTTAAATTTTTATGTAATTTAAAAATGTTCAGTACAAATTTAGTTTGTGAAAGAAAAAAGTAAATGCATAAAAATAAAAACTAACCTGTAGAGGATTTTTGAGTATGAAACTGGGCTCTAGCATACTAAAAGTACTAAATTTAAAAATGCATACATGTTTTAAAGCATTAAATGAAACATAATATAATTTAAAGAATTTGAGGAGAGTTAAAAACAGAAACAAAAATTGGAAATACTAAAAATGCAGAAAAAGTAAAAATCTACCTACTAAAAATTAGGTTCACAACACATCATTAAAATGAAAGTTTTTACTACAAAAGTTTTAAACTGAAAACAAATACAAACAATAAAAATAACAAACAAACATCAAACATACTAACTCCTAAGATATCAATCTTCCTTGCCTTACTCATCATCATCATCATCTTCTTCTTCTTCTTCATCATCATCATCATTATCATGATCTGGAGCATAAGGAGTGAAGTTGGGGAAAGTTGGAAATTCCTCATTATACTCACCCCTAATATATATAACCATAGCCTCCTCATAAGCTATATTATGCTGAGCTTCTTTTCTACTTATATTCATCATTTTAAGCATTCCTTGCTTCAATTCCTCCAATCCTATTCTCCATATTCACAATATCTATTTGTTGAATCATGAGCTGCTCCATAATATTTTCAAGTGAGGCAGAGCGAGAAGTAGATGCCTCTATAGCACTACCTCTACTCCTGGACTCAACAAATGATTCAACTCTTTGAATTGTATGCTTCCTAGTAGGATTTTGTGGCTGCAGCTTTTCCTCATTTCTATGGGACTCTACTCCTGATTGTTCACATAATATCAAAATTAGGGTAGGGTAACCCAAACCACTAGTTATAGCACTACTACCTATACTCTGAGCATGATGAACTATAAGAGCGCCAACATCTACTGCCTTCATTTTTTGAATGTAGAAGTTTAACACAACTCTATCCTTCTTTACTTCACTCAAATGATTTGTTGGCAGTAGTTTAGCAAACATGAAGCAGTGCCATACCTTTGACTCAATAGTCAACATGGAAGCGAAGAAGTTAATTTTCTTATTATTTTTAATCTTCTATTCTCCTCTCCCATGAGTCAAAAAGGCAATCACATCATTCAGTGATGAATTAGTCATCATAAATGCAACATATTAACAATGACATACATTTCTCAATCCATAAAATGCATCGATCCTTTCTGTAGAAAAATCAACTTGCTTACCTCTCACCAGGATTTGACCGTCAGTGTTGAACCGCAAGTTAGCATAAAACTCCTAATTCATTGGTACAATCGGCACTACTGTGAAGTAGCAAAACCTCTCCCAATTTCTGGCAACATCAACCTCTCAATCTTGCCACCCTAGTTAGCAAATGCCCGTTCATGGATCAACTTTCTTGATTCCATTTGAGTATTGCAACAATGTTGGGCTTCAGGCACCATTTCCAAAAAAAATTTGCCAATTCGATTTCAATCCAATATATTCTAAATTCTTCCATAAAATTAGGTAAATAAAGATGTTTCTAAATATTTTCTTAATGTCAAATTTCTCAAATACACGAAATCTATAAAAGTGCAAATATAATAATACATTAAATATTCTGATAAAAAACATAAAAACAAAATAAACAACGATAAATATGGGTTTCCTCTCATAAAGCGCTTGGTTTAATGTATTTTGCCTGACATTCTTAGTCTTTATTCTAGGTGACCCAACATTACAGTCTCTTTAAAAACTGGTCTTTGAACATCAAAATATGGTTTAAATCCGTGTCCATTCACTTTAAATATCCTTCCATCCTTGGGATCTTCAATATTAACAGCTCTATAGGGATAGACTTTTACAATTTTGAATGGCCATTTCCACCAAGACTTCAATTTTCCAAGAAATAATTTCAATCTTGTATTGTACAATAAAACTTCCTATCCAGGCTCAAATTCCTTTTTTATTATCTTTTGATCATTCCATTCCTTCATTCTTTCTTTATAAATCCTAATATTATCGTATGATTCAATTCTAATTTCTTCAAGCTCCTTCAATTGCAATAATCTTTTCTTACGAGCATTATTTAAATTGAAATTGAATTTTTTAATAGCCTAATAAGCTTTATGCTCCAATTCTACTGTGTTGACCTCACTTTTGGTTGAGGTTTAGTTTTTCCTCTTTAGTAGCCTAGGGTCTAGCTATAGGAATTTCCTGTTGACTATTCCTAGAAAATTAAAAAAGGAACCCTCACCATTAGAAATTATACCCTCTTCCTTACTCAATTTAAAGCTCTACATATTGGTCCTAACCTCTAGCACTTAGTTGGTGGGGTCATTATGGGGGAGCTCAGGAGAGTTCCCATAGGACTATTTGACCTTTTGTTGGTCTAGGACTAAGGCACTCACTTACACTCACTCTCACTCACAATCACTCACAATCCCAAACTCAATTCTTGTTGACTTTGATCCCTTGATCTTTTGGGAGACTCATGTAGATGGTCCCCTAAACCCACTAGCCTAAGGCTAGGGTTTAACTAAGACCAGTACATAGAGGGCCCAAATGGGGTTTCCATTGGTCCATAACTCACATATGGTGGTTGGTCTCCAATTCTACCAAAAATATCCAACTTGGCCTTTTGCCCCAAAATCCCCCAAATTACTTAGATACACTTGGAATCCTAAAATTGCCAAAAAATCTCCTAAATTCCTCAAAAATTATTTCAAAATATTGTCCACTACTCAAATTAACCATCCACCCTCAAATTTACCAAAATTCCAAAATTGCCCCAAAATCCCCAAAATTCTCAAAATGCCTCTCATTAGCCCAAAATTTCAAAAATTTCCAAAAAACCCAAAAATTCCCAAAATCTCCCAAATAATACCAATTTCATTTTCTTAAACTATCACTTCACTCAATTTTTCCAATTTAATCCAATTTGGTCAAAAAGCCCCCCCCCATTTTGATCCAATTTTAACACTTCTCTTCATGATGTTCTTATAGACCATTTTGACCCACCAATTGAGCCTTGACCCCAACCTAGCCCAATCTAGACCCAAGCTTGCCCAAAATATCCCAAATTGACCAAATCGCAGAATCAAGCCAAATTGAACTTCCAAACCAATTCAAAATAACTCCAATCATTCTCTAAGCCATTCATGACAGTTATTTAGACAATATTGCAAAAAAAAAAATTTGATCCAATCCAAACCTAAAATCAAGTTAGCCCAACTTGAACCCAAAGTGACCTAAATGGACTCGTGACCCAATGTGACCAACTTGGATCAAATGTGATCAAATTGACCACATCCTAGCCAAACCTTAGACCTCCAAGGCTGATCAAAACCCACCTAATCCAGCATAATTTAGCTATGGAACAAGGTATCCCAAAATTGAGGGATCTTCTTCTATATTTGTTCAAAGCATATATTGCCTTGTCCAAGACTTTCCCTAAGCCCACGGAATCATCTTAATGGCTTGGCTCAGTGGCTCACCTGCATCATCTGACCTCAGGCACTGCTCCCCTGTTCTTGCCGATAGGCCTAGTCACCAGAGGAGCCAAAATCAAGAGCCACTTCAAGGAAACCCTCACCCCAAACTCACCATCCAAGCTAGCTCACTCTGATTGGTTGGTTGAGCTGCATTGACTTCCACCTCAGCAAGCCTTTACAGCTCACCAAACCCTATGAGCCACCCTCTTCTGCCATGGCTATAAAATGGCCTCTTCATGGTCAAAGTAAGGGTGCTGAAAAATTCTTAAGGAAACCTTACTAAATTTCTCCCATAACCTCTCTAGGACCTACTCAGTGCAAACTAAACACCCCTCTGCCCTAATTCTCACCACCGGAGCTCAATTTTTGAGTTCAAATCCTTGCTAGAGACTAGACATTCTCCACCACACCTCTACAATGCACCAAATCTCAATTAAATTGGCCCACACCTTCAACACTGTGAAAGAAAACAAAGGCCCATCAAAGCCACCTCACAAAGAGCCTCTACCCTAGACTTTGATCAACACCCAAATTCGGCCTTGATCGAATTTGTGTTTAGGCATTTCACCACAGCATGAGGCTTCATCCTTAGCCTCTTTGGACCTCCACGAACGTGTTGAGCACCTCTGATTGAAGCTTCCCTTCTCAGAGCAAAGATATTGAACTTCCCCTTTTCTTGAGACTATTTTGATTCTCCATGTGATTAGGGTTAGTTTAATGACATGTTTAGCATATGGATATGTTTGTCTTACTTAGACGAGTCTATAAGATCAAACCCGAGGTCATTTGATTGAGAAATGAGGGAGATCTTAAGGTTTTAAGGTTAACGGTCACGAGTTTTGGCTATCGAGGACGATGACATAGAGCCATTAGACGGCGCGTGTATCCGACAGACGACTAGGATTGTGTTGGATGGTAGCTTGATACATAAAGTGCTGGCCGAGTTAGAGGCTACGTGGATGGCGAAATCCAACAAGAGCGTGCCAAACAAAGCTTTGAAACCGTGGTAGGTTGACGCGGAGCCGCGTGTTTAAGTAGAAAAATAGGGTTATTTTTTATTTAATTAAATTAGCTACCTTCAAAAATCTATATCTTAGTGTAGAAAAATCATAAAAATAAAAAAAAATACCCTAGTGCTCAGTGAACAGAGGAAAACAATGTAAAATGGTTTGAAGTTTATTTAATGCATATTATATTTTTAATTAATTAAAAAATATTTTGAGTATTTAAACTCTCCATGAATGTAGACATTTCACCACGACTTGATATTTTGGCATGTTGTTGCCTCATTCATTGGGGATATTCCCTGATTTTTCTAAAGTCAGAGGAGACCCCTAAACAAAGATCCATATTTTTCAAGTTTATGTCTATCATTTGCATAAATTATTCATGGTAATTAGCATGTTACTTTAGAAAAATTTAAGTAAATTTTGTTAGGTTCACTATGACCAGAGAACCCTACAAAATTTTTTTTATGAGCCAAGTCATTAAGAACACACATAATTTTCATAAAACCCTAAGATATAAAGAAAATTAATTTTGGTAAAATAAACATCTAAATGACTTGATTTTGATTCTCCACTGTAATTTAAAGTTCAGAGGACTCCACATAAAAATTTTAAAACATTTGGAGTTCATTTGACAACCTAAAATATCTCTGATTATTTATACGGGGTGTTTTAATCCCACTAATTAGATATAAATAATTTTAATGAGAGAAGGATAAAACTAAATTTATGAGTAAAGTGTCTAAATTATCTCTATTTATTTATATGGGGTATTTTAATCCCACTAATAAGATAAATATTTAAATAATTCTAATTATTTTAAACTGGAGATTTAATCATCTGATTTTTTAAGTTAAATAGTATTTTTTGACATTAAAATGATTTTTAACAATAAAATATAACTTAAAAAATTATAAATTTGGTTTTAGGAGTTCTCTGTGATCAGAGGGATTTTCTAAAAATAAAATTGTAATTAAAATAAAATTTTGATTTTTTAAGCAAATTTTAAATATTTAAATAATAAAAAAAATAAAAATCATAAAGTTAATAAAATTCATGGAAATTTTCTAAATTATTTTCTAAGCACTTAGGAGCAATTGGAATATTTTTCCCAATTTTCTAAGTGAAGACATTGAATTTTAAACCCTGCAAATAGTTTGCAAAGGCAAAAAAAAAGATTTTTCTTAA
The DNA here is from genome assembly GCA_002079205.1 of Phalaenopsis hybrid cultivar. NCBI lineage: Eukaryota > Viridiplantae > Streptophyta > Magnoliopsida > Asparagales > Orchidaceae > Phalaenopsis > Phalaenopsis hybrid cultivar. The sequence continues at coordinate 196,245 of JXCR01140746.1, forward strand.
TTTTTCATTTAAATAATTCTAAAAATTCAAAGAAAAATCATAAAAATGTAAAATTTACTTTTATGGGTTATTTGAATTTATAGAGATTTAATAAAAATGAAAAAACTTAATTTTCCACATATGAAATTTTTTATAGTTAATTAATACTCTAGAAATTAAATTAATTGTAATAATTCAAATAAAGCTCAAAAAATAATGAAATATAATCCAAGTGGTTCAATAGTTTAGATCTACCTCCAATAAAAATTTCAAGTGATTAGGCTTTTCCTTATTCAAGTTATTGAATTTTATTTGAAAAATTTTATTTTTGTATGTAAATAATCATGTAAATTAAATTAAATTTTGAAAAATCATATTTTCACCTTTGATATCTTAATTGACTCATTATTTAGATGGAATAAAAATTTCAAAGTTATTTGACTTAAATTTGATGAATTATGAAGTGATAGAGCATTAGAGGCAAAAGTTCAAATTTGAAAATCTAGCCCTAATTAACATTTAGGCTTAATTCAAAAGGGTAAGTTGAGCAAACTTTGATCTCAATTAACATGTTCAGATTATTGAAACAATTGGTAGAAACTAACTTCACTTTTCTTATTTAAACGATAAACTTTCAATTTCCTAAATCATTAAAATTTGGAGATCTATTAAATTAAATGATCCTAGACTTAGGGGTATGATTTTGGATGTTAATAACTCACTAATTTAATACCCTTATTTGGTGTTAAAATGACATTCAAACCTTCTGATGATGTATCACTATCACTTAAAATTCAATTTATTTCAAAAATCACTAATGTGTCTACCAAGCTCTTAAGGGCTTAGTAGTGACCTAGGCTAAATCAAATTAGGTTAAATGAGGATTAGAAAAGTGAATGTAACTAGCAATCAAACACATTTAAAAAACACTATAAGCCCAAGAGGCGAAGTGTCTTAATAACATTAATTTTCCCATTTTAAGGGTCTTCACCCACATAATTCTCAAATTAAATGACAAATGATAATCACCCTACTCTTAGAGATAATTAAAACATTGATATTCACTGAATAATAGAGGTATTTACATGATGGATTATTATGCAACATAATAAGTTTAAATGAACTCGAGACATTTCATAAGGCGGTGAGAGGTCTCACCAAGATATGTTTTGCCCAGAGGTCTACTAAACTTAGTATGTTTTGCCCAATGAATCATCTTCAAATGAATTAATAAGGGCTCACCAAGATATGATTTAGGATTTTGTAGATCACCAAAACCTTATTTCCCTACTATACGTAAAATGCTTTTAACATATAAATGCTCTCACATGCATTTTGAGTTTCAGTTGATGATGACGGGAAGACCATCCAGGTGTGCTTTTATTTTACCTTCATTTCTAGCTTCCCATACTTTACTTTTCAGTACGTTATTGTACTTACTCACCTGCATCTATGAAGAAAAAACACAAACCTGCATGTTAAAGAACGATGTCACCCTGCATGAAAACTAAAACTGCTAGGATAGCTGCAAAATAAAAACCAAAACTAAAATCAACAAAGAGAAAATTCACCATCACAAAATTCAAAATATAAAAAAAACTCAAATTTTAATCACAAACATCACAAAACAACAATTGCAACTAAATTAAGATGTCTCTATCAGATGATTGAATCCCTCGAAGGAGGTAACCTACGCTTGCTAAGGAGGCTTCCCACAGTCTAAATGAAAGTATGGAACTCATCAAGTTGAGTTTAGTAAATTCATTTGGACTAAGTGAATCCAATAAAAAATAGTGGTACCAGAATGAGGGAATCGTATGATCCTAACTGGTGTCGCTCTAATCAACTTTAACATGCCCTATAAAATTTAAAGAACTACAACCATAGGGACATCTGATTTGAAATCATAACTTGACACACTAGAAAACTTAAACTCATAATGGCAAGGAGTTTGGAGCTACCATGGTGGGCAACACAACCATCTTCAATTAAAAAATACATCTACATCAGCTATTAACCAATTTCATTCCTTAGAATTAAACAACCAAGCCATAAAATTTCAAGGTTGTCTTCCTAGTGCAACATAAATCCTCAATTCATCATTTGTCTTTTGTATAGCTCTGTTGTACAATATACGCCCTAACTCATCTTAGGATTTCGAGGTTGTCTTTGCACGACCTAAATCCTCATATCTTCTAGGATTTTTGTGTGATCGTTTCACACAAATGTAAGCCCTAACAAATAAAATTGGCAGGATGAAACACTTAAATAATTTCTACTCAAAATTGAAGCCAAACAATAGGATAGACTGGGAAGCCATCGAGGTTCTCCTCCGGATCTATGACATCCCCTAGTTCTTCCTCCTTTGGATTTTACAATAAAATGTTCCAAATTTGAACTATCCCATTTCACACCTCTTTGTCCAATTTCATTGAAAAGTTCTATCCTTTTGAACTCCTTCAAGATAATATTCCCTAATTTTTATCGAGAGTTTTCTTAGGTGACTTCCATTATCTAAGATGTAATTAACTATAAGGGCTTGCCCTTATAGGAAGCTTGTCCGAACCCAGCTTAATATAAACCCTATTTAATTCTTCATTTTAAATAAGGGAAATTGTCGGCAAATAAAACGGTTTTGCAGACCAAATGGATGTCATATATGTCTTAGTTTATTTGATTGAGCCTCGCCCACAAGTCTTGTGTTTATCCTTCGAGATAGATACAGGGTTTGAGGTATAGTGCTATTTCATTTAAACTATGAAAAATATGGGGTCAGTTTGATTTCANATAAAATCCAGATTGAAAAATTTTATGAATAGTTCTATCATTACCAAAATGACCTCCAAATTCAGAATCATGAAATTTTTTTAATAATTTCTTAAATTGCTTTGTAAGACACACATTGTCTCATTACTAAATCTTTGTATTTTTTGTACAAAAATGGGTCATCCCAAAAATAAGATTTTGCATCGTCAATGAATTTCTTTTCAAGTTGTTTTGTTGTTCCATATGGTAAAACGCCACTAACAATATAGTTCATAATATCAACAAACCAAGGTGTTTGCCATCCTTTTACAACATAGAGTTCTTCATCAAGAAAAGTTTCATTAATTTCTTTTTCCAAATCAAGTGTTTCTTCATGTTCTATCCTAGATAGATGATTAAAAATTTGATTATCAGTCCCTTTCCTATCAACTACTACAAAATCAAACACTTGTATAAGAAGTACCCATCTATTTAATCTTGGTTTAACATCCTTTTTTGCATTAAATATTAATAGCTGAGTTGTCAATATGCACAACACATTTAGCTCCAATAAGATATGACATAAACTTATCAAAACCATAAACAATGGCTAATAACTCTCTTTCAGTAATGGTGAGTTAATTTGAGCATTATTAAGAGTTTTTCTAGCATAGTATATGACTTTAAAAATCTTGTCATATCTTTACCCTAAAACAACCACAATTGCATAATAACTAGCATCACACATTAATTCAAAAGGTTTCTCCCAATTAGGTGAAATAATTATAGGAGCAGTGATCAATTTTGTCTTTTAAGTTTCAAAGACTTTAAGGCAATCTTGGTTAAAGTCAAATTTAGAAGTTTGCATAAAGGCATAGTAATTTTTGAAAAATCTTTAATATATCATCTATAAAGTCCAGCATGTCCTAAAAAGCTCTCAACACCTCTTACAGTAGTAGGTGGAAGTAAGTTTTATGTAACCTGAATTTTTGTAGGATCTACTTCCATGTCATTTTCTGAAATTTTATGCCCAAGCACAATTCCTCGTGCAACCATAAATTAACATTTTTCCCAGTTTAATATGAGATTAGTCTTTTTTACATCATTCTAGAACTTTCTCTAAATAATTTAGACATATTTCAAATGAAGTTCCAAATACACAAAAATCATTCATAAAGACTTCAATCCCTTTTTCAATTAAATTACTGAAAATTAATATGATACATCATTGAAATATTGCAGGCGCATTACATAATCTAAAGGGCATTCATTGAAAAGCAAAAAAACCATAAGGACTAGTAAATTTTTATTTATATTGATCCTTTGGAGCAATAGAAGCTTGATGATAATCGATATAACCATCTATAGAACAAAAATATCTATGCCCAGCCAGCGTATCCAACATTTGGTCCAAAAAGGTTAGAGGAAAATGATCATTCTTGGTGGTAGAATTTAATTTTCTATAATCTATGCAGATCCGCCATCCAATGACTTATCTTGTTGGTATTAATTCATTATTTTCATTTATAACAAATGGCAAACCTCCTTTCCTTGGAACATAATGAATTGGACTCACTCATGCACTGTCTGAAATAAGATATATTATTCTAGCATCTAACCATTTTAAAATCTCTTTTTTGACAACTTCTTTCATCATAGGATTCAATATCCTTTGAGGATCAGCTGTTGGTTCATGTTCATCTTCCAATAAAATTCTTTGCATACAAATTGAGGACTGATTCCTTTAATATCAGCTAATGTCCATTCAAAGGCTTTCGTATATTTTCTCAAAGTTTTCAACAGCTGTTGTTCTTGCATATCAGTTAATTTTGAGGTTACTATAACAGGTAATGTGGATAAATCTCCAAAGAATACACACGTTAAATGTGTAGGAAGAGTTTTAAATTCTAGTTCAGAAGGGTTATCAATAGTTGAAATCAAATTCTTGTTACTTTCTATATGATCTAACATTTAAAATTTTTTCCTGAATATAATCCAAATCTTCTTTACTCACTTCTATAGATTCATCTTGAATTTTATCCTCATCTTCATATTCCACATATTCTTTTTCAAATTCCTTTTTGAATGTCATCTCAAAATATTTATGGCTTAAATATTCGTTGATATCTATTCTGAAGCATTCAATCTATTGCTCTTTTGCAGGGTATCTCATTGCTTTTGCAATATTAAATATAACCTCTTAATCACTAATTCTCATAGTTAGTTCTCCTTTCTGCATGTCTATAAAAGCTCTTATAGTGTGAAGGAATGGTCTTCCTAAAATGATAGTAATTTATTTATCTTCTTCCATATCTAATACATAAAAATCCATAGAAAATATAAATTTATCAACTTTTATCAAAACATCTTCTATAACTCCTTTAGGATACGTAATCGAACTATCAGCTAATTGAAGAGTTACAGTTGTAGGTGAAATATCTCCTAAATACAACCATCTAAAAATTGATAAAGGCATAAGATTAATACTAGCTCTTAAATCACATAAAGTTTTTCCAAAAATCCTTTTGTCAGTAGCATAAAGAATAGAAAATCTTCCAGGATTTTTAAGTTTTTCAAGAAGCATTTTCTGAAGTATAGCACTACACTCTTCACTGAGTGCAACAATCTCATTATCTACAAACTTCCTTTTCTTATTAATTATACCCTTCATGAACTTCACATAGCTTGGCATTTGTTCCAAGGTTTCAACAAATGGAATGTTTACCTTCAATTTTCTCAATATTTCTAAAAATTTTAAAAAGTGGTTATCTCTATTTTTCTACTTCAATCTTTGAGGAAATGGAGGTGGTGGTCTTTCTATAGTGATTTTCATTGGTTTAATAGGACATTCTGACTCAAAATGAAAATCTTCACCAGATTTTTCATTTTTCACCTCATATTTTTCATCTTCAACTTCCACTTCGTTTTGAACTTTGGTTTCCAATTCTTTCACTTCTCAGTTGAATAGCCTTAATTTGCTCTTTATTCTGATCTTTTGGATTTACTTTAGCATTACTAGACAACATTCCTGGAGGTCTATTGCTAAGTGTAGCAGCAATACATCCCAATTGATTTTTTGTGTTTTTAATTACAGCTCTTTGACTTTGCAATTGGCTTCCCATTTGTAATATTAATTCCCATTGACAACTTTTTCTCCTTACTTTGCAAATTATTAAAACCTAGAGGGTAATAAGGTTTATAAGTTAGATTCTCTTAATTGTTGGAGTTTCCCAATGGGTTCGCAGTGTTGTTTCCCCTTTGCGGATTTACGGCATTATAGTTATTTTTACTCCAACTAAAATTTGGATGATTCTTCTAATTAGGATTATAACAATTGGCATAAGGATTATTAGAATGATTATTTATTTCTTTTAAGGTCTCATAAGAAATATTGAGATTCTATCATTTATCCGAGTGAGTTTTCCTCAAGCACGGGTGATGTCTGAGAATAATTCATTCCATATTGATCTATCTTTTTTTATATAGCAACTATTTTGGAAACTAACATTGATGTTGCATTAGAATCATGAATACTTGCTACTCTTTTTAGATTTACCCTTACAGAGGGCTATTGAAAATTATTAGTAGCCATCTCTTTTGAAAGAATATGCTTCATCAAATGGTTTTGACATTAATGATCCACCAACAATGCCGTCAATTATCGATCTAAGAGATCCAACCAATCCAATATAAATAGTTTGAATTATTAAACAATGTGGCAACACATGTTGTGGACACTTTCTAAGAAGTTCTTTAAATCTTTCCCAGGCTTCATAAATTGATCCTCCTTCAAACTGAAAAAAGATGTAATATCGTTTCAAAGCTTAACAGTTTTTTAAGGTGGGAAATTTCTATATACAAATTTTTGTGATAAGTCTCCCCAAGTTCTTATAGATCCGGGAGCTAATGAGTTCAAACACATCCCTTAATGGAAAAGGAAAAATTCTAAGTCTGACGACATCATTTGATGCTCCATCATATTTAAAAGTAGCACAAAATTATCGAAAACTAGCAAGGTGTAACATAGGATCTTTAGTTGGTGTTCCTCCAAACTAATTGTTTTGTACCATTTGGATAGTAGCAGCTTTAAGCTCTAATGAATTGGGCGCTACAAAAGAGTTTTATATACTCAAATGAATTTCATCTACTGTTGGATTAACATGATCTCTTGAATGTCTCTGATGATGTTCATTTTTGTTTCCAACATTACTTAAATCACAAGCCATTTTGCTAAAATGATCCATCTCTTTTTGTTGTTTTCAAATTTTTCTAATAGTTCTTTATAATTCTGAATCGTAAGGTACTAAATCTTCAGATACTACAGTACACACAAATAAATACAATAGTAATTTAAAATAAGCAAACACACAAAAATATGAAAATATTCAAAATAAACTACAAACACAATATTTTTAGTTTAAATAAAATAATTTAAATTATAAAATAACTTATTACTACTTTCTGTTACTTTCATGGCAATAACGACAAAAACTTGATGCGAGTGGTTTTAGTGCGTTAATTTTGCAAATATTTTTCAATATTACAAAATACACACGAATAATACAATAGGAAATATGCAATTTAATCAGAACAAAAATAACTTTAGTAAAAATAGTCTTATCTTTTGAAAATCTTTGAACTACTAAAGCCCCTAAAAATAATGCAAGTATAGGTATAGCTTATGTAACAAAGGACTCTAATGGAGTCCTAGATATTGATCCCATTGGGAAGTTGGAAATGCCTATAAGTAAATTCTTAAGATTATAATGTAAACTAAAATTTTAATCTACAAAAGGGAAGTAAATTTGAATCTAGAGTAAATGAGTGAATGCTAAATAAAATGTAATTAAAAGACAAAGTTAATTAAATTAATTGCTAAACTTTCAAAACTAAAATTTCAAAAACTAAACAAAGTTTTTTTAATGAAGAGTTCAAATTTAATAAAACATCCTTCCCCTTTACAACAACTATTTGGATTGTGAAGTAATTAAAATCATTTGAATATATATATATATATATATATACTCACTTTNATTCCGGTGATTGACAGCTTCCAACGGGCAACTCCTCAACTTTTTAGTGCCGACATACTCGTAAGTGACAAGTCTTCCAAAAAGTTAATCTAAACGGAGACATTCATGTATGTGTCTTATGAGCTATCATGTATGCCCATAATGCAGTATCTAATCTAGCAGACCAATCCATTTTATTAGGATTCACACTTTTTTCCAAATTTCTTCTAATTGCATGATTAAATACTTTTGCCAAACCACTAGTCTTGGGATGCTAAGCAATTATAATTTTATGCATAATATTATATTTTTCCACCAACCTTGCAATTATTGCATTTTAAAAATGAGATCCTCCATCGATAATGATTACTCTCAGCATTTCATATCTTGTAAAAGTATTTTTGATTAAAAAAGTTGGAACACTCCGAGCATCACATCAAGGTAAAGAAATTGCTTCAATCCATTTTGAAACATAATCCACTACAATCAATATATACACATTTCCAAATGAAGATATAAANCTTCCAAGTGCATAAAAAACATTGATTAGTCCAGAGTTTGGTCCTTAATATTATGGTTAGGGTGGGAGGATACTAACTGTCACTCCAAAGCTCTCACTGCTCCCGCACTTGAGGGCTAGCAATTTTGCATTAGTTTCCAATCAACTGTGCCAAATTGAGGAATTTAATCTGTCGCCTTGCCATCTCTAATTCTGCATCCAATAAAGTATATTTCCCTATTTGTTTGCACTCAACCCCATGGATGACATGCTCTCCCATGTAATCAAATATGATTCTCCCCATGTTGTAGAAAATATAATCTTTTCTGAACATATTTTTCTCAACACATTTTAACATTTTAACTTGTTTTTATATAAGAAATCCCTCACCGTCCCTCTTCTCTTACAATCCTAGAAGAAAATCTTCAAGCCATTGACTTTCTCTCTATCTCTCTTGCCTTCTTCTTCTCCATGTCACCACCAAAAAATCCTCTCCAAAACTACTCTTCAAGTCCTAAACTTTCCTCTCTTTTATTAGAAGCTACCTTCCTCCAAAAAGAATTCAAAATTCCCTCCAAAATTCTGTCCAAAAGTTAACCATTTTGAATTCAAAAGACCTGTCTACTGATCTAAGAGACATATCCCTTTATAAAAGAACCTTCCAAAGTATCTAGATGCATTGAATCACTCTATGGGGCGTTTAGAACTAGTGTCCCTTTCAAAATTATTATAAAATTCTTCCTGAACCGCCTTAAACCCACAAAAAGTCATGTATGGTGCTTCAGAAGCTGATTTTGGCACTTCAGGCGCCAACTTACTTAAGACCATGCTATTCTAGGTTTTGGTGCTTCAGACGGCAAATCTGCCTCTAGCTCTTCATTAAATGGTGCTTCAGGTGTCATCTCTCTGTATAGTGGCACTTCAGGAGCTAGAATCCCAAAATTTTCTATTTTGGCTCTAAATTTTATCTTTTTTGCTACTTTTGCACCAAATGCCAAAAATTGATATACCTACAACAAAAAAATGAAAATACACTTATTTAAAGTGCAATATCATAAAAAATAAGCATAAAATGTATTCTTAAAACAACATATTAACTTGGTATATCAGGTACTACCTTTAAGTGTCACTCTAAGGGATAAAACAAAACAGATAGTCATTCAAGAAGAGCTAGTCCTGCCAGTAGAAGAAACAGTCACTTGGAAAAACCTAGTGAACTAAATAATAAAGTGGACTACAACAAACTAGCCCATCTCCATAAGTTGCCTGCCAAACTAAGCATTTACGATGTTATGATCTTATCAAAGGAGAAGAGAGAAACATTGATCAAAGCCTTTCTTGATCAAGAAATTTGCTTAATAAAATTGCCTAGCATATACTTCGATGAGGTTTGTTCATTAAAGGAACATTCTGGGGGTGACCCTTATAGATGGAGACTTATTGGTTAGTACTACTGACCACAACCGTTCTTTGTATATCTCGGTCAGCCTAAACTAATTTACACTCTCTAGGGTGGTAGTGGATCTAGTAGCATCCTTAAACTTGATGAATTTACGAACATTAGCCTCCTTGGATATCGACACTCACAAAATTACAACTGAAAAGATGATGTTAAGAGGTTTCAACCAGGAGGGAGAGAAAGCTCTTAGATCAATCATGCTAAGAATGAGAATTGATGATTTAGTAACAACGACAAAATTCTATATCATTGACCCAAAAACCTCATTCAATGCTTTATTAGGTCAACCATGGATTCATGAGTACAAGATGGTTCCTTTTTCCCAACACCAATGTATAAAGTGTTACAATGAAGATCAAGAATGCTGCATAAAGGGAGATTTACAAATATTTTTGATACATGAAGTGGGCATTCAAAAATATGCCATCTATTATGCTCCCCAAAAGAAGATGATTCTCACTGAAGATACTATTCAAAATAAATTAGAAGACCCAAACAGATTACAAGGAAAAGGTTAGCCGATTTTAGCCCAATGACCTCCTATCACACCTTAAAAATGAGGTGGTTGGGGCTCTTCCATCACTCGCATTCAAGGTTGAGTCCAGGTGAGAGGGTGAGGAAGAAATAACAAGATCATTTAAGAGAAGAATCTGGTCATCAACATTGAATTGGAAGATAGATCTGAGGAAGAACATAATTAGAAAAGTGTATTGGTGATAAGCCAAAAGAAGTCTCAGTTTAAGATATCTTTAGAAAATGAGGAGAAGCAAGAATATGAGTCAATGTATTATAAAATTAACCACTATGTACAAGCCATGATGAGAGCATAATCCAAACTGAGGCAATCTTTCCGGATTCACTCTGCCTTACCTTAAATAGGATCCATCCACATAAAGTCAAGGGTTTGGTGGTCAAGGAAGTGCAAAGTGTAGACATAAGGCCAATAAGATTCCTGCGTGGTTTTTTTTCTTCTAGTTCCAAAGTTGATGTAAAATTGGAAGATGAAAATTCTACTGAAATAATGGAATTATTTGTTGAGTGGTACGCCTCATGTATCCAAAAACATTTTCAACGTGATTTTGTGCTCAAGAAATCATCAGAAGATAGATTACACCTTTTTAAAGAACTATAGAATAATAAAAATTAAACTTTTAACTCAAAAAAAGGTATTTGACTCGACAAGGTAGGGTTGGTCGATGATATGAAATTTTTCCTCATTGAAACTAATGAATCAGATGAAGTTTTTCTTGAAGCTACAAACAATTTTGAAGAGCCACTAGTAGAAGATGCTCCACCCAAATTTGAAGAAGAAATCAAATCAACATTAGATGAACTGAAAGAGGTCAATTTGGGAACCAAAGAAGAACCTGAACATACTTTAATCAGATCTTTGATGAATGAAAAGAAAACCATAGACATGATCAAGTTGTTAAAGGAATATAAAGACTGATTTGCTTTGAGTTATGAATAGATGCTTGGTGCAACATCAGAGGTTGCGGTTCACAAACTTAGGATAAACCAGATTATGAATCCGACCAAACAAGCTCTGAGAAGAATGCACTGCAAAATTGAGAAACAGGTCACGACCGAGCTTAAGAAACTAATAGATGTTAATTTTGTAGGAAATGAGCAATATTCTATCTGGTTTGCCAATTTAGTGCAAGTTAAAAAAAGGAACAATCAGAACTGACTCTGTGTTGACTTCAAAGTTTAAACAAGGCATGCCCGAAGGATGAATTCCCATTGTCAATCCCAAAATTGATGGTAGACATTGCATCATCACACATGATCTTCTCTTTTATGGATGGAATATATGTATACAAATAGAGTAAGATGTCACTAAAAGATGCTACACTTACAACTTTCAAAACATTGCTCGGAATATATTGTTACACATTGATGCCCTACGAACTGAAGAAAGTTGGAGCAACATACCAGAAGGTAATGATGAGGATTTTTGAAGACCTTATTCACAAGCAAGTGGAATGCTATGTGGATGACTTGGTTATCAGAAGTAAATAGAAAGAGAATCACCTGTATGGTTTGAGAATTGTCTTCAAACAGATACATCATTTTAATCTTAAAATGAATCCTTTAAAGCACTCCTTTGGTTTCACCTCTAGGAAATTTTTAGGATTTTTTTTTGCCACAGTGGAATTGAAATCGATCCAGAGAAGATTAAAGTTATTCTAGAAATGCAATCCCCCAAAACCTTGAAATAACTACAATCCTTTCAAGGAAAATGATATACCTAAGGTGCTTTATATCTAATGTGATAGGAAGGTGTTAGCCTTTTCTGCATTGATAAAAAAGGACATCAAGTTTTTTTGGGATGATAAATGTAAACAGGCCTTTGAAATTATTATGCAACACTTGATGACACTTGATGTATTACCACCCCTTTCTTGGGTAGATTATTGATACTTTATAGCATGGCTTTAAATGACTCCCTCAGAGCCCTACTAGCCAAGGTCAATGATGAGGGTAAGGAAAATGTCCGCTACTACTTAAGTCATCATTTAATCATGTTGGAAGTAAAGTATCCTCCCATTAAGAAACATTATTTGGCTTTGTTATTTGCTGCCAAAAAGCTTAGATATTAGATGCATTCTCGTAATGTCAACCTTATCTCAAAGTTTAACATGTTATGGTACTTGATGACCCAGCCAAAACTTTTTAAGAGGTTAGCATGATGGTCACTGATATTATTTAAATTCTATATAACATTCATACCTCTTCGCAACATAAAGGGACAAATCCTGACAAATTTTCTTATGGCACACCCATTATCAACCGAGTTGCCCCTCAATTATGAGTTTCTAGATGAACAAATAATGTGCATAGAAGACCCCAATGCCCAACTTTGGGAGATGTATTTTAAGAGAGCTTCAATAACATAGAAATATAAAGAGTCACATACAATAGTGCCCAACATAAGGTTAATCCTGAGAGCGAAGAATGCGCTTGCAGATGCCCTAATGAATTTGTCTGCCCATGGGAGGATACCATTGACACAACGAAACAAGGATGTCAAGTCCTCTCACAAATTGACATGGACACCCTACACGAACTGGGAAATTAAGAAACAATGGTAGTAGTTACTAAAAATAAAAATGACTTGCAACAGTCGTTCATATATTACTTACAAACAAGGAAGCTACCAAAAGATAAGTCAACAACACATTAGATAAAGAAGAGAATGTTGACCAATGCTTTAATAGACAACATTTTGTACAGAAGAACCTTCGATTAGATGTGGCTAAGATGTCACAATAGATCAGAAGCCCGAGAAATTGTCAGACAGGTGCACTTTAGACTCTTTAGCACTCAACAATTAGACCCAAAGATGACAATGAAGATCAAGAGATTGGGTTACTAATTGCCTGCAGTAATTGCAAACTGCATGAGAATGACTAAGAACTATCACCAATGTCAGGTACATGTAGTGGTCCTACACCAACCTCCAAATGTAGTTCATCTGATGATTGTCTTGTGGCCATTTGAATGTCGAGGCATAGATATAGTGGTTCCTATAGACTCTCCATCTCGAATGGACATGAGTTCATCCTCACAGCAACAAATTATTTTTCCTATTGGGCAGAAGTAGTACCATTAAGAGAAATAAAATCACACCATGTCCCACAATTCTTCAAAAATTTTGTTGTATATCAATTTGGTGTGCTACGGAGAATCTTCTCGAACAACGGCTCAGCTTCAAAAGCACCAAGATCAATAACTTTTTAGATGACACGACATAGAATGGAGATACGCTACAGTTTACCACACAAAGGCAAAGGGATTAACAGAAGCGTTAAACAAAACACTTGTTCATATCATGAAAAAGACCATAGATGTCAACAATAGAGGATGGTAGTAACAGTTGCCGGAAGCTTTGTGGGAATACAGAACAACATTCAAAACTCTTATGTAGTCTATGCCACATGCTCTTCTGTATGGGTTTGAGGCTTGTATCCTTAAGAAGTATAACTCTTATCACTCAGATTTGTGGTGGCAAAGAAAATCACAATAGAAGATAATGCTAGACTCCGATTAGAAGAGCTACAATGTCTCAAAGAAAAATAGTTGGTTGCACAACAAAACTTAGATCTCTATCACGCAAAGATGATACAAGCCCTGGATAAATTGTTCTGCTCAAGAACTTTTAATGTTGGTAAATTGACTCTCATCTTTAAAAGACCCATTCATGTACAACCTAAGATAGGAGGAAAATTTGAACCAACTTGGGAGGGACTGTTCATAGTTAAAAGAGTCTACTCTTCAGGATCCTATCAACTAGTAGACTACCAAGGCAAAAGATTGTTGCTACCAATAAATAGATGGTATCTAAAGAAGTACATTGCTTCATAATATTCCAAGGAAAAAACATTGCTTCAAGAAGCACCGATGTAATAATTGTCTGTAACTAAGTCCAGGAATAAGTAAAGTTTTTAATAAAGTACTTCAACAAAATGAGGAAAATTCTCCCTAAATCCTTCAATGAACTCTTAAAAATAAACATGATAAATTCAATAAAAAAATAATATAAAGAAAAAAATAATGTTGACATTAATAAATAAGGATAAAAAATTATATACAATTAATAACAATATATCATTCTTGTCTAATTTGATATTTAACACACTCCTGTCTTCTATAGAAAAATGTTGAGACAGAGGTTGATTTTCTCTTTCAAATATGACATCAATCTTGCATTATACAAGGATAAGCTGCTTGGACATGTCATCAACTTTGACCTAGATTTTGAACAAATCAAGATGGAATATAAATGACCCTTGTCAATTGTGGTGGGCTAAGAAGAAGTACGTGATCAGGAGCCCATACTCAAATTCAAGAATAGAAGAGCTAACACAACCATAAACAAAAGGAAGTTGGGGGAAACCATAGAAAATGCTCTCACAAACTCTAGTCAAGACTTTGAAGATGGCAAGATAAGGTCTATGGTTATAACAACATATAGTAAGCTCCTTAGTGCTCCCTAGGAAGAGCCCTCAGAAATCCAGCTCATAAGAAAGATGCCTCTAACACACACATGATCCACCTTAAAATTACCCATTTTTAATATATGTTTAATGTTTATTTTATGCACATTTTTAATGATATTACACTATAAATGAAGGTATTTTGCATGTTTTTTGTTTCAACTACAAGGAATGAATATTTAAAGAGAATGAGGGCAAAATTGTAATACTTAATATGACACAATAGCGCCAACCTTTGGTGCCATAACTCCAAATTACGAACGTGATGGGGGCTATAATGCCCCAGACTGACACTATAGCGTCAACAACTGATTTTCTAGAATATGCATAGAATTTGACTGAATTTTAAAGGGTGAAGTGACCTGTGGTTAATTTCAGTTATCTATTAAAATGGTCAATTGTTGGATGAAAAAAAGGGTCTTTTTAGAGAGTTTTTTGGAGTTTTAGAAGACTTTTGGGCATGAGTTTCAAGTGTTTGAGTGGGTGTGTGAGTTTATATTTGTGAGTCTTTGTTTGTTGAAGAAGATTTTTAGATTGCTTGAAGGTGACTTTAGGAATTGCTTGGAGAGAAGACATAAGATAAGTAATTTGTATTTGTGTTTGAGTTTTTGTTGTTAAGACTTGGCTTTCAATAGAAAACTTATATTTTTGTTTTGTCTCCATGAATTCTTAGTAGTATTCCTTTCTTTCTCCTTGCGTATGGAAATTAATCAAGTGGGATGAGATTGATTTAAAGATTTATTTTTATTTTATAAAATTGTAATAATATTTTCATCAATTCTTCATTGACTTTACAAACTAGCAATTTGTAATTTTAAAATCCATTGCAAAACATAATGACCTGGGAGGGCTATGATTTCCCCAACTAGTGAGTACCACACTTAACTTTGGAAAGAGCCATTTTGATCGTCTGAGGGGAAGTTCATATAGATAGAGAGATAAGTTTTGATGTACATATAATTGATGTTTCTAAAGTGACAGGCTAGATTCTTTTGTCAAGTTGATCTTGATTTTGGATCTAAGGGTCCCTAGTAGGTCCTATAGAGAGAGCACACTGGGTAATCTGGAAGTGAGAGGCCAGAATCTACTCCGCACTACTACACAAGCTGGAACAAATTTAAGATTAGCCAATGTACTTTGCTAGCACCAAGAGGGGGAAATGAATGAACATGCTCCTATTTGTCGCAATACATCATTTTTTATTTTTAATCATTCAATTCCTACATTGATTAAATTCTATTTACAAGGGGAAAGATCCCTTTATTATATTCAAACACTTTTAAACTTATTAGTCTATCAAACTTTGTTCTTACTTTCTGTTTAAATTTTGATTGCATGTAAATTTAGTTATAATCCTTTTCAAGACTTTTGACACAATTCTCCTATCATTTTTATCGACAATTTAGATAGAAGTTTTCTAAGTTATTATTATAAAGTTACAGCTTTCTTCGTGGGATGGATACTGATGTTCTTAAAGAAAATCGTATAGTACTTGAAACGATATGTATACTGGCGTAGTACCCATAGTGTGAAGGCTTATTATCTATTTCTACATAAATTTATTTATTCACACTACCCGCTAAATATAATTTTTACCAAATTTTTGGCAATTTTTTGGAGTACAAATATCTATGTAATTGTGGGTTGAGTTAAGTTTTTAGCGCCATTGTTAGGGAAAGCGATGAAAATTTTCAACTTAAAATTTTATTTGAACTTAGATGGTGTATCAAAGCCATTGAGTTAAGTTTTAGACTTATATTCTTACCTTTTTCTTTAAGGGATGAAGCTAAGATGTGGTTGAACTTGTTAACACATAGATCTATTAGAAACTTTGGTGGATTTAGCATAAAAATTCTTAGCTAAGTATTTTCCACCTTAAAAAACTACTAAACATAAAAATGATATTACTTCTTTTACTCAGTTTGAATGAGAGTCAATATACAAAGCTTGGGAAAGATTTGAGGAGCTTCTTAAAAAGTGTCCACATCATGTTTTATCAGACTAGTAAGTCATTCAAACTTTTTATAATAGGTTAGTATGGAGGTTCATTAATGTCAAAATCATTTAATCCAGCTTATGCATTAATTTAAGAGATGGCTACAAATAATTTTCAATGGCCTTCTGAAAAGTTAAATCCAAAGAAAGTAGCCAGTATTCATGATAATGACACTATTGTGATGGTTACATCTCTGATTGCAACATTATCTAGGAAAATAGACTAAATTGGAATGAATTTCCCAAAAACCCCATGTGAATGAAGAAAATTCATAAGGACAAATAATTGATTCTCAAACCACATCAAAAACTTTAAATATTATTAATAATAGACCTAAGAACCCATATTCTAACTCGCAGGCAGGAAAAAAACATCCTAATTTTAGCTGGAATGACAATTTTAGTGGTGGCAGTCATTAATGGGGAAGAACCAAATAAACCCATTGGGGAACTGGAACAACCAGGGTTGTGCTAATTATAAACCTACTTATCCTTCTGGATTTACTAGTAATAAACAAATTAAGGAGAATAAGTTTTCTATGGAGGATGTGGTGTTACAAATGAGAAATCAATTACAAAGTCAAAGTGCTGCTATTCAAAATATTGAGAATCAACTAGAACAAATTGCAATTGCACTTAGCAATAGGCCTTAGGGAACACTTTCTAGTAATGTTTAAATCAATTCTAAAGACAAAAATAAAGAACAAGAGCAAGTTAAGGCTGTCCAACTTAGGGCTAGAAAGGAATAAAATTTTGGAGTTCAAAATGAGATTGATGTTGAAAGGGAAAATAAAGAGACTAAAAAACCTGAAGAAAATATTCCTAATGAAGTGGAAAAGTCTATCTCTCCAACAAAGACTAATTTAGAAAGACCACCACCTCCTTACCCTCAAAGACTTAGGCAGCAAAAGTTGGATCAACAATTTTCTAAATTTTTTGAGATATTTAAAAAGCTTAAAATTAATATTCCCTTTGCCAAAGTTTTGAAATAGATGTCATGTTATGCAAAATTTATGAAAGAAATTTTAACTAAGAAAAGGAAGTTTGAATATTTTATAACTGTTGCACCTAGTAAAGAATGTAGTGTAATAATTCAGAAAAAGCTTCCTAAAAAACTTAAAGATCTTGATAGCTTCACTACACCTTGTGCCATTGGAGAAAAAATTTGTGAAAAAGCTTTAGTGACTTAGGAGCTAGGATTAACCTCATGCCTTTACCTATTTTTATAAGGTTAGGTTTGGGAGAGATTTCTCCCCCTAATGTAACCCTACAGTTAGTTGATCAATCTATCATCCATCCTAAGGAGGTTATAGAGAATGTGTTGGTTAAAGTGAAAAAAATTATCTTCCCTATTGATTTTATTATGTTAGATATGGAAGAAGTTAAAGAAAAATTGATTATTTTGGGGAGAAATTTCTTTGCCACCGGACAAGCAATGATAGATGTGCAGAAAGGAGAACTAATCATGAGAGTTAATGACCAGGAAGTTACATTTATTGTGCTTAAATAAATGAAGTATCCTGATAGAGGAAAAGATGTTAAATGTTATAGAATGGATATTATTGATTATATGTTTGTTAAACATTTTCAAGAAAGATGTGAAGTCATTACAGATCAAAAAGAACTGAAAAGTGAAGATGAAATTGATTTTGAAGACAAATCAATTGAGATAATTAATGAGGATTCAAATTATGTTTAGGATAACTTTGAAATTTTTGATATTACTAAAAATAGTAAATCTTTGATTCCTTCAATAGAAATACCTCCAAAAATTGAAATGAAGGCAGTCCCTCCCACTTTAAAATATGCATTTTTGGGGAAAGACACTTCCTCCCCATTTAAAATGTGCTTTTTTGGGAAACTCATCTACATTATCAGTTATAAAATCCCCTGATTTGATTGTGGAGCAGGAAGAAAAATTATTAGAGACATTGAAAAATCATAAGAAAGCCTTTAGATGGACATTAGTTGATATTAAATGAATTAACCCTTCAATTTGTATACACAATATTTTAATGGAAGATAATTATAAGCCTAAGGTTGATCCTCAAAGGAGATTGAACCCTATAATGGAAGAAGTTGCTAAGAAAGAAATTTTAAAGTGGTTGGATGCTAGAATTATTTATTCTATTTTTGATACTTCTTGGTTTAGTCCTATTCATTGTGTTTCTAAGAAAGGAAGAATGATAGTAATTATTAATGAAAGAAATGAATTAATTTTAAAAAGACAAGTCACCGGGTGGAAAATTTGTATTGATTATAGAAAATTAAACTTTGCTACTAGGAAAGATCCTTTTCTTCTAACATTTCATGACCAAATGTTGGATAGACTTGCTAGGCATCATTATTTCTACTTTTTGTATGGATATTCTGGATACCACCAAATACCCATAGCTTCTGAGGACTAGGAGAAGACAACATTTTCTAGTCCATATGGAACTTTTGCCTTTAAAAGAATGTTATTTAGATTATGCAATGCACCTACAACTTTTCAAAGATGTATGATGTCAATTATATATGACTTAATTGAGAAAGGAATTAAAGTTTCTTATGGATGATTTCTTAGTTCTTGGAACATCTTTCAATTCATGGTTAGATCACTTAATAAGAGTTCTAAAACACTGCAAAGAAACAAATTTAGTTCTTAAATAGGAAAAAAGCCAAATTATGATTATAAGAGGAATTGTATGAGGACATAGCATTTCTGAAATTGGAATCGAAGTAAATCCAGCAAAAAAATCAAGTTATTATTAAATTACAACCTCCTACATCTGTAAGAGGACTAAGAAGTTTTTGGAATATGTTGGGTTCTATAGGCGATATATTAAATTTTTTTCAAAAATTGCGAAGCCTGTATGTCATCATTTAGAAAAAGATATGAATTTTGATTTTATTGATGAATGCCTAAATGTGTTTAATTGGTTAAAAGAAAAATTAATCACTGCACTTATTATTGTTTCACCTGACTGGGGAAAACCCTTTAAATAATTGTGTGATGCTGGTGATTATGCTATATGACCTGTATTAGGGCAATAATATGATAAAATTTTTAAAGTGATATAGTATGGTTTTATTGTGAAGCTCAAATTGATTACACCACTATTGAAAATGAATTATTAGCCAGAATGTATGTTTCAATAAATTTAGACCTTATCTTTTAGGAGCTAAATGTATTGTGCATACTGATCATTCTGCTATTAAATATTTAATGATGAAGAAGGATACAAAACCATGATTAATTAGATAGGTTATTCTAATGCAAGACTTTAATCTTCAGGTAGTGGATAAAAGGGGTATTAATAATCAAATAACTAACCATTTGTCAAGGCTTGAACAGGAAAATAATGTTTACTTTAATGATTAAATAAATATAAATTTTCCTGATGAAAAATTATATGTGATTACTGCATAGTGAATTCCATGGTAAGCTGATATAGTTAACTACTTAGTTACTAATGTTTTACCCTACAGATTAGATAGCCATCAAATAAATAAATTTATTCATGATTCAAAATACCCTTAGTTATATAAGTAATGTGAGGATTTAGTTATTCAATGATGGGTACCAATTAAGAAACTCTAGAAATTATAGATAAATATCATAAATTAGATTCTAGGGGACATTTTGGGATTCACAAAACTACATTTTAAATATTTACTATCAAGATTTTATTGGCCTACTTTTTTAAGAGATGTTAATAATTATATAAAAACTTGTGATAGATGTCAGAGAATAGGAAATATTTTAGAAGAAATGAAATGTTCCTAAATTTTACTTTAGCAGTTGAAATATTTAATGCTTAGGGTCTAGATTTCGTGGGACCATTTATACCATCTTCTAAAAAAATTTATATTTTGTTAAGTGTGGATTAAGTTTCTAAATGGATTAAAGCTGGTGCTTTACCTCGTTGTGATGTTATGAGTGTTGCAAAATTTTAAAGGAAAAATTTTTTACTAGATTTGGAATGCCAATAGTAATTAATACAGATGGGGGAAGTCATTTTAAGAATAGAATGATTAAAACTTTATCTCAAAAGTTCATAATTAAGCACCGAATTTCCACACTTAACATCCTCAGAATTGTTGGCTAGCATAAGTATCTAATCATGATATTAAAAGAATTTTGAAAAAAAAATTGTTAATCCTAGCTGGAAGGATTGGTCTGCAAGATTGGATAGTGCATCATGAATATATAGGACTCCTTATAAAAAAAAAAATATCAGAATGTCATCCTATCAGCACATTTATGGAAAGCTTGTCATTTACTACTTAAAATTGAGCATAAAGTATATTACGCCATAAAATAATTTAATTATAATTTAAAAAATGCTGGAGAGAAATAATTATTGCAATTAAACGAGCTTGATGAAATAAGAAATGAATCTTATGAAAATGCTAAAATTTATAAGGCAAAAATTAAAATGTGGCATGATCAAAAGATCTTGAAAAAGAAATTTGTGCTTGGATAAGAAATTTTATTATATAATACAAGATTGAAATTATTTTCAAGAAAACTTAAGTCCACATGATAAGGGACATTTATTCTGGTAAGAGTTTATCCATATGATGTTGTTGATATTGAAGATCCTAAAACTGGGAGAATGATTAAGGTAAATGGACATTGGTTAAAAGCATATATAAGTGGAGATAGTCCTACATTTGAGGAGATACCAATGTTAGGTCAACTAAATTAAAACATTGGATATGTTGGGTTGACGACATTAAATCAAGGGCTTTGTGAGAGGCAACCCATAGTTGTCGGTGTGGCTTAATTTGATTTGTGATTATTGTGATGATGAGTTTATGAAGTTATATTGAGTCTTACATGATTAAGGTGGCAAGAAAACAATACTTTATTGATTAAAAAAATATGGGAACGAAAAAAAGTGACTTTTGAGAATTTTAGATTAGCGCTATAGCGCCACAGTCGGAAGCAGTTTTCTCCCTTTTCTTCTCCATTAAAATTGGTTTTGGCAGGATTGGAGTCATTTTCTTTCAAATTCTTCATAATTTCAAGTATTTTAGAGAGAGAGAAGAGTAACGATCATCTCAACCTTTGAGAATCCTTGCTTTAAGACATATGGAGAGTAATGGAAGAGCAAATGGCAAAAAGTTTGTGCATAAGGATGCCCAAACTTATTTCAATGGATTCCTAACGCTGAGTTTAGAGAAGACTACCAACAAATTGGTGAAGATTAATGAAGAGTTATCCCATCTCCACAACAGGTTGAGTGACATGTATCACCAGTACGAGCACTTTCAGTGGTAGTTGAAACTTCACTTCAATCATATGACATGTTTCCAATATTCCCAAGTGAGTATGTATTGCAATAACAAATGAATTGATGATAAAGATGAACAAATTTTCCCTCGCGATCCATTTTACCACCTCTTCGATTGTGCTTATCTTGCAGAAGAGAGAGTGGGGGACAACATAGAGTATAACTATTCTTAAATGTCTATTATGTGATAAAATTTGTGGTTGTTGAGTGCAAAGTTGTGGTGTGGAAACTTTAAAAGTATTGTGACTTGATTATAGCAAATTTAGGTTTCATGTTTGTATTTTCTTCAGATTGAGTGATGTAGAGTCCGTTTGTAATGAACTTATGATTTTTATAAGAATAGAAGTTAAGTTTGTGTGTTGAAAGTTGGTTTATTTTGTTTCAATGATTGGATTAGTAGTTGCACGCATAAATGTTAGAATGATGAAAAACCCAATAACTTTCAATATTGTTATTGAAACTAGAATATGGGAGTATAAAAATCTTAGATTTGATGTGCTCTTTCAAAATCTACAAAAATTTCCAAAATCTGAGTGAGTATGAATGGCACCATAGCACCACAATTGGGCACTATAGCACCACTCATCAGCGAAGCATGGTGCCATTGCTCCATAACTTGGCGCTATAGCGCCAAACCAATTTGAATCCTGTTTTTAGTGTTCAGACCACCGGTTTTCACCATTTTTACCTCTGGTTCTTCTTCTTCCTCCCATAATTCGCAACTTACTCCTACATAGCAAGATTTTTTGGGTGATTGGCTTGGAGTTAGAGCTTAAAACTCTAGATTTCTTCTTCATTAGGTATGATCTACATTTTAGCATAGAAAAGTTTTAATCTCACCATGGATTTCTTCCACATTGTGGTTTGGCCAGAAATTTAAAGAATTTGAAGTGAATAGCGTGAAGTCCGTGGTTGAAGGCTTATTTTGCTTGGAATGAATTTATTGGAGAATTTTGAATTAATTCAAAATTTCTTTGAAACTTTACTAGATTATCATGGCTTCTAAGATGAAAAGGGGTAGAGGAAAAGCTATCTTTGATAATGAAAATTTTGTAAGTTCTAAAGCCCAGGACAAATATGGTGATGTGCAATCTAAAAAATTGATTACAAAATGTACTTTCCTTTATCCTGGATGAACTATCGATTGATTGATCATGGAAGAAGGGAAAATCTTATATTATTTAACTATCATTGTAGTTAGTTCTATTGTTCATGAATTCTATACAAACCTCCCTGACAAAGCTGATGATCGGGTTTTTTTTGAAAGCACTATGTTGATATCATCCCCATTCAAATAAATCACCTTTATCAACTGCATAACATTCCTACTTGTATCTATTCAAATTTTAACCCTATTGATTTTGAGCTTGATAAAATTATGGGGTTCTTAACTGACGAGCATGGTATTTGGAAGATCAAGAATGGACACAAGTAAATTTTTCTTTTTCAAAGCTTGATGTTCATTCTAGAGCCTGTCATTACTTTATATCTACAAGACTTCCTTCAACTAAAAATTGTAGCAAGGTAACCCAGGAGAGATCCAGATCAAACTATTTTATTCAAATTAGAAAATATATTGATATTGGCTCTCTCGTCTAAAAGAATGTGATAATTTCCTCTGAAGGAGAAACACTTGGAGGTTTGGGTTACCCTACTCTTGTTTCTTCCATGTGCATACATTATGGAGTGAAATATGAGCCATGGGAGCAAATCTTGCCATCTAATAAGCCAATTCAAAAAAAAATTGAAATGTATGGAAATCATATTGGCTCAAGATCCAGTAGTGGAGGCTCAAATATTCCATCTACATTAATCTCGAGACCTTCCACCTCTAGTACTTCTACTCTGGACACTGAATTGGAGTCATTATTCATACAACAAGGAAACATTTTATCTTTAAAAAATCAAATGTAAGGATTATAAGCACACTTGAGCTACAATGATGAGTATTTACAGAGAAGAGTTGATTATGATGCTACTTTTAATGAGTCTCTGGTGAAATTTTTGAGTGGCGATCATACAACTGAATTTCCTACATGCCCCAGATTTTATCCATATGAGAGTGGTGGAGATATGGATGAGGATGTTGATTTTAATAATGATGATGAAAAGGAGGATGATTAGACTATTTTTCCTTTACTATTGGATTTCATTTGTTTGTTACATGATGTAGTATTGTTGGATTGTTAGGTTTATACTTTGATTTGTCTTCTTAGGTTTATATGATTGTTGAAATGTTTTGCTACACCTTTTTCATTATGGTATAATATTTCACTTCTTTTCACTTCAATTTATATTGTCTGCTTGTTAGAGTGGTCTTTACTTTATGCATATATAGTTATACATGTTGTTTAAATTTACCATTGTTCAGCACCTACCTTAACTGCTTGTACCTGTACAATTCTCTTGTTTAGAACTTTCAAAATTAGTTTTCTTTTTTCTCATATTTTTTATGCACTATAATGTTTTAAATTAATCAAAAATTTAAGTTTGGGGGAAGGGATAAAAAATTTTTAAAACTTAACTTTATTTGTCCTCTGTAGCTTATATTTAATTTGATATTACTATTAAAATGACTTGTGGTATGTGGTGTTATCTTTATGATACTAAGCTTTTGATTTTTAGGAACTTACTAAATAAGATAGTAAAAAAGATGTAACTAAAGTTAAGATATTTAGTAGAAAAAATAGTAAAATGATTTTACTATTTATAGCAGGATAAACTGAATTTTTGAAAAATTAAGGATTTTAAAAATAATACTTTGTAAAAAATTTAGATCCTATGAGAATTCTTTTTTCAAAAATTGATATTAGATTTGAAGTTATGGATAGAAAATAATTTTTTTAACTTTAAAAAAGGGATAGTGAAATTCAAAATCAATAAAGGCTTATCGAGATATAGTAATCTTCAACTAAAAAAACAATGGATTAAAATAATCCTAAAAGAAAAAGAAAAAAAAAAGAAAAACAAAAGGAAAGTAAAGTAAAGTATCAAAAAGGGAGGAGAAGCTAGAAATTTAAAAATTGGTTTCACTTAAATCTTTCTAAGGAANAAGATTAAAATAATCCTAAAAGAAAAAGAAAAAAAAAAGAAAAACAAAAGGAAAGTAAAGTATCAAAAAGGGAGGAGAAGCTAGAAATTTAAAAATTGGTTTCACTTAAATCTTTCTAAGGAANGGATAGTGAAATTGAAAATCATTAAAGGCTTATCGAGATATAGTAATCCTCACCTAAAAAAATAAAGGATTAAAATAATTTTGAAAGAAAAAGGAAAAAAAGAAAAAAAAGAAGAAAAGAAAAGTAAAGTAAAGTATAAAAAAGGGAGGAGAAGCTAGAGGAATAGAACCTACTTAAAAACTGGTTTCACTTAAATCTTTCTAAGGAACAAAACTTAAGATTAATTCTTTGCTTACTTTACATAAAGGTATTAGTAAAAAATATTTTCAATATAGTTATCATAAACTCTTAAATTAATATTTTTCTAATAATTCAAAGTTTGGGTAAATTTAAATTTTGTTAGAATTAATTAGAAAATAAGTATTTCTAAATTTAATACTAAATGTTATGATACCTTAGATATCATTTGCTTTACTAGAAATTCTTCTAGATTGGACTATAACATTTCTATAACAAGTTTTTAGTTATCTAAAAAGTAAACCCACAACCATAGGTTAACAATTTGTCTTTAAAGCTATAATGCTGCTTGAGGACAAGTAATGTTTAAGTTTGGGGGAGTTAATAAACCAAAAAATTACCTATTTTTGATATACATGTAATGCTTATTTCATGCACATTTTTTATGATATTACACTTTAAAGAAATATATTTTACATATTTTGTTTTCAGGTACAAAGAATGGATATGTAGAGAAAATATGATCAAAATGGAGCAAAATGACAACACTTCATATGGTGCCATAGCACATCATCATGCCAACTTACGACCACGATGGGAGATATAGCACCCTAGACTGGTGTTATAGCTCTAATAACTAGTTTTCTAGAACATGCATTGAATTTGGCCGAGTTTTGAAGTGGTGCTTGAAGTGACCATTGGTTAATTTCATATATCTATTAAAAAGGCCAAGTTTTGAACAAAAAGAGAGTGTTTTAGAGATTTTTTAGGAGTTTTAGAAGGCTTTTGGGCATGAGTTTCAAGTGTGTTAGTGGGTGTGTGAGTTTATATTTGTGAGTCTTTGCTTGTATAAGAAGAGTTTGGAGATTTATTAAAGGAAAGTTTAGGAATTGCTTGGGGCGAAGACATATGATACATAATTTGTATTTGTGTTTGAGTTTTTATTGTGAAGACTTAGTTTTCAATACAAATTATGTGTTTATGTTTTATCTCCATGAATTATGAGTATTTTTCCTTTCTTTATCCTTGCATATGGTAATTAATCAAGTGGGATGAGATTAATTTAAAGTTTCTTTTTTATTTTATAAATCTGCGATGGTATTTTCATCGATTATTTATTGACTTTACAAACTGGTTGTTTGTGATGTTAAAATTTGTTGTGAAGCAAAATAACCTAGGAGGGCTATGATTTAACCAACTAGTGAGTACTACAATGAACTTTGGATAGAGCAATTGCGATCGTCCGAGGGGAAGTGCTAATAGATAAAGAGATAAGTTTTAGAATTGGTTTTTCTAGAGTGGCAGGCTAAATTCTATTGTTAATTTGATGTTGAGTTTTAATCAAAGGGTCCGTTGAAGGAACTATAGAGAAGGCATAATGGGTAATCTAGAAGTGAGAGGCCATAATCTACTCTGCGACTTCTACACAAGCTAGAACAAACTTAAGGTTAGTCATTGTTCTTTTCTAGCATCGAGAGGGGGGAATGAATGAATATGCTCCTATTTTTTGCAATACATCATTTTATATTTTTGATCATTCAATTCCTACATTGATTAAGTTCTCTTTTTAAGGAGAAAGATCTCTTCATTATATTCAAACTCTTTTAAACTTTGTTCTTACTTTTTGTTTAAATTTAGATTGCATGAGTTAGTCTTATAAAGAAAATCCTATATTACTTGAAATGATACATATACTTGCTAGTAGTTTTATTGTGAAAGCTTATTATTTATTTTCTAAATCATTTTATTTTTTCACACTTGCTGTTAAATATAATTTGGGCGAAGTTTTTGACAATCTTTTGAAGTATAAAAATCAGCGTAATTGAGGGTCGGGTTAATATATAGTAGAAAAATTACAACTACCATAAGCATAGGATGCTTGACCGAATGGAGAGAATACAGACAAGCAAATTAGTTGTAGAGCATACCTCAGTCTTCTCGGAGAGGGAAATGTTTGACCAGTCTGTAAGTGTTGCTTTACCTCAGTTTGTGATAGAACAACTACTGTTAAATATTTTCAAAGTTCACACTCTTCTGGAACACACACCAGCATAACCATACACAAAATGCATAGAGTGTGTTACTTCCTTAATTGTACAGTGAAGTGAAGAGCACCAAGATGTGGAACCACATGTTCCAAAGTTCGTTAGGTTAAGGCAACCACATATCATCTCTAAAAAAGGGTTGGACAGTTTTCATAATGTAAGAAAATAAAGCTTCAAGCATTTCAAAAGAATGCAAGGGAATTGCGTCAACATCCTATAAGGATTGGAATTACACATGAACGTATTTTTTGAACATGAGCAAAGAAAGATAGTGGACTTCATCTTTGACTTATGAGATAGAGGCCTAGTGGGTCATTTAAAGAATATAACATATTGAGAGCCCCAAAAATGGATGTGGGGCAAATGAAGGATCACCATCCAGTGTGACTGCTACTATAGTTTCACCCGTGACAGCGAAGGAAACATTTCAGGTATTATAAGATATGATGAGGTAGACTCAACACCTTCAATAATAAAGAGGATGATTAAGAGAATGGTTTCTTGGCACATCTTACAAGCATATTGTCTACCCAACAAATAATCAACATTTATATGGAGGGGGATTGCATTTAACCCTATATTGACCACCATGATTTCTTGTGGTTGTTCTACACAGTCTCCTTCATTAGTGAATGCAACATCATGTTTGAGAAAGAACTACAGATCATTGTCCTGGGTGAGTTTAGAGGGCCAGTAGATTTCCCTTTAATAGTTGGATCAGTTTTGAAACTAAAGGGAAATAGAGCAGATTTGACAAAACATTGTATTCCAACAGTACCATAGTGAAGAGTGTATCACTTTCCAAAAGATGGATAACAGCAAGACACCATTCAGATACCGACCAGACCCATACCTAAAAGGATTACAACCTTTTGAGATGGCGACAACACACCTTTAAGAGTATTCAAAAGAACTTCTGTTTTGTAAAATGGCTTAGGAGGAGAGGTTAGTCTCCTCATTGTCTCACATAACCAAGTAGACATGAACACATGAGCACATAGATTGTAGTTTTCATACAGAGACTACTATTATGTTTTATTCTCCTGTTTACAAAAAAAAAGTGATATTTTTGGGTTGTGTCCTATTATATCAGGTTTAAAAAAAATTCAATAAGGGTTTATTTTATCATCAGCAATTCAATGGAAATGAATATGTTTTGAAATACCCATTCTATGTGATTGATTTGAAGCCATTAGATTGAGCTTGTGTCAATTCTAAAGCTTTTGAATGAATAAAGAATGATAAAAATAAGAAATGATAATGAAAATGACAAACAACAAAGAGTACAAATAAATAAATAAACTAAGATATCCCAAAAAAATTACAATAAAAAAAGAAAGGAAGAGGTAAGAAAATAAGATGAACAAAAATGACAAAACAATTTTCAAATCAAAGTTGTCACAAATCCCATAATTTTCACGAATCTCACAATTCTCACAATTCCCATAATTTCCATAAATCTCACAATATCTCATAAATCCTCTAACCCCCCAAATTACACAAATATTCTCACAATCTTTCCCCGAATTTTATACAATCATGACATTCCAGGGTTGGGGCGAGGATTATAATGTCTTCTGCAATCGCAATATTCTAGGATCGGTGCAAAGATTATGATCCCTTACAATTACAACATTTCAGAGTTGGTGTGAGGATTATGTTTCCTTCTACAATTATGATATTCTGAGCCAATTTGAGGATTTTGATCCCTTCTAAAATTAGAACTTCATAGGGTCGGTGCAAGCTTTCTCATTCCTTCCACAAATTTTACACAACCTATCCTCAATTTTTTTGCATTCTCAACATTTAGTGGTAGTGCAAGGATTTTGATACCTTACAATTACAACATTTTAGGTTTGGTTCGAGGATTCTAATTCCTTCTACAATTACAACATTTTAGGGTCAGTACGAGGATTCTGATTTATTTTAATTACAACGATCCAGGGTTGGTGCAAGGATTCTAATTCCTTACAATTACAACATTTTAGGGCCAGTTTAAGGATTTTTATTCATTCTACAAAACTTGACATTCCCGTGTGGGTGCAAGGATTTTGATTCCTTCTATAATTACTAGATTTCATGGTCAGTGCAAGGTTTCCAATTCCTTCCACAAATTTTACAAAATCTACCAACAAATTTTTTGCATTCATGACATTCTAGGGTAAGTGAGAGGATTATGATTCCTTACAATTTCAACATTCCATATTAATTAAAATTATACTTGTAGGTATCATGGCCATAGTGGCGAAGAGGCGTCGTCACACTATGATCCCTGTGACCTTATGAGTGTTGCACCACACACTCCAATTGATCCAACTATGTCAACATTTCACAGTACAATTATGTCAACATATCAGTGTTGCAACATCTTATATAAGCATTTGTGGATGTATCCCTACATCTTAATAAGCATAATTCATGAAACAACCCGATCAGGTTTCACAATACACAATCTATCAACAAATTTTTTACATTCATGACATTCTAGAATAAGTGAGAGGATTCTGATTCCTTACAATTACAACATTCCAAGTTTGGTGAGAGGATTTCAATTTCTTCTACAATTACAACATTTTAAGGTCAGTGCAAGGATTCTGACTCCTTCAATAAGTTCTTGAGTTGGTATGAGTCCCCGTGTTTTCCTACACAATCTGATTCGTAAATCTAAAATATCCTCCACATCAAATCAATTGATTGAAACTAATTAATCTACAGAAAGGAGTTTTGATATATATCAACCTCAAATTTCATAAAATACTTCACATAAGAAACAAATAAACAAGAACACTCTAAAACACGATCTCAAAATTACACTTGAGCCTTCCTGGGGTACTTTTTCAAATCCCCAAGGAGAGTTCTAAAATCACCAAACCCAAGATTCAATCTCTGATCCAGCTTGGGCAGAGGTTTGTCTTTGCTTAGAAATCTTCTTAGGTTCTATTGAAAGCTTTGGTCAACACCAATACCCGCAACGTACTTGTTTAGTACACTACACTTATGTTCTATTTGTTGACCTCAGTTTTGGTGAGGTATAGTTCTTTTCCTAAAATTTAGAATGTAGCCATAGGCTTTCCCATTGATTGTCCTAGAAAACTAGAGATGAAATCCACCCCACCGAGAAGATCAAACTACCTCCTGACTCTCTTGGAAGTCTCACAAGGGTTTTCTTAAGCCCTCAAAACTTTGTTGATTTAGTTAAGACCAACATGATGAAACTCAAAGAGAGAATTCCCGTAGGATCCTAAGGACTTACGAAAATCTTTATGGCTTGGACACTCACCTCACACTCTAGCAGCACCATGATTTACATCGCTACAATTCACATGCACTACATCACATACCCTATACAAGATTCAAACACAACCTATACACTACAATAATTCACATCTCCCCATAACTCCCCCACACATCACTCACTTCACCCTACATACACATTCACTCCACCATACACTCTCATCACCAAAATTATCTAACTTGCAACCCCAATTACCAAAAATTATAAAAATCCCCCAAAATTTTTGAAATGGCAAAAATCACCCAAACACCCAATCCTGCACCACAATCACCCAAAACCCCTCCAAATTACCTAAACTAGCCGTAATTTCCAAAATTCCCAAAATTCCTAAAATACCCAATTTATCACCAAATTAACCAAAATTCCCAACTTACAATATTCCCCAATTTTAAATTTAAATCCCAATTCCATAAACCCCAAATCCAAAATTACATCAACCCCACATAAAATTTCACCCCAAGTCCAAAATTCATCAAAATTGAACCCTCATGCCAAAACCAAAATACAACAAGCCCAGATCCTAAATTTCATTATGATCAATTCATGACTTTATAAAATCCATCATAATTAATTATCAAGCCACACAATGACCAACTCCAAATTCCAAATCCAAGCCCAACATTAGCCCTTCATGATCGATTCCAAAGCCCACTAAATAAAGCCCAAACTCACTTACAAAAAAGCAATAAAATTGAAATCTTCGTGACATAAATTTAAGCATCCCCATAACATTAAAATCAAATGAAGCAAATGGTGAGTTGTTTCATGATTTAAATGATCAAATTTGAGTTCATGACAGTTTTTTCCCTAAAATACAAATATCTCCAAATGCCACTTCCATGTAACCCATGCAAGTTATAACTAAGCCATATGGATCTATACAAGCAACATGGAGCCATGAAACCATGCATGAGTCTCATGTGAGCCACCATATCATAAATAAAAAAGGAGGAACCTCTTTTAAGATCCCGTAAAAGGCATTTAACCACTCTAATTATTATATAAACCCAAAGTTAAGTTCTCATCCCAATGATTGGGACTTGTCCAAGCAGACCACCAGCCCTAGCCACCATGGGGTGAGTTAAGCCCATTTGGTATGTGTCAATGGTTGACTAAAAAAGTACCCTCACCTCATGCCATTTCAGTTCAACACATATTCCCATGCTTTAACCCAATTGGCTTCACATTTGTCCACTACTGAGCTCCCTCGGCAAGATGGTGACCACCTAAGGCCTCCCCTACCACCATCATCGGCGGTGGAGGTGAACCTGAGACCTACCCATTGGGAGAAATCTAAAGTTAAGCCCATCAAATGTGGCTCAGCGCCATTGGACTCTTGCCCCTGTCTTACCTCCACCTAAGCCCGACCAGACTTATAATACCACCACCCCTAATGGCCAAATGTTTGAGTTTTCACAAACCTTGGGAAAACTCTAATAAATTGCTACGAAACCTTCTCACACTTGCATTGAAGCTCATTCCCATTATCTTTAGCTCCTCTTCCTCACAAAGAACCTCTAATTTCTCTATGGAAAATTAGGACATTTTTGGCCATTTCATCAACTCCACCAAAACTACAAATTGATTGTTTTGAAAG
This sequence comes from Phalaenopsis hybrid cultivar, assembly GCA_002079205.1. Lineage (NCBI taxonomy): Eukaryota > Viridiplantae > Streptophyta > Magnoliopsida > Asparagales > Orchidaceae > Phalaenopsis > Phalaenopsis hybrid cultivar. Next base: position 228,506 of record JXCR01140746.1, read on the forward strand.
GTTTGTCACACTCCAAAAAACTTTTACAATTGAAATACCCTCTCTGGAGGCCTCTACCATAGTTCTAGATGACATCTAAGCGACTCCTTGGCCTAGGTCATACTTAGATCCCATTTGAAAGCAAACTATCACTTGGAGGAGGTTCGTGAATGTAAGACAAAGCTTCTCAAGCAACCCAATCAAAGTCTCACCTCTTGGGCAAAGGTTTAGCTCATAAATCCCTAAATCTCCCTCGATTTTACTCTTTTATAAAGAATATGAACAAACCATTTCCACCTGGTCATATAGATGTGTTTGTCTCACTTAGTTAAGTGCTTAGGAACAAACTGCACCTAATTAGGTTAAGTACCAAGGGATATCTAAACTCTAGAGTGTGGATGATTCTCTAGTTATAACACATTGGAGACAATGAATGGATGTCGTCCATTCCCATGTATTTAAAATGGACGGCACAGAATGGTTCAGATGATAAGTCGGTTCAATACAAGACCATGGACCACAGGTGACAAGGCAAGACACTTGGAAATTGCAATGAATAGGAGAGCTTCGCTGGTAGTTTGGAGATGCCTAGTTGACGCATTGCCGACATAGTTAAGTATGAAAATATGGATTTTATTTATTTAAATAAATAAAAAAATACCCATGTGCTCAATGAACGGAGAAGAATCTAATGAACTAAAAATTGAAAATAATTATTTGACTTTTATGTTTAATTATTTAAATGGCTCAAAACTTATTTAATCATAAATATTTAAATAATTTTTAACCACCACAACATGAAATTTTTCAGAGCTTATTCCCCACATGATTATGGATGTTCTCTGATTTTCCAAAGTCAAAGAGCACATCTAACCCTAAAAGCCCTAATTTCCCATGGTAATTCCTTCTGTTTATTTAAAATATATATACAAAATAAAATAAAAATTAGAAAAATATGAGATAAAGTTTGAAAGATTAACCAAAGAAAGAGAAGTAAAAGAAAAACAAAAATTGAATTTTAAAATTATAAAAGGCATTTTCTACTTCTTCCATTTGGAATAATAAAAGAATTATAAAAATATGAATATAATTCAAAATATCACAAAATTTTCTCTGATTAAACATAGTAACCCTTTGATGTTCCCATAAACTTTTATAGACAAAAAAAATATATTTTGGATATCTAAACTTATTTTTTCTATGGTTCTATAAATGATTTACTTTAAAAACTATAAAAAATTATAAGATAAGTAAAAAAATATATAAAACAATGCTTAGTGAGTTCACTGAGGTCAAAGGGATAAAAAAAAATAAAAGTGTGTTTTTAAATTAAAAAAAAATATTTTTAACTTCTTCTCTCACTAAAGTCAATTAAAAAATTATAAAAATTAAAATATAGTCCTAAAAATCATGAAAATTGCTCTCGTTGGTCTTCTGACCTTTAAAACATCACAAAAGATTCCTAAGACTAGGGGACATATTTTGGATAATTAAACTAATTACCATTTGAAATTCATAATTATTGGTTTAAATAATTAAATTTTAGAAAATTACATTTTAACCTCTAATTTCTTGACTAGCACATGAATAAAAGGTTAATGAAGTTTCAAGGTCATTGAATTGAAAATGCAAGAGTTATGGGGGTACAAATCCTAAGGGCATATGGTAATTTTGAGTATTTTACAATTTAACACTAATTTAACTAAATTTTGGGTTAAACCAAAGAGGAAGGAAATTAAATTAAGATGATTAAGATGATTGAAATATAAAGCGGTAAATAGGGTAGTTAACCACTCATAATATTTTTTAAAAAGGGTAAGAATGCAAATACCTGGATTGTTATATATAAGAAGAGATGACGGTTTTAATGATCCATGAGTGAGGGGTATGAGTTAGAATATCAATAAATCACTTTTTTGAACCCCCAGCCAATGGTCAAACAAAATTCAATCCTTCAAATAAAAATTAAGCACAATTTGTTAAACATTCTAAAAAAATTACAAGTTTATCCTTAAGCTTTAAGAGCATGGTAGTGAGTTTGTTTTAATCTAATATCATTTGAGGAATAGTTAAATAATAGAATATAAGTGATAATGAAATACCTTAAAAACACTACAAGCTCAAGCCTGATATTAGGGGAAAGGGTGCAAATTTCCTAAATGACTATGAACATACCCTCATGAGTGTTCACCTACATAATTCTTAATACATTAAATTTTGACCATCTGCATTACTCATAGACTGGTTAAGATATCAACAAACTTACACTTAGCACTATTTAAGGTATAATAATATAACTCTTAATTTAACATGGGTTGATGAGCTTAAAAATATTGCAAGGCCATATGAAATTGAAAAAGTATAGGAGATTCTAAAGTTATTCAGAATTACCCTCTGAACACCTTTACTAGATTTCAAACTTTTCATAGAACATTTGGTCTTATTATGATTTGTTCAGTAAAATCATTCACTAAACATATGGACCCACCAAGTTGTGACTTGAGACCCTTTAAATGAACACATATTAATTAGAATTATCCCTTTCAACTTAACCCACAATAATATCCAATGGTCAAGAGTTCAAACTTTAAGAAATTATGCTTAAACTCTCCTTGCTAATTGGAGACATTTGAAGCACGGAAAATGATATGGACATCGAATTGACATATAAGTTGTTATTTGTGGTATGGGGGTGATGAGAAAAGCATTTAGTGATAAAATATAGAATGACAGAATAGTATTGTATCTCCTGGCCTGAGGACCTTGTGAGGGTACAAAATTGGCACAACATTTGAGAAGAGATAATCCCCGCTTTCTCAGGTTGCTGGTAGTTTTGTCCTGAAAGTGTAATTGACTTGTGGATAGTCTGATTTGCAAAATATACAGTACAATGAAAAAAATAATTGTATTTCTTGTGAAACTAATATTTGGGCAGCTAAGTAAATATCTATCTTATTGGGAATTACCTTCTAAATGTCCAGTTGTCGGTTAACTAGAATACAGCTAAAAACTACCCTCCTTCAAAATTTTTGCTGATTATTTTTAATTTATGTTAGATTTTATGCACACAGATTTTCGATGGTTGCTTATGAATTTCTCCATGAATGATAAATCTGAGCCCATTCCTAACTTGAAATACTTTGGTCTAGCTTTGATATTTCTTATATATCAGCAACTTAATTTTATGCAAATAGACATGTTTTTTATCCTTGTATATGCATTTAAGAATATTTGATGCTTATGACAATTACAATTTCATCAGAGGTAGTAGGTATGCACTAGCACTTTCCCTTCAACTATTTTTTTTCCTGCTCGGGTATGTAACATCACTATTCTGCTACTTATTATACCTGTAAAAGACCTCTAGGGTAGAGAACAGTAGGTCACCTATTTAGTAGCAACATTACAACAAACTAAGTGACTCAACAATAAAAACAATAACAATAAGAAGAAACAAAAATAAAAATTGTTTCAACTCAAGTACACTTAATAAAACCAAGCACTACAATGAAGAACCTAAAAGAGCAGTTCATAAGAAAAACAACAACGATGCAAGAAAATGGTGGAGAACTTCATATGATGATAGAGACAAAAACCAAAGTGAGGCATGATCCTCAAATAAACATTTTATAGACTTAAATAACATGAACCCTTAGGAATTCGAGGTTGTTCTTCTAGTATAACATAAATCTTCACTCTATCTCTTAAGCTTCTACAAAATCATGTTGTGCAATATAAGTCCTAACTCCTTTTAGGATTCTAAGGTTATTCATTTTTTACGATGTAAAGCCTCTTTTGTTTAAGCTATTTGCATGATCAAATATTATGCAAATATATGTCCTAATTTTAAAAATTTTAGGAGTAGACATCAATTAAATATCAATTCCAAAATATAAAGTAGAACAATAGGATAATTTGTGAGGTCATTGAGGTTTGCCTCAAAATTTGTGACATCCCCTACCTCTCGCTCCATTGGATCTCCAAAAATAACTACTTCTATTTGAGACCTTCTGTCTTAACTTTTTACATAAATAGTCATGATAACTCAACTTTGAATTCTTGAAGATGAAACCCCTGATCTTAATCAAGAGTTATTTTAGGTAACTTAGATTGCCTAAGCTATAATTAACTATAAGGGCTTGCCTCCATAGGAAATTATGAACCCAGATAATCTAAAACTTGTTTATTTTTTACATTAGATAGGGGAAACGTTGGTCATAAATTTCACAAAAAAAACAAATGTCATAAATTTCGTATTTTAAATAATCGAGCCTACTATCAAGACATACGTTCGTCCTTTAGGATGACTATCAATTGTGAGATTGAGCTCAATTATTCAAACAATTCAACATGTGAGATCTGTTTAGTCTCATCTTTCATAAATAAAGCACTATTTTCTAAATTAAAATTTTACCCATGTTAAATTAAATTACTTTAAAAAATATTCACCGACAACGTCAAGCAGTTCCTTGCCTCCCCCTCTCCTTTAAAGCACGAAACCTAAAGAAAGCTTTATCTTTACCTCTAGGTTGGCGTCAAAGCCATTAGTTTGGTCTTGGTCATAGAAAAATTTGAAAGCAACACCTAGTGCACTACACTAGCTGGGTCCTCAAAGGCACACAACTTTTGGTATACAATAATGGAGAAACTAACCTTTGCCTTGGTCATTTCAGCACAGAGGCTCCGTCCATATTTTCAGTACAACTCATACAATTTATCAAAGATCACCTATTAAAACATGTTCTCACCAAGCCAGAGAATTTTGGTCGACTACTCAAATGGGTCATGAAACTTAGTGAGGTTGACATCTTCTATATCCCCCATATGGTGATAAAGGCACAACCTGTTGCAGATTTCACCAAACTGATAGGAGCAAACGAGGATTTGGTTATCAATGGATCAACCTAGACTCTGTTCACCGATGAAGAATCAGGCTAATTAGGTGTTGGACTTGGAGTTTTTATTTGCAACCCAGAAGGAGAAAATGTTTACCACTCAATCGATGTAAATATTCCATTGAATAACGACCAAGAGAAATATGAGGCTTTGACTGCAAGAATTCCCCTAGCCTTAGAGATGGGAGTCCTACACATAATGACATTATGGTAAATGTTAATTCAAAACTCATAGTGAATCAGATCAATGGGGAGTTTGAAAGTTAGGATGAGAATATGAAGAAGTATCTAGGAAAGGTGAAGATGGAGATCAGTTAGTTTGTGTGCTTCAAAATTGAACATGTCTGAAGGGAGGAAAATTGGATCGACGACCTTCTATTTCAGAGCTTTCATCTAGGAGGACTTCCAAAAATACTCAGTCGACCCTCGATCAAAGATCCACTAGCAATAGAGATTCATTAGAAGAAGAAAAGTTGAATGAGCTCATACATCTGGTACATAAGCATGGAAGAGATCAATAAAGAAGTCTCTAGGCACAGGAGATTCAAATATAAAACTGCTCAATACATACTTGCTGAAGGAATACTCCTTAGAAAGATACCCACTTCCTTATACCTAAAGTGCATTAGGGAAGACGAGGTTGAAGAAATACTCCAAGAAGTTCATGGCCGATAGTGTGGGAGCCACTCCGGGAGAAAGATGCCAGCTCATTGAATTTAGTGATAAAGTTACTTCTGGTCAAACTTCCTCAAAGACACCGAAGAATTTATTTTGAAGGTGTGCACAGTGTTAAAAATACAGACTATTACGCCATCTACCAGCCTAAGAACTTCACCCAATCGTGAGTCCTTAGTCATTCTCCAAGTGGGAAATTTCCCTCCCCCCCATCGAAAGGGTTGTAGAAGTTTTTATTGGTGGCCATTGATTATTTTTCTAAGTAGGCAGAAGCAAAGCCTCTAGCACATGTAACAACAGAGGTAGTCCAGAACTTCATTTGGACTGACTTGATTTGTTAATATGGATTATCTCTCATCATAGTTACAGTTAATAGGACCAAATTCATCAATAAAGGAGTTTAAGATTTCTATACGATTCAAGGGATCAACCTCAAATTTTCTTTTATACATCACCCTTAATCTAATGAACAGGTGGAGGCTTCTAAAAAAATCATCTTAAATTTTCTAAGGAAAAATGTAGAAGAAGCAGAAGGTAAATGTGCAGACGTGATCCCTTTGATACTATGAATGGTTCGACTAACAAAGTCAACATCCACCGAATAGACCCCCTTTATGTTATTCCATGGAATGGAAGCCATGTTACTGGTCGAATACAACAATTACAGCCAAAGGGTACTCTCTGCCTCAACTTTTGATAAGGAGGATCTAAGAGAGTGGATAGAGATGAACGGCAAAGGAGTCAGGCTCACCTTAGATTTGGCCAAGGAAAATCAAGCCAACGCAGCCCTTTGGGAACATGAGGTTAAGTGGAGGACAACAAAATATTTTAGCAAACATGTACATGAGGAGAAATTTGCCCCATTAGACCTAGTGCTAAAGAAGTTAGATCATGTCGACAAGGGATGAGCTACCGATAAGCTGGATCAAACCTGGAATGACCCTTACATCATCCACTAGAGGGCTAAATCCAAAGCATACAACTGAAGACATTCGCAAGAAACAATGTCCCTCAAGCATAAAGTAGCGATGATTTAAAGAAATTCTTCCTTTAAAGTAATCCATACTTGTAGAAGAAATGATGTCATGATTATTTTGTTTAATCCCTCCAAATCTTTCAAAAAATCAATATAATAAAGGGGTTTTTTATATTCATAGCATCTAGAAGTTTGAGATTTCACATATTTAATATAGTTAATAGTACTTTATATGATTGTTCTTATGCTCAGGGAACAGATAGAGTTATACTTAGGGAACTGAAGTAGTTACACTTAGGGAACTGATGCAGTTACACTTGCAGAACTAACGCGATTACACTTGGTTAATTGACTCAGTTAAGGTCAGGAAACAGGCTCTACAAGTAGCTAAAACTAATCGATCTATGCAAATATCATCAAATGGCTTATGGGATGGCATCCTGCGGTGACAAGCTCCGCGAGGGTTGCGTGATCTTATGCCTTATTTTAAGCGTTAACACCCGATAATGATAAGCTTTGTGGAGGGTGCCTAACAATCATCAGTGTCCTATGGGACGTATTGGCACCGGGCAGTGATAAGATCCATAAGGGGTGCATGAATGATCGTCCAATGTCATACTCAAAGTGTTAACACTCGACAGCGAAAAGATCTGTAAGAAAGTGTTTATTGACCGTGAGAGCTTTATGGGACATCTTGACACTCCAAAATGACAAGCTCTATGATGGGTGCACGAATGATCTTCCTTCACCAAAATTTATAGAGTTAACACCCCGCAGCGACAAGCTCTATGGCGGGTGTCTAGCAACCGCAAGAGGCCTATGGGACATATTGGCACCTGACAAGCTTTGCAAGGGGAGTTCGAACAAGAGTCTTATGCAAAACTTACAAATTTAACACATGGTAACGACAAGCTCCACGAGGAGTGTCAAAAGATTATGAGAGGCTTATATGAAGTCTTGGTCTTTGACAGTGACAAGCTCTACGAGGGGTGTGCAAACAATCATCCTGCGCCCAATTTCAAAAGTTAACACTCAGCAACAATAAGCTCCTTGAGGGGTGTCTAACAATGGCAAAAGACCTATGGGATCTATTGGAAAACGACAGCCATTGCTCTACGAGGCATGCACAAATGATTGAATTTTGTCTGTTTTACATGGATAAATATCCACACACGTGTCAACCAATCACATCAAGCAGGAAATTACCCATAAAGTATAATAGTTATGGCGCACAAGAATAAAAACTCAAAGCACCAATTCCTTGCATTATAAACTATACTTACAAATACTGAATTACAAAATTTTCATATGAGCATGTGTAAACACCAAAACAAAATAAAACTTAAAAAGTTGTTGCAAGTTAGCTCTATATACTAGAAGATTCCCCATCACCCTCTTTCCCAATTTCTTTAGCTCTCTCGGCATTGTTCTACTTCCCATTCAAGGACTTTTGTTCTCCACCTTCAAAACCTGAAAGCAACCTGTCAAACTCCTCTATTTTCCACCACACTTCAGATCAACTAGGCCATGTTTAAAAATTCACTCTACAAGTAGAGATCAACTAACCTTAATGTAACAGAAAAGACCCTCAACATTCTCTTCCCGAGTAATCTTAGAGGAGAGTTTCTCTTTCAACTCTTTATGCTCCTTAATAAGATTCTAGTGTTCCTGAGCCTCTAACTCCTTATGCTCTAGAGACATCTTCACCTCTCGTTGGTCAGGGAGAATCTCCGCCTCAATTTTTTTATCTATAAGGCATCCCTTGCATTTTTTTTTCTACCCAGTCCAAAAGAGTCTCTAGGAAATGTGAAGCCTCCCATGCAAGAACATGATAGTAATCGATCGCCTTATACATATCCCGTTGATCCATCTTTATTAAAAGTTTTTCAAAAGTGGGAGACCAGAATGCCTCCATCAAGGTCGATGAGTAATCACTATTCAAAGGAGTAAAAGGATACCACTTAGTATCTCTATCAAGAAGAGCGTAATGACCACTCATCCAAATTCCAACCCCTCAATCATGAGAGAATAACAACTTGAATAAGTTCCTCTCTCCTGGAGAAGGAGGCAGCTCAGTTTCTGGAACGGGAGCCTTTCCTTGCCTCTAAGGTATGTCGTCACCTTCCACCATCTCAACATCTCTTGGTTTTCCTCCTGACTCTGTCCTTACCATGAATACACAAGAAGAGCAACTAGCCTCCACTCGATCATGCCTGCCCATGAACGAAGCTCCACCAAGAGACACAGTAAAAATCCCAAAATCCAATACACCATGAGTCTTGATGACATCCTTGCTCTCCCTACAGAAAATGCAAAAATAATATAAGAACATACTCATAGGCACAAGAAACTAAAATGAGAAAAAATTGTTTACCTTTAGTACCTTCTTCAGTCAATCGAGTGGGGGCAGACATACCCTAACCTCTCCTAAACAAGGAAGGAACACTTTTTTCTTGATGTTTCTTCGACGCTGTCCTCTTCTCGACAGAATTTTCTTTGGCCACTTCCCGAGCATCAGATGATGTCCATAAACCTTCAATCATGGCCATGTTGTCGTCGGGTTGAAGCATATGTAATATCATGTACGGATCAAGGTATTGAAATATTGAGAGATGCTCTCAATCAACGTCTTATTATCTCTAATATTACCCGAAGGTGACTTCCGTTTTTCACCTCACTTTTTACCGGAACAATGTCAATCCCCCAGCCATTAACGCAAGAGCCCACCAGAAATTTCATTTGACAATCTTTTATCTTATTCCCAAGACCAATCGGATGGATCAGGGAACTGGCAGCAAATTGAACATAGCCATGTCGGTAGAATTGGAAGGAGAAGAAAATTTTGAACAATTCAAGCGACCAAGGCATCTTCACCATTCGAATAAAGAGGATAAAAGTCATTCCAGAAGCCATAGAGTTAGGAAGAACTTGTGCAGTCATAAACTCATACCATCTAAAAATTGATTGAATTTCCTTGCAAAGCGGTAGGCGAAGACCAATCCTTATAGAAAATCAAATTCAGAGAGAAATTGTTTGTTGTTGAAGCCGTATGATAAGATCAGAAACATAAAGGCTTTGATTCTCCCTCACTTCTGCTGTAGAATGAACCGAGACTTCTAAGGCTGGAATCGATCAAAAGAATTCTTGGGAGTATTTCTGTGACATATGATCCATAAAAATGCACAATAGAAGGAGAAGAAGAACAAAAAGAAAAATAAGGGAGAGTAAAGAGTTATATATATATCACTGAAAAACAAAAAGCAACAGACAAGACTGGTGTGACAAGAATCACACAATACTTGAGGAGAAGCAATCATTACTGGAAATAGAAAAATTACATTTTATGTATTTATAAAATGAGGTAGAATCATACCACCCTTAGATACAACTAAGTGAGGAAAAACCTAACTAGGCGGTCATTTGTAGCTTTGTCAAGGGCAAACCCTCGTTGATGCAATCACCCATACATAAACTTGCTGTCAGCACTAAAAAGTTGAGGAGTTGCCTGTTGGAAGTTATTGGTCATAGTTTAAATGAAAGAGCACTGTACCTCAAACCAGTGTCATTCCCAAACGATAAACATATGACTTGAGCGTGAGGCTTGATCAAATAAACTAAGAAATATATAACACCCGTTTAGTTTGTAAAACCATTTTATTTGTAAGTCGAAAAGTTCCCCTATTTAATACAAAGAATTAAATAGGTTTTATATTAAGCTGGGTTTAGAAAAGCTTCCTATAATGGCAAGCCCCTATAGTAAATTACATCTTAAATGATCGGAGTCATTCAAGAAATTTCTCGATAAAAATCAGAGAATATTATCTTTAAAGAGGTTAAAAAGATAGGAATTTTTCAACGAGATCGGAAAAAGAAGTGTGAAATAGGAATGGCTCAAATTTGGAACATTTTTTGTAGAATCCAAAAGAGGAAGAACTAGGGGATGTCATAGATCCGGAAGAGAACCTTGGTGACTTCCTAGTCTATCCTATTTTTTGGCTTCAATTTTGAGAAGAAATTATTCAAGTATTTCGTCCTACAAATTTTATTAATTAGGGCTTACATCTATACTAGATAGCTGCATAAATAGCCTGAAAGATATGAGGGTTTAAATCGTAACAAACGATAACCTCAGAATCCTAAGACGAGTTACGGCTTAGATTGTCAAGCAGAGCTGTACAAAGGCCTAAAGAGAGGTTGAGGATTTATGTTGCATAAGCAAAAAACTCAAAGAACTATGGCTTGGATATTTAATTCTAAGGAAAGATATTTTGTTGAAGATCCTCTTGCTGATGAAGATGGTCATGCTGCCCACATTGCTAGCTCCAAGATCCTCGTCATGACATGTTTAGGTTTTCTAATGTGTCAAGTTATAATGTCAAATCAGATATTCCTATGATTATGGTTCTTTAAATATTATGGGACATGTTAAAGTTGATTATAGCAACACTAGTTGGGATCCTACGGTTCCCTCGTTCTGGTGCCACTATTTTCTTTCGAATTCACTTAGTCCAAATGAATTTACTAAACTCAACTTAATTAATTCTGTACTTAGATTTAGACCATGGGAAATCTTGTTAGCAACCAAAGGTTACCTTCTCCGAGTGATTCCCGATCATCCGATAGAGAAGTCTTAATTTAGTTGCAATTGTTGTTTTGTGATGTTTGTGAATAAATTTTGAGTTGTCTTATATTTTGAATGTTGTGGCCATTTTTGTTTTGGTTTTGTGGCGATCCTAGCAGTTTTGGTTTTCATACAGGGTGACATTGTTGTTTAACATGAATGCTCGAGATAAGAAGTATAGAAAGGTAAATGCATTAATTTAAATGTCTACCTGTCGATTCTTCTCGTTCCACCACTTGAAAGGTCAATGCTTGCAAGACATGTATAAACTTTTGCAAGGAATTTAAATTGCAAGAGTAAATGAAGGTTTAGCTATCAAACCCTAAGTTATGAGTTTATTGAATCTCATAAGATTCTAGTAGATGATTTTAGAACAAAATCTGACAAGTCCAATTTGCCTTCTTACTGTCCAATAGATTTCAAAATGCTCGAGGCATGACCGTGAACCACTTTGAAGATCTCTTAAAATATTCTGATTTGATTTTGGACTTATCATATTGTTTCATTAATCATCCGAGGATGAAGTGTAACTACCCCGTTGCTCAGTGAAACTTAACAATTTAATTATCCGAAGGATAGGATACCCAGTTAATCAATTGATGTTTCATTTAAGAGTTATGTGAGTGGCGGCCCCTAAGATAATTTTAAGTCATTTTAAGATTGTGGTGTCCACCATTAAGGTCATGCTTGTAGTGTTTAATGATGTTAATCACCAATCATGTTATCTTTTAAATCTGATCAATTGAGTGTAGACATCGAGCCTATGTCTTTTCTAAGCCTTTAGTAATCATAATAGGTAGAATGGTGATTATCAAAATTTTGATTTAAGTGACATACATCCTTATGGAATGATCACATCATTCTCAACTTTGGGCTTAAGAAAAGTAAATTATCATTTTTTCTATCTTAAGCCCATTACTTAATAATCATTTGATCTTAATTGACTTCCAAGTCATGATGATTAATAGAATTATGATCTTGTTGATGTTGTACAAAGGTGGTGAGTGAGTTTCTACCTTTTAATCTCATTGTATTTCAATCAGCCAAACATGTCTATTAGGATCAAAATTTTCTCAATTTTTTTTCCCTTGGTTAATTCTAAATTTTGATTAATAACCAAAATCTAAAAGGACTATTTTGCCCTTGGGGTAGTTCACCTCATAACTGATTAAACACAACCCAAATAACTTTGAGCATTTAGAGTGACATATCCATGAGGCCATTACAATATTAGAGGAGAATATGTGGGACTCTTAAAATTTAATTTAATTATTTTTTTAATTCAAAAAATAGGATTTTCAAAAATTGATTTATTTAACTTTCCAAAATAAAATTTTATTTATTTATTTATGAGAAAACTACTAGAGGTTTCCGTAGGTTAGAGAAATACTTAGGCAAAATTTCATGATTTTTTGAATTAAATTTTTTTTTATTATTTAATTTTGGATCAATTTCAATGATTTAATTAAATAGAAAATAATATTTTAATTACAAAAATTGTTTTTATATTTTTATTAGACTTCTCTAAGTTGATTAAAATTTTGTATTTTTTTATTATTTCTAATTTGTTTATTATAATTATTTTAATGGGAAAATAAAGAAAATCCACTTTTAAGCTTATAAGATTTATTTTTAACTTAGAAAATTTAGGAAAAATATTTTAATGAGTCCCAAGTGATTACAGAGCAATTAGCCACATTTTGAAATATTTTGATATTTTTTGAATTTTTAATTATTTTAGATTCAAAATAAGCCTATAAAATTAAGTATTTTCTAAAAAATAAATTTTTTTTCCAAGTGCCTCTGATCACAAAGAACTCAGAAAACTACTTTTCACAATTTTCCCAAGTGTATATAATTTAAAATAATTATTTTCGTATAAAAATATAAGGTTTCTTAGAAAATAAACTTTAATACTCAAACTTAATCAAATAATTTTCAAATTGTTATAGTTAATAAACATGATTTTTATGAACAATGTGGGATTTCTTTTGTTAATTTATGATAAGTATATAATTTACATAAATTAAAACAAGATATTTACATTTAATTAAATAAAGAAATTTACTAGACAATTCAAGATATCATGATATTTTTTCAAGACTTCTCTGGCCATAGGAAACCTCGAACCTTGGAAAAAGCAGAAGACAGACTTTATTATGAGGAACAAGCCCTTAAAATTTTAAGCATAGTGAGCAATGTTTGATCATAATGAATTAAAATACTCCAGAGGGTATTTAATTCATTAAAAATCAGGGAATAAAATAAGCAAGAGAGTATTTTTATTTTACTTTTATGATTTTTCTATGCAAATTTATGAATTTTCAAAAATCAGACATTAAAATAAATAAAAAATCCTCCTATTTTTCTACTTATCCACGCGGTGCTACCTCAACTTCGTCTGCTCCAAAGTCTCCACATGGCACTCTGCTATTTGACATCACCAAACACGTAGCCACCTCGTCAGCTTGTCATGCACTCGTCAGACTTGATCTTATCTGTTCATAGAATAAACGCGCTATCATATGGCTCTTAGTCATCATCCCCAAATGACCTAACCTATGAATCGTTCAATTTAAAACCCTAAGATCTCGAGCTAGACTCAACCAAATAACATGGAGTTTGTTTATAAACCTTCATCTACTCAAGATGAACCTATCTAAATGGTTAATCAAGTATGAAATCAAGTCATTACACATGGAGAGTTCAAATAAGCTCAACTTAGGGTTAGAGTTTAATACCTCTGTTTGTGAGGTAAAGCCTCAATCAGATGATTGTGGTATCTTCAATTGAGTCTAAAAAACCTCCAGATGAAGTCCCAAGTCCTGGAGAATTGTTTAGGTATCATTTCGATCAAAATGGATTTCAGGTGTTGGTCTAGAGCTATCTTAAAGGCTGTTTTATAGGGGGGTTTGATAGAAAATCAACTCCTCTTGCCCTAGGGATGGTGTGTGCACAATTAATTTAAGTTTGGTGGACTGTGGAGAGATGTCCTAATATGAGCTGAAAGTTTGAGCACAAAATTGGGCTTTCACAGTGGGAACCAGAGGAGGAAGATGGTTAGATTTAACTTACAGATTCTTGGAGAGTCTCTGGTGGGATTTTGGCAGAGTTTCCCCAAGGATTTATAACTCTTGTTTCTTTGGCCATGGATGGGCTGATTAAATAAAAGAGCTTAGGCTAGCCAACAGGGCCAATTGATGGGAGCAAAGATTTTCTTAGGTGGAGGACTGAGGAGCCCAAAAGAGCCATTAGGATGAGCTAGCCTCTACAGTCGAAATTGGGTTTGATTTAAGGGTGTTGGCCCTGGGTTTTGGAGTTTTCTAGCCAATAAGCTGACCGACCAGGGTAGGGGAGATGGTCAAGTGGTTAGGTGAGCCAGTGGGAGTTTTAATTATGGTTAACCCTCAATGACAAGTGATGATGAAGGAGATTTCCTGGTTAAGGCCCAAAAATGGGATAAGATCCCCTAAATTACGGGACCCTTGGTCCATAGCTCAGTTGGTTGATTTAAGTGTATTTAGCTCAGTCCATAGAGTGTGATAAGTGGCTGTGGTAACATCAATTTGGTGACTTTGGTATGGCTAAGTCAATTTTAGTGAAGGGGTTCAATTTGGGTAAAAATGACTATAAGTTGGACTTGGGTTAGGCTAGCCATGGAATTAAGATCAATTTATTGATCAATATTGTGTATATGATTGCCATGAGGAGTTTAGAAAAGATTTGGAGTGATTTTAAATTGGTTTGGAGGTTCAATTAGGAGGATTTTTAGCATTTGGTCAATTTGAGGAAGTTGGGTTAGATTTGGGTTTGGCTTAGGCTAAGGTTGGGCTAAGCCAAAATTTATGGTTGAAAATGGTCAATAGGAATATCATGAAGTGTTCTCAACATCAATTGGGTGTTAATTTTGGGGTTAGGGCATTCAATTTTGTAGAATTTGGAGATATAGCCAATTTGGGGCAAATTTGAGGATTTTGGACTTGGTTAAAATTTGAGTGAAATTAAGTCTTCGAAAAGGCTAATTAAAGGTCTAATTTGATGTGAAGGATTGTTATGTAGAGTTTAGGATTTAAATTGGGGTAAATTGAGTAGGTTGTGGGGTTCAATTTGGTGGGCTTAAGTCATATGGTCAAAATTGAGGGTTTAATTTAGATCAAAATAGAGCTTAAACCATGGATCAATTAGGCTTGTATTTGGTTTGGATTGATCATATGAAAGATTAGTTTGAGCTTAGAATTGCAATTGGGCAGCATTGGAGCTAAATGGATGGGTATGTGAGGTGAATTTGTAGAAATTGGGCCTTAATAGGCAATTTGGGGCTTTTTGGTCAAAATGGTCAAATTGGCCAAATTAGGTTCAATTGAAGGGTCGAAATTGGTTTTGGAAACATTTGAAGTGATTTTGGATGTCTTGGGAAAGTTTGGCTACCAAATTATTTTTGTAATTTTGGCAAATTTGAGTGTATTTTGATAATTTTGAAGTTTTTTTTTTTTTTTGAGATGTTTTAGGCAATTTGGATAGTTTCAAATGGTTTAAGATGATTTTTGAATAAGTTTTGGCATTTTGGATGAATTTGGAAATTTTGGCCAAGTTTAAGGTTTCAAGGGCATTTAAGTAATTGGGTGGATTTAGGGGCAAAAGGCAAAGTTGGATATTTTGGTAGAATTGGGGTGCCAACCATCATATATGAGTTGTGGACCAATAAAATCCCTATTTGGGTCCTCTATGTATTGGTCTTAGCTAAACCATTGCCTGGGGCTAGTGGGTCTAGGGGACCATCTACATGAGTCTCTCGAAAGATCAAGGGATCAAAGTTAACAATTTTGGTTTACGGTTGCTAGTGGATATAGATGATAGTGAGTGCAAGTGAGTGAACTAGCTCTAGACTAACACCCAGGGTCAGCCCTAAGGTCAAGCAGTCCTATGGGGACTCTCCTTGAGATCCCCCATACTGACCCCACCTACTAAGTGCTAGAGGTTAGGACGAATATGTGGAACTTCAAGTTGAGCAAGGAAGAGTTTAGAGTTTCTAATGGAGAGGGTTCATTTTCTAATTTTCTAGGAATGGTCAACAGGAAAATCCTATGGTTAGACCCTAGGCTACTAAAGAGGGAAAATTAAACCTCAACCAAAAGTGAGGTCAACAAATGGACCCCCAATATGTGTGGTGTGCTGGGCAGGTACACCGCGCGTATTAGAGTTGACTGACGAGATCAACAAAACCAATACAGACTCCTAAGTCAACAGACCTTGAAAGGAGTGTAAAAAATGAGTGCTAGTTGTTTCTACTAGGGATATAGTAGGTGAATATCTGATCGAAATCAAAAAGTAGGAACTCTCACTGGGGATTCGAGAGTGGGTTTCAAATTATCAAGTTTCACATGTTTTAGGAGGAGGGGAATCAGTATTTAGGTGTTGACCCCGAGATGGGAATTGAAATTTGGGTATCAATCCTGGAAAGAGAGTCGTAATTTTCAATACCAATCTCGAGGATTGAGAATAGGATGTTATGTTCTATTTAAAGGGTTCTTATACCAATCTCGAGCATGGAGAATAGGATGTCATGTTCCATTCAAGGGGGTCTTATATCAATCTCGAGGATTGAGAATAGGATGTCGTGTTACATTCCAGGGGGTCTTATACCAATCCTGAAGATTGAGAATAGGATATTTTGTTCCATTCAAGGGGTTCTTATACCAATCTCAAGGAATTAGAATAGGATGTCGCGTTCCATTCACAGGGGTCTTATACTAATCTTGAGGAATGAGAATAGGATGTCGTGTTCCATTCAAGGGGGTCTTATAAAAATCTTAAGGATTGAGAATCATAACTTAGGTACTGATTCTGTGATGAGAATTGAAATTTAAGCATCGAACTCGGAAAGAGAATCAGAATTTAGGTACCGACCTCAAAAGATAAGAATCAAATTTACATACTGACCCTGAAAGCAATGTGAAAGTAGTGTAGAGAATTTGTGGTGTTGAATTCATAGATATGTGGCATGTGATCAAGTTAATATTAGTGAAGAAAAATTTGCGAGACTTTGTGAGATTTTATGCAAAATTTGAAATTCTGTGGGGATGTGAAGAAAATTAGTGCAGACTAAGATAGTCGTGTTGCGCGAACAAAGAGTAAGAGTCCTTGAAATTGAGAGAAACAACTCAACAGATTTATTTTCTTTTCTTGTTGTTTTTATCACATTTAAATATCAAAATATATTTTTAAAATTAAATTTTCATTGGTTGACTTTTCAAAAGAGTATTTTGTTTGAATTTTATTATTATTAATTTTTTATTATTTTGTTCTTTATTCATTGTAGTTCAGAACCAACGTATGGTTTTGGGGCTCTCGTTCTATCGCATAAAAGGGAAATTGAACAAACAGACAGAATTTTGAAAGCAATTTCGTTAATCTGCTTCAAACAGGTGTTACAGATTGAACATAGGTTGAAGCATCAAAAGGTACAATATGTTGAACACATCAAAAGTACATCTGAAAATATCTCAGCTGGGTACATATCACAAGCTAAGCATATCTTATACATATATTATCATATTTACTGTGCTAAAATGCAGTACAAAAAGGTATCCCCTGACTGTGCCGATCAAGCTGACCTAATAAGTCACGCTCCAGGATAAGAGTTACTTTTCCATGTACTTAGAGGTGCAACCCTCTCATAGCTCGTGAGGTTGTAGCTCTTGTAGCTCTAGATCTGGTTGAAATTCATATGACATCTTGCTACTATCCATCCTTGTGGTGTCGTACCCTGGAATGCAGTGTTTGTCAATGTCTACTCCATTTCTCTTGAGAATCAGTACTGAACCTACTGGTAACGGAATCTCCACGGATCCTCTGAACTCACAAGGGCCAATGACATCTATTTATTTCCCAAACAGGATATTGTTCTTACTCATGAAGAAGACCATGCATAAAAGTCTCACAAAATCATGATGGTCTATATGTGGGGGCATGCAACTGCCTTCATCGTAGATATTGATAATACATTTGTTGGGAATACAACCGGCTGGAAGTATGCTCCATCGAACCATTCTCTTGATCATCCACTTTATTATAGTAGGTAACGGATCCACATCATCATGTCTTAAAATCAACGGGGGATTTCCTTGTCTGTCTCTGGTAAATTTATAATAGCAACCACATTGTATGGTCATTCTGCCTTCTTAACGCATCTATTTCTGTGGGTCAGAATAGGTCCTTTTCATCAGATGACCCGCTCGACCCCTGTCTCTTAGGTTGAAGCTACAATCGAGATTTATTCTTTCATTGCTTTCAGAGAAGACTCTGGTGTACAACTCTTAGCCTTCTAGTATATTGACAAATCTTCCTTGAACTTTTTCATAAAATTCAAATTCCCTTTTTTTTTTACTTTACTCATCTTGTTGAATATTGTCATGGTTATCATTGGACGCTGTCAAGGACACTCCGTCATTTCAATATCAGTAGGAATCGTAGAGTATCCTCAGTCTATCCCATTTTGTTTGACGAAATTGTTGATTTTTGTGCTCTTGAAGGCTGTCCCATTGTCAAAATTTATTTTGTGTGGAACTCTGAATGGTAAACAACTTTGCTTTTGAAAAATTGAAGGACGTGTTGTCATGTAACCTCTCGTAATAGCACTGCCTCTGCCCATTTGAAAAATTAATCCATGGCTGTGAGAATAAGTCTATGTCTCTCAGAGGATGGAGGGTCTATCGGACCTATTATATTTATGCCCCAACACTTGAATGACTACGAAGCAATGATTGGGTGTAGCACATTCAGAGGTTGGTGTAAGACCACCCCATGCAGTTGGCACTGGTGACATCTTCTAGTTGTATCCATGCAGTTGGACATCATTGCCGACCAATAATATCCGAGTCTCTTGATCTTTATATTCATCTTTGGCCCTGACTGGTAAGCACCACACAATCCAGTATGTACTTCTTTGACAGTACTCTATGCTTTAGCTTTGCTCAAACATCATAGCCACATCTGATTGAATTATCTTCTGTAGAGGACATCACCTATTAAAGCATAAGACATAGCCCTTCTTATGCTGTGGTGCACCATTGACTTGTCCTCTTGTGGCTTTCCAGTCTACAAATATTTTATTAATGGCATACACCAATCTTCGTTGATATCAGCAACCGCAATCATCATTTTTTCTTCTTTTCCAAGCTTGTGTAGATAGTTGAGGTTGATTCGAGACAAAACTCATCTTCCTTCTACTGTTATATCAATGGAATCCTCCGGTGGGCATGCCATCTCTTTAGCAAATTTTGCTAAAGCGTCGGTATGGGAATTATCTCCCCAATGAATCTAGTAAAAATTTACACTGGAATCTATTCACACAGCTTCATTTTGTACTGGTGATATTCTGCGAATCTCGAATTCAAAATCTTGTATTGTATGGTTACTTGTTGGATGATGAGTAGTGAGTCGCCATAGAAGGTAATATCTGTTATATCCATCAAGATTACCAATTCCAACCCAGTAATTAAGGCTTCATATTCTACTTCATTGTTGGTACATGACTCTGTCAGGTGATAGAAGAATCTCAGCATGCCCTTATCTGGTGTGATGAAGATCAAACAAATTCTTGCTTCACCAAGTATAATTGTTCCTGATCCTTTGGCTTTTCTGGCTAACGAAGCTCCATTAAAGTGCATCTCCCAGCGTTTCACACTATAGAATTCTATTTATAATACATGTTCATCTGATAGTTCATCATTAAGAGGGGACCCGGCTGGAAGTGGATGTGTAGCGAGAAAATCTACTATAATTAGTTCTTTAATAGCATGAAAGGGAATAAAAGTTATATCAAATTTCAATAAAATCATTGACTATCTTGCTAGACATCCAGAGAGTGTTGGTCGGGTCATTAAATATTGCAATGGATAAACTTTTGAAATTAGAGTTACCTTATCAGAAAGCATGTAATGTCTGAGCTTCTAGGCGGAGAAAATTAAAGCCAGAGAATGCTTCTCTATAGGCGGATACCTTATCTTCGTCGGTATTAGATGATGACTCAAGTAGTAGAGTGCTTTTTCCTTACCTTCGTCATTGACATGGGCTAAGATGGCTCTAAGAGAGTCATTTAAGGTTGTAGTATAAAGTATTAAAGGTTTTCTCGGGATAGGGGCTGCCAAAATAGGAGATGTCATTAAATATTATCTAACGTCCTCAAAAGCTCACAAGCATTTCTCTTCCCAAATAAATTATGTGTCTTTTTTAACTAAAGCCGAGAAGGGTTGCCACCTACATGAGAGATTAGAAATAAAGTGTCTCAGATATGCCAACTTTCTTTGGAAGGAACGTAGTAGTAGTAACATTTTGGGAGGAGGCATTTCCAAGATAGCTTTAATCTTATCCGGGTTAATCTCAATTCCTCGATGACAGACATTGAATCCTAGAAACTTCCCAGAGGTAACGCCGAAGGTACACTTTAAGGGATTCATCTTAAGGTCGTAATGTCATAATCGTTCAAACACGATCCTAAAATCATACAAATGGTTTTTTTTATGTTTACTCTTGATGAACAAATCATCCTCATAGCATTCCACTTGGTTGTGAATGAGATCATCATAAATCTTTGTCATAGCTCGTTGGTATGTCGCTCCAACGTTCTTCAATACAAACGACATCACTGTGTAGTAGAAAATCCCAATAGGCATTTTGAAGGTTGTAAGTGCTGCATCTTTGGGAGCCATCTTAATTTGGTTGTACTCTGATGATCCATCCATAAGGAAGAAAATCTCATGAGTCAAAATGATGTCCACCATCATTTCTGGTATTGGTAATGAAAATTTATCCTTTAGACATGCTTTGTTCAAATCCCTGAAGTCAACACATACATGGATTTGTCCACTTTTCTTCTTAATTGACATAATGTTAGCTAACCATGTGGGGCATTGCTCTTCTCTCATGAAGTTACATTCTATTAATTTCTTTACTTAGGTAATGACTTGCTACTCTATTTTGAGGGACATTCTTCTTGGAGTTGTTTTTATTGGGGTCATATTTTTGTCCACCCCAAGTTTATGAACTGTAACTTTTGCTGACAATCTTGACATTTCATCATAACTCCATGTAAAGCAATCTTTGAATTCTATTAACAGTTTGATCAACTCTAAAGATTCTTCATCACTGAGTAAAGAACTTATAAATGTTGGTTAGGGCTGCTCTTCAGTCTCGAGGTTAATTTCCTTCAATTCATCAACAGTTGACTTGATTTCTTCCTCAAATTCTGGCAGAGCATCTTCTATCAACTGATCGATAGGGTCATCCTCCACATCAAGGAAATCCTCTTCCGATTCATTGGTAACAATCGTGCAAAATTTTGAATCATCGATTGGTCCGAATGTACCAAATCTGAGACCTTCTTTCGAATTGGGAGTTCGACTTTTAACATCCCACAATTTTTCAAAAAGTTGTAATTTATCTTTTGGCACTTGTTTCGGTAAATGTCTATGTTGAATTAACTTTTGTACACATGGAGAACAGTAACCAAAAGGTGATTCCATAAATTCATTATGATCCTCATCCAAATTTACATGATTTTCAAGATTAGCAGAAGTAGAAGCACGATAAAATTGATCTTCCTTGAACTAGCGATACGGGCCTCCTTGACCTATAAACTCTTGATCTTTTGATGGAGAATCAGTGTAAGGGTCATGGTGTTTGCATAGTGGTTTATCCGATCATACGTTGTCTCATATTCACTTTTCTCCACATCTTCTAAGGATATCTCGTACTGTGGTTTCTTCTGTCTTGTCATCATTATTTCATCTTCTGAACTCTCTTCTTCATCAATGTTCATGGTCGGCCTGGCCCTTTCAAAAATAAAGTTGGTTCTTCCTTGTCCACGTCCCAGGCCCCGACCTCAGGTGAGCAAACTAAAAGAACCCCCACCACATTGCAAAAGAGTGGTGGAAGATTGCTGAAGCGGAGTTGAATGGCTTCCTCTTCCTCATCCACATCCAAGGCCTCGACCTTGGGTGCGCGAACTTAAACAACCCCCACCAACTCGTTGCAAAAGAGTGGTGCATGATCGCTGAAGTCGAGCTGAATAGCTTCCTCTTTTTTATTCTTCTGAATCTTCCACTTTATTTATCACAACTTCACGAGAGAAGACAGTTTTCTTTAGAGGCGCATAGTAGGTGTCATCTTCATGAATGCCAACTTCATGAACGGAAAATGGTTGTAAATCTCCCTTGTTGCATTGTTCTTGTCCTTCTTTGTAGTACTTAATGCACTGGTGTAGAGACGTTGAACCATGTTGTGTTCGTGAATCCATGGTCGACCCAGTAGAGAATTAAAAGTGGTCTTGGCGTCGATAATATGGAATTTAACAGTTTCTACTAGTTCTCCAACTTTCATAAGTAATGTAATTGATCCAAAGGATCTCTCTCACGGTTGGTTGAATCCTCATAACATCATTTTATAAGTCGTAAGCTTCTGAGCTTCAATGTACAAATAGGTCAATGTCCATAGGTTCATCAAGTTAACGGATGCCCTAGGATCTACTAAAACTCTGGACAAAAAAAATCTATCGTTGTTAATGGAGATATAGAGTGGACGATTATGGTCGGCAGTACCGAGCAACAAGTCTTCATCTGTAAAGGTTATCCCAAGTTATTCTTTTAACGAGTAAATTTCAACCAAGGATGTGCTGGCCAACTGGGCTAAGCAAATCTCTGGGTCAAGCAAAGTTGTAATCAGAGACTCTCTCATCTCCTTTGATAAGATTAGAGCATCGTAGATGCTTAATTTGGCCTATAACCTCCTAAAATGATCTAGCACATTGTAATCCACTTTGTATGATCCTCTAATTTTCTCTTAGTTATGTGGTTCTTTCATAGATGTAGGTGGAGGTAGCTCTTCTCGAGTTATTGTTTGCTTTTCATTATCCATCAGAGCTGTTCTCGGGGATAATACGTTCCTTCTCCTTAAGCTCACTTCTATAATTCCTTCTTCTTGATATGTCGTAGGTAAATATTCTGGTGTTTCTTCTTTATCGGAAAGATCTAAGTTGATGGCAAGTGGTGCACCATGGCACTCAAGGATTGGTTCCTCACTCCCGACGTTGTCGTAATTATTATTGTCGATGTTTTCTTTGGTCTTACTAGTAGGTTCATCGAACTTAAGTATGATTTGAGGACCATTTTGGGAATCCAGATCAAAGTTAGATTGGTCATAAATAATTATGTTATCACTAGAAATAGTTAAAACATAGTCGAAATCATAATCATTAAAAAGATAATCATACAAAGTCAGAGGTTTGAGGATTTTCTTCCCTAAATCCGAGACAACTAATCTAGCAGAGGTAGCCCCTATCCTACCCCACGTACCATTAGTCTTCACGGTGGTGTTCATCTTCTTCTTTAACAGTGATGGATCTTCTAGCAAAATCTTCATCTTAGGCTTGGCAGGCTGAAGACTTTGAACGGGGGCTTGTGCTAATGCATTCTAGATTTGGTTCAGTATTTTCTTGCACGACTTTCTCCAGACTGTACTCTACCTCTTTTTTAGTATATGGGTCAATCAGATAGTCTGGCTCAGCCAAAATCACATTTATAGAACCTTTTTCAGGTTCTTTTAAATATTCTTTTAGGATCTTTATATTCCCTTATTTAAGGTTCCTCTCAAGCCAATCCTTTAAAAGGAAACATTCTTCTATAGTGTGTCTAAGCAACTTGTGATACGAGCAATAATTTGGTTGATCCTTCTTATCGACCTCTTCGGGTTTCTTTGGATCTGGTAATCTGAACTCAGGCTTCTTCATCAGACTTCTTAACATTTTGGGTATGACTTCATCTTTGAAGGAATACACTACTTTCCTACATTCTATGATGGACATTTTCTTATTCCTCTTTGGAATGTTCCTCCCTATTGCGGTTGTTGGCTAGGCTGACCATACTATTGTGTCTGTTGTTGAGCATGTTGTTATGACGACTGATGAGAATTCTTTGCATGTATCTTTATTAGTTGTTTTCCTTTATCGACTGTTGCCACTGTTCCAAAATTCTTTTGAAATACTTTGGTCATCCTGGACTTCTTGGCCTTCTCATGAAAATCCATATGTTTGA
Organism: Phalaenopsis hybrid cultivar; assembly: GCA_002079205.1. Classification (NCBI taxonomy): domain Eukaryota; kingdom Viridiplantae; phylum Streptophyta; class Magnoliopsida; order Asparagales; family Orchidaceae; genus Phalaenopsis; species Phalaenopsis hybrid cultivar. The sequence goes on from JXCR01140746.1 coordinate 252,740, forward strand.
ATTCTTCTTAAAGCTTACTAGATTTGTTGATTTGTTGAGTAGCTTCTCAAAGGATTTAATGGTGAGTCCCTTGAGCATGAAAGTCACTGGCCCATGGATGCTCTTAAGTAAGATATCAATCGCATGATGTTCCTATAGTTGAGGATCACATTTCATGCTAAGGTTTCTCCACCTCAAAATATAGTACACTAAAGTCTCATTAGGCTTTTGTTTTTCTATCATGAGATCTCCAATAGACACATGATGCTACACTTCAGCAAATCTCTTCATGAACAATTTTTCTAGCTTAGCGAATGTCTTGACTGATTCGTTGGGTAATTCAGCATACCAATCAAAAGTGATCCCTGATAGGCTACTGACAAACTGTCGGAAGAGCAAAACTTTGTTTCCTTCTATGTTACCACAACTGGCTCAAAAATGCACTATGTGTTGTATGGGATTTCCAGTCCCATCAAATATCTTACAGTTTGGCGACACAAAACCCTTAGGGTAGGGTACAACATCAAATTCCTCCAAGTACCTATCAAAATCAATGTGCCACCCTTAAATTGGGCTAAGGCCTCCTGAACTTGCTCGACCATTTGCTTAAATTAATTTTTCTGGTATAGCACTTGATGGAGAATCCTTCTTTTGTTGATCATCTCTATTTGCTGAGGCAAATTCCCTCCTTTCATCTGTGAAATGTATGATCTTCGGTTGATTGACTTCTAGGGAGGCTAACTATGGTAGTTGAGACTGTCCTTGAGCTGTGGCCATGGTGATCATGGCAGCGGCCATCTCTTCCATTCTTTTCTCCATTTAGCTAATTTGTTCATCTCTTAGAAAAAAAACCCTACACTGCTCATCTACGGTGTTCTCTTCGACTAGAGGTTGAACGTCGCACGTAGATGCAACAGCTCTGGTCTTGATGACATGAATATCCATGAAATCTTCCTTGAGGTAATCATTGAAGTCAAAATCTTCATCATTATCATCGATGGAAACTCCATGTTCTCGGGCCAACTCAAAAATCTTGACTCTGAGCTTTTCGACCTTTTCTTCGATTATTGATTCTTGTAGCACCTTGAGATCTGGAGGACTCTATTGAACATCTTGTACTTGCTCATCCATCTCAGTAGCAATTGCTGCGACAATGTCAGATACTTTGGACCTTTGCTTCATTTTATGATCTTGCCATGTGGTTTTGCTGGATCGTATCGGTACTGCAACCTTGGGTACCCACACCTTTTTCTCTGATGGCGATGTCTTTAGATGGGGTGTCTCAGCAAAAACATCGGCATGTCAAAGAAAAGTATGCTCCCCATGGCGAAGACCAGATACAGTACCAGGTAACCTCTTCAACTTTTATTTTGGGACTTTAAGAACATCTTTGTGGCTGGTAATTGGTAGAATTCTCAAACCCAGACGCAACTTAATTGGTCGACATCCTGCGGCTCTAGTGACGGTAGAATCAGTAGAGATGGTGGCAGTATCAACTTTGCTTCCCAAGCAGAACCTGAAGGGAATGCGAGGAGGCAAGGCTTCAATTGATGTCTGAGACCGTCTGGTAGATCTTACGTCCCTTAAAAATTCTTTCTTCATGAAAGGGGATACTGCACACTGATACACCTAAAATATACAGTGTTTTTAGACACATTTTTATACTTATTTTTGAGATATTGTGCTTTAATGGAAGGTATTTTATATTTTCCTTGTAGATACAAGTAAAAATATAAAAAAATGCTTAAAGGAGTGAAAAAGGATCAAATTTGGAGGAAAAAGGTGAAAAATTGTGCAAAAGAATTTTGGCGCTTAAACGCCGGTTAAACAGAGAAGGACGCGCCTAAGCACCGAGACCCCGCGCTTAAGCGTCAGTGGTAGTTACTAAATGAGTAAAATTAGTTTTCACAAATTTTGAAGAGGTTTTTGAGGCACCCATTGTCTTAATAGGTGGTTGTAACCACCATGGATGAAAATCAACATGAAAGGATGCATCTCTTGGGTAAATACATCGAATCAAGACACATTTTGAAGAGATCCCAAGGCACCTCTTGGAACACTATAAAAGAAAGAGAGAGGACTTACAAAAGAGTACTGAAAATATTGACAAGTTTTGAAAGTTCTTCTCTAGGGAGTTAGTTCGGAGAGATTTTTTGAAACCACTTTTTATTTACTTTATCCTTTTTATTATTTTATTTCTAGTGATTGTAAAAGACAGGAGATTTAAAGGAACTTCAAGAGTTTAGTGGAGGACTTGAGATAAGTTTTTAACTTTTGGTTTTAGACAAGTTTTAGTTTTAATTAGGACTTGTTGTTGGTTTGACAATGATTTCTTCTTTTAAACTAAAGTGTGATTTTGTTTTCTCCAGGATTTTGAGTATTTTTCTTTATCTTTCATCTTAAAATGATAAGTAATTAAGTAATGGATAAAATGAGTAGTTTTCTTTATCTTTCTTCTTAAAATGATAAGTAATTAAGTTTTGGATGGAATTTGTGAGACTTCTTATTGGTTTGACAATGATTTCTACTTTTAAACTAAAGTGTGGTTTTGTTTTCTCCATGGATTTTCAGTTTTCTTTATCTTTCTTCTTAAAATGATATGTAATTAAGTTTTGGATGGAAGTTATGGAGAGTATTGATCTTTAATGTTGGAAGAAGTTGTAATGATTTAAATTCATGCACTTCATTTACTTCTTGATTTGGCCAATCCAGATGTTAAAATTTGTTTGTGAGGACTATGAACCGGGCTGGTATTGTCTCAATCAACAATTGAAAAGAATCACATGAGGTTGTAAGAATGAGAATGTAGTTCATATGATTGAGTGCAAATAAATAGGGAAATATTCATTGATGGGTGTAGATTTTAGAGGACTTTAAAGTGAGAAGTTAAAGCCCCCAACTTGGTTTATTATTTTAGATTCTGATACGAGAATGTTAATCCTCAGGTGGAGGGAATCAAGGGAACTCTAGAGTGAGAGCTAGTATCTTCCCTGCCTAGTCGGTCTTCAGAACTTAACTCTGGAGTGAGAGCTAGTATCTTCCCTGCCTAGCCGGTCTTCAGAACTATTCAAACTTTGCTCTAGAGTGAGAGCTAGTATCTTCCCTGCCTAGCCGGTCTTCAGAACTATTCAAACTTTAAGGAGGGAATCGAGGGAACTTTAGAGTGAGAGCTAGTATCTTCCCTACCTAGCTGGTCTTCAGAACTATTCAAACTTTAAATTAGCCAATGTTCTTCATATCATCTCTAGTAAGGGTAAAGAATATTATTACTCATATTTGGCACAACACAATTTGCATACTTCCACAACAGTAAGGGTAAAGAATATTATTGCTCCTATTTGACACAACACAATTTGCATACTTTCACAATAGAATTCCTATACATGGTATCTTCCCTACCTATCTGGTCTTTAGAACTATTCAAACTTTAAATTAGCCAATGTTCTTTATAGCATCTCTAGTAAGGTCGGTCTTCAAAACTATTCAAACTTTAAATTAGCCAATATTCTTTATAGCATCTCTAGTAAGGGCCTAGCCTGTCTTCAGAACTATTCAAACTTTAAATTAGCCAATGTTCTTTATATCATCTCTAGTAAGGGTTCTGCCTAGCCGATCTTCAGAACTATTCAAACTTTAAATTAGCCAATGTTCTTTATAGCAACTCTAGTAAGGGTAAAGAATGTTTTTCTATTTGGCACAACACAATTTGCATACTTCCATAACAGAATTCATATACTTATTACTGATTCATGATAAGAAGAAAGATATTTTCGTATTAAATACTTTTTTTCTACAAACAATTTAGTTATCTTTTTAAGTTGTTACTGTATCATTAAAATATCAAAAATTCCGAAAATATTTACATGTTAAGTTCCTGTAAAAATTGTTTTTAGTTTAAGTAATTATCTTCTTAAAAATAGAAAAACTTTCTAAAAAAAGTTAATCTTCATTGTGGGTTCGATATTCAGGTTTTAATCAAAAAGTCCTATATTACTTGATAATGATACGTATACTTGCGTAGTATCCTAACATAAATATATATAAATAATAAAAATATTTAAATTCTTATTTTTCTTCAGAATCAAGTTTTTGGTTTTGTTGCAAAATAAAGAAATATAAGTGAAATATACCATCAAAACTATTGCTATATTGTGCATAAGCATTAACTATTCAAAGATCAAGTTTTTGGCGCCATTTCTGGGATTAAAAACTTCAAGTAGTGGTGTCAACTTCATAAATCCTTACATAAACAAAAAATTGAAATCAAGTTTTTTGTGCCATTTCTGGGGATTAAAATCTTCAAGTAGTGGTGTCAACTTAAAAAATCCTTACATAAACAAAAAATTGGGATCAAGTTTTTGGCATCATTGTCGTGGTAAGAAAGAAAGAAAACTAAGTAAATTTCTATTTTTAGAAAGTCTTATTTAAACTTTAAATATTATATTTTATTTTGTATGTTTTTTTTATTTATTTTATGTTAGTGGATGTGTAGTTTAAGTTCTGAAGGACTAGTGCCCAACGATTCTGAATTAGAAAGAACTATTAGAAAAATCAGAAAAACCAAAAAAATTAAAAATCTTGAAAATTCCAAAAAATTATAGAAATTACAAACCAAAATAATGAAAATGCTGAAATTCATCAAGAGTTTAGACCTTTAAGAGATTATGCCAACTCTACTGTAGATGAACTTCATTGTACCAAATGGTATCAAATAATCAGTTTAGGGGATCTCCAACTGAAGGTCCAAATTTAAATCTTGCTAATTTTGTAGAATTGTGTGCTACATTTAAATACGATGGTGTTTCAGATGATGCCATAATACTTAGGTTATTTTTTTTTCTCACTGAGGGATAAATCTAAGATGTGGTTGAATTCGTTAACACCTGGATCTATCAGAACTTGAGGTGATTTAGCACAAAAGTTCCTTGCTAAATACTTTCTACCATAAAAAACTATGAAACTTAGAAATGATATTGCATCTTTTAATCAGTTTGAAGGGGAATCTATTTATGAAGCATGAGAACGATTTAAAGAACTCAGCTATACCAAATTGGTTAATAATTCAAAGTTTTTGTAATGGATTAATTGATTCTCTTAGATCTATTATCGATGCCGTTGTTGGTGGTTCATTGATGTCAAAACCATTTCATGATGCTTATGCTTTAATTGAAGAAATGGCTAGCTAGTGGTTCATTGATGTCAAAACCATTTCATGATGCTTATGCTTTAATTGAAGAAATGACTACCATGAGAGGGTAAATCCTTAGAAAATAGCCAATATTCATGAAACTGATGCATTAACTATGTTAGCAAATCAAGTTGCTACAATTTCAAGGAAGTTTGACCAATTTGGAATGACTTTTTCTCAAATAATTTCCGTGATTGAAGAGAATTCATTAGGATAAATGGTAGATTCTCAAGCATCATTAGAAACTTTGAATGCCATAAATAATAAGAAAAATAACCCAAATTATTATAACCCAGTTTGGAAGAACCATCCCAACTTTAACTGGAATAACAATTCGGGTGGCAGGTTGGAAGAACCATCCCAACTTTAACTGGAATAAGAATTCGGGTGGGTAATAATCAGCAATGGGGGAACAAACAAAGTAAACCCATTAGGAAACTGGAACAAATAAGGGAATAATAATTATAAATCTACTTATCCTCTAGGTATCAACAGTAATGCACAATTTAAGGATAAGAAGTTGTCTATAGAAGAAATGGTGTTACAAATGAGTAATCAATTATTAAGTTAAGGAGCTACAATTGGAAATATTGAGAATCAACTTGAGCAAATTGCAAGTTCATTAACTAATAAATCTCAAGAAACACTTCCTAGTAATACTGAATCAAATCCAACAGACCAGAATAAAGAGCAAGTTAAAGCCGTACAACTTAGAAGCGGAAGAGAGTTGGAAGGTATTGTTCAAAATAAAATTGAAGTAGAGAGAGAAGAAATTGAAGAATCAAAAGAGGACGATCTGAAAGATTCTAAAAACATATTTCTCTATCAAAATTTGATTTAGAAATACAACCACATCCATTTCCTCAGAGACTTCGACAACAAAAGTTAGATAAGAAATTTTCAAAATTTTAAGAAAAATTTAAGAAGCTTACAATCAATATTCCATTTGTTGAAGCCTTAGAACAAATGCCAAACTATGTAAAGTTTATCAAGGATATTCTCAACAGAAAAAGGAAGTTTGAAGATAATGAGACTATTGCACTTAGTGAGGAGTATCGTGCTATAATTCAGAAGAAACTTCTTGAAAGGCTTAAAGATCCTGGTAGCTTTACAATTTCATGTGCAAAAGGAAACAGATTTTATGGGAAAGCTTTATGTGATTTAGGTGCAAGCATTAACCTTATGCCATTATCAATATTTAAGAGATTGGGATTAGGAGAAATAACCCCTGCTACTGAACTCTGTAGTTAGCAGATCGCTCAATAATCTATCCTAAAGGAGTTATAGAAGATGTCCTACTGAAAGTGGATCAATTTATCTTTCCTGTTGATTTTCATTATGTTAGATATGGAGGAAGATAAAGAGATACTTATAATTTTGGAGAGACCTTTCCTAGCCACAGGAAGAGCAATGATAGATGTGCAGAAAGGGGAATTAACAATTTGCGTCAATGATCAAACGGTTACTTTTAACATTTCAAAATCAATAAAATACCTTATAAAAGGTAAAGATGATGAATGCTATAGAATGGATGTTATAAGATATCTGAGTGAAAGTCATTTCAAGACTACTTATAAAGAAAAATCTGAAGAAAAAGATATGGAACGCAAGCAAGAAGAAAAATTAGATCAATGTGTAAACCTTTTTAAGGGAGATTCCAGTTATGTTCAAGAAAGTTTTGAAATTTTGGACATGATAAAAAAAGATAAATCATTTTGTCCATCTATTGAAAAACCTCCAGAACTTAAGTTGAAATTACTTCCTAAACATTTAAAATATGTCTTTTTAGGAGATTCCTCTACTTTACCTCTTATAATTTCCTCAAAGTTAACCAAGGAAGAAGAAGAAAAGCTTATGAAAATTCTAAAAATTTTTAAGAAAGGCTTTGGATGGACAATTGCTGATATTAAAGTAATCAGTCCTTCAATTTGTATGCATAGAATTAATCTGGAAGAAAACTGCAAACTCAAGGCTGGTCCACAAAGGAGATTAAATCCTGTTATGAAAGAGGTTGTTAACAAAGAAATTTTAATGTGGTTAGATACTGGAATTATCTACCCTATTTCAGATGGTGCATGAGTTAGTCCAATTCATTGTGTTCCTATGAAAGGAGGAGTAACTGTAACTGTGAATAAACATATAAATTGAATACCTACTAAACAAGTTACAGGGTGGCGAATATGAATTGATTATAGAAAATTAAAGCTTGCCACTAGAAAAGATCATTTTCACTACCCTTTCGAGATCAAATGCTGGATATACTAGTTGGGCATAATTACTTTTATTTTCTGGATGGATATACCGGTTATCACCAAATTCAAATATCTCTTGAGGATCAAGAGAAAACAACATTACCCATCCTTATGGTACTTTTTCTTTTAGAAGAATGTCATTTGGTTTATGTAATGCCCCTGCTACATTTCAAAGATGTATGATGACAATTTTTTTATGATTTAATTGAAAAAGGGATTGATGTCTTTATGGATGACTTTTCAGTGTTTGGAACTTCATTTGACTCATGTTTAGAACATTTATCTAAAGTTCTTAAGCGATGTGCAGAAACTTATTTAGTCTTTTACTGGGAAAAATGTCAATTTATGATAGCAGGAGGAATTGTATTAGGTCATCAAATGTAAGAAAATGATATGGAAGTAGATCCTGCTAAAATTCAAGTGATCGCTAATTTACCTTATCCAACAAATGTAAGGGAAATTACGAGTTATTTAGGACAAGCTGGATTCTACAGGCGATATATTAAGGACTTTTCTAAGATTGCTAAGCCTTTATGTCATTTATTGGAGAAATATGCAATTTTCAATTTTGATGAGGAATGCCTAAAAGCTTTTAAATTATTAAAAGAAAAATTATCGCTACACCATACATAGTTTCACCAAATTGGGAAAAACCTTTTGAACTTATGTGTGATGCAAGTGATTATGATATTGGAGTTTCACCAAACTGGGGAAAAACTTTTAAACTTATGTTTAAAGCAAGTGATTATGCTATTGGAGTTGTTTTAAGACAAAGATATGATAAGATTTTCAAAGTTATTCACTATGTTAATAAATCTTTTAATGAAACTCAAATTAATTATACAACAACTGAAAAAGAGTTATTAGCAATAGTATATGCTTTTGATAAATTTTAATTATACAACAAATGAAAAAGAGTTATTAGCAATAGTATATGCTTTTGATAAATTTAGATCATCTTAATTGGAACTCATTGTATAGTGCATACAGATCATTCTGCTATTAAGTACTTAATGAAAAAGAAGGGTATTAAACCGAGACTTATAAGATGGATTCCTCTTTTACAAGAATTTGATTTTGAAATAGCAGATCAGAAAGGAACTGAAAATTAAATTACTGATCATTTGTCCAGGCTTGAATTAGAAAAACCACTATGTTTTGAAAGAATTAATGAACATTTTCCAAATGAAAAAATGTTCATTATAAATGAGTGGCGTGTTCCGTGGTATGCTGATATTGTGAACTATATTGTTAATGATCTTAGACCCTCTGGAATGACATACCAATAAATGAGGAAATTTATTTCTGAAGCTAAACTTATTTTTTGGATGACCTATATTTATATAAATAAGGAATAGATCTGATCATTCGAAGATGTGTACCATTAGAAGAAACTTATGAAATTATCCAAAAATGTCTGTGGGACATTTTGGTGTTGATAAAACAACATACAAAATTTTACAATCTGGATTTTATTGGCCTATAATTTTTAAAGATGTTAAGGACATTTTAGTGTTGATAAAACAACATACAAAATTTTACAATCTGGATTTTATTGGCCTACGTGTTGATAAAACAACATACAAAATTTTATAATCTGGATTCTATTGGCCTACAATTTTTAGAGATGTTAATGCTTATATTAATGTTGATAAAACAACATACAAAATTTTACAATTTGAATTTTATTGGCCTACAATTTTTAGAGATGTTGATAAAATAACATACAAAATTCTATAATCTAGATTTTTGCTGTCCTATAATTTTTAGAGATGTTAATGTTTATATCAAAACTTGTAATAGATGTCAAAGAGTAGGCAATATTTCTAGAAGAAATGAGATGACCCTCAATTATATGCTCGAAGTTGAAATATTTGATGTTTGGGGATTAGATTTCATGGGACAATTTATACCATCTTTTGGAAATTTATATTTTCTGTTAACAGTGGACTATGTATCCAAATGGATAGAAGTTGTTGCTTTACCTCGATGTGATGCTCAAAGTGTTACAATTTTTTTGAAAACGAACATATTTTGTAGATTTGGGATGCCGAGAATTATCATTACTGATGGGGGAAGTCATTTCAGAAATGATATTATGGAAAAGTTATTAAAAAAATATCATATAAATCATAGAATTGCTATTGCTTATCATCCTCAGACAAGTGGTTTGGCTAAATTATCTAATCGAGACATTAAAAGAATTATGGAAAAATCTGTGAATCCAACAAAAATGGATTGGTCAGTCAAACTTGACCTATGCTTTGTGGGCTTATAGGACTGCATATAGAACTCCTATAGGAATGTCTCCATATAGGCTAATATTTGGGAAAGCGTTTGTGGGCTTATAGGACTGCATACAGAACTCCTATAGGAATGTCCTCATATAGGCTAATATTTGGGATGTGGGCTTGACTGCATATAGAACTCCTATAGGAATGTCCCCATATAGGCTAATATTGTGAAAAGCTTGTCACGAAAAATATGTAAATCCAACAAAAATGGATTGGTCAGTCAAACTTGACTATGCTTTGTGGGCTTATAGGACTTCATAACGAACTCCTATAGGAATGTCTTAATATAGACTAATATTTAGGAAAGCTTCTCACATATCAGTTGAACTTGAGCATAAAGCATATTGGTCTATTAAAAATTTCAATTATAATTTAAAAGATGCTGGAGAGAAAAGATTATTACAGTTAAATGAGCTTGAAGAGATAAGGAGTGAATCTTATGAGAGTGTTAAGATTTATAAAGAAAAGATGGAAATGTGGCATGATCGAAAAATTTTTATTAAAATTTTTTAGCTAGGGCAATAAGTTTTGCTATATAATGCAAGGTTAAGATTATTTCCAAGCAAACTTAATTCTAGGTAAATTGGCCCATTTGTTGTGATAAAAGTTTATCCTTATGAAGTTGTGGATATTAAAGATCCTAATTCTGAAAAAAAAATTTAAAGTGAATGGACATAGACTGAAAACTTATTATATAGGGGATCAGCATAAATATAATGATGGATTGATGTTGGGTCAACCAGAATGAGCACTGGTTACGTCAGGCTGACGGCGTAAAACCAAGCGCTCTGTGGGAGGCAAGCCATAGTTATCAGTGTGTTTTTTCTTTAAATGTTGTTTTGAGTCTAATTAAGAAATTTGGGGTAGTATTTTTGAATTTATTATGTGCTAGTGATGATTTTTAGACTTTATTTAGTTATCTAGACATGTTAGAATAAGAATTTGGACGTTAAGTTGACTGGTGAAAAAATATGCACTAGTGCTTAAGTGCCAGATCCGGTGCTTAAGCATGAAAATTTAATCACATGTGCAAATTTTGATTTCTAGAAGGTATAAGTGCAATTTAGTTGGAATAAACGTGTCTTAGCAGTTTCTAATTGTTCCTCGAAGTTGTGAGGGGGAATTAGGTCTATAAATAGAAGGGGTTTGTGAAGGACTTTCACCCCTGATTATTATTAGCCCTAAAATTCTAAGAAAGAGAGAGATTTAGAGAAAATGACTTCATGGGAGATGGATTTGGAAAAAGGAAGAAGCCATGAGGAAGAAGTTCGTTAGTCAAAGTGCCCAGGAGATGTATAACGGTTTCTTAGCTGTTAGGATTGAAGGGATATCGAAGAAGATCAACTAGATGGAGAATACTATATCTATATTAAAGACTAAGGTGCTTGAATTGCATGCTCATCTAGAACATATTGGGTGGAAACTTAAGATGCAATTCAACCATACCAGTTTTGTTGAGGAAGCGGATAAGGCGATGTTCATTAAGCATAAGTGGATCAAAGATGATAGTATTAGAGATCGTCGCCACTGTCCATTTTATCAACCTATATTCCCGGAGAGACTACTGAAAGAAAAGAATTTATTCCTTCTAATGAAGAGTGGTCTTAAGTTAAGTTTTAGGAATTGTGTATTTGAAGTCATGTTTTTAAGTGTGTTAGTGTTTGTCTTGTGTTTAGTTTTTGTGTCACTTGTGTGCTTAATTGTAAAATGTGTGTTAAGTGTTTTGTACTTAGGAAAATTTTCTTATCCAAGACTATTTGGAGAGAGAACTAAGTGTTAAATGCGTTTCTACTTGTTTGTGAATTAATATAATTTTATTTTTTTGAAAATTTGCGTTATTTTTAGCCTCGAATTGAATTAATTATTATGGAGAATTTTGAGAGAGAAGAGAGATATTAGAAGTAAAAATAGTCATTTAAGTGCTATGAGACCATTTAGGGGTGGTTTACTTAGGCTAATAGTGAATTTTACTTAAAAATTAAAAATATCAAAAATTGTGCACTAGCGCCTAAGCGCCACATCTTGCACTTAAGCGCGAGAGCGCCACTTACCCGCGTTTAAGCGTCGCTTCACGAAAACTAGTTTGCAAACGGTTAAAAGTTAATTTTAAGCCCAAAAATACCATTTTTTTACACTTCCTATCATCTTCCCCAACTCAAAATCATGATTTAGGGTAAGTGAAAATTGAAGATTTCTTGGTGGAATCGAGTGATATTTTCTAGATCCAAGTTCCTTAAGGTAAGAGCTTTACTTCTATGCGAAACTTTTAGATTTTCACCATATATTTTTAGCACATTTAGAAGATTTCAAAAATTTACTATTCATGATGAGAAGTGAAGAAAAATCTATAGAAATTGCTTGGAAGTTTAGTTAGTGCTTTTGTAAGTTTATTTTAGTGATTAAAACTTGGTTTTTAAATTTATATTTGGAATTTATCAAATTTGTAGAATGACACCAAGAATGAAAAGAAGTAGAGGAAAGAGTCCATTCAATTTGAGCAAGTTTGTTAGTTTGAAAGCTCAAGATCGATATAGTGACACTCTGTAGTCACGAAAATTGATTCAGGAGCGATGTTTCAAAAGTCCAAGTGGAGAAATAGAAGTTCTGATAGTCTGCCGACAGTGGGAACAATTCTGTTTTTTCTCTGTCATCGCAGTGATTTCTGTTGTGAGGGAGTTTTATGCAAATCTCCCAAAGGCTAAAGATGATTGAGTTATGGTTAGAGGAAAGTTGGTACCTCTTACTCTAGAGGTAATCAACTTGTTTTACCATTTACCACCGAAGACTTTATGTTTATATGCAAATTATAGTCCTAATGAGGTGGACTTAGACGAGATTATTTCATATTTGACTATTTGGAGAGCACTTTGGAAGATAACCAATGAGATGAGAGTAAATTTCCCAACTTCAAAGTTATGTGCACCTTTGAAGGCATGACACTATTTCATTTCTACTCGTCTGCTTTCGACCAATCATCTCAGTGAAGTGACCAGAGAGAGCTACGTTGAACTATTGTATTTATGAGGGAAAGTCCATCAACATAGGGGCTTTGATCTATCACACAATCATCAGTTCAGCTTCTGTTGCTACTACTGCAGATATGGGATTTGCTTCCTTAATATTTTAATTATGCGAGCAGGCTTGAGTGAACTATGATAGTTGGGAGGAAGTTCTATTACCTCTAAAGCCCATTACGAAGGTGAATGTGAAGACTTATTCTGAGCATTCAATTTTTGGCTGGAGAGGAGGACTTTCCAGAAGTTATGGATTAGAGACCTCTGCTGCATCTTCATCACGATCATCTACTTCTCGTGCTTCTACATCTGAGGAGATGCCAAGACTCAGAATAAGTTATTGCAGAAGATGATGGAAAATATCAATTTTACCACTGATAATGTACAAAATTTAGAGCATTTTGCAGATCATACAAATAGTTATAATATAAGGAAGAGTGATTATGAAGATAAATTCCACTCATCTTTGGAGAGCCTGACTAGAGGTGAACAAGGAGTGCAATTTCCACCATACCCTCGATATCCTGATTATGAACCTGCAAAAAAAATGGTAGTGGTGATTCTAAGGATGAAAAGTAGAGCAGAGAGATTCATTTTATGGTTGTAATATAATGTAAACTATGTGGTCTGAGCTTGCTACATTTGCATCTATGTGTTGTTTTGGACTACGATTTATTTGTGTTTTGAATTTTTTTTTTTGTTCTATTGTTGTTGTGATTATTGTGTTAGATAGTATTTCATTTTTCAATTTTAGGTTAGTAGCTGTTGTTTTGTGTTTAGTATTGTGATTTAGTTAGTTTAGAACTTAACTTAATTTCCATATCTGTTATAAAGTAGAAATCTTGCTAGCTTAGATCTTAAACTTGAAATTTAGAAACTGGTGCCTTGCATTTTTCTTTTATCATGTTAGTGTGTTGTTTACGTTTATACACACTGTTTAGAAGTCTATTGATCTTCACATGTTAAACTAAAATAAAATGTTAAAAAAATTTATCAAAAATTAATTTTACTACAATCTCTAGTTTTATACTTATATAATTAGGATGTTAAAATTACTGTTAGCATGTTATTTTTAAAATTACTGTTAGCATGTTATTTTTAAATTTTCATTCCTGCTTATATATATATAATGCTAAACAGTTTAATCTGTTAAAAATTTAAGTTAGGGGGGAATGAAAAATATGTTCAAAATTGAAATTTTATTTGTTCTCAAATGTACTACATGTGAATTTAATTTTAAGAGAAAAAAATTGATTATGTATATTAAGTTATATTAGGGAAGTAAAATTTGATTTTAGAAATGAGTAAGAAAATTTAGTTAAAATTTCTTTAAGTTAAAAATTTTTAGTATAGAAAATGATAAATATAAGTGACTTGAAGAAAAACTTTAAGTTAAAAATTTTTAGTATAGAAAATGATTAATATAAGTGACTATCTTTAGAGAAGTAAAATTTGATTTTAGAAATGAGTAAGAGAATTTAGTTAAAATTTTGAGTAATGAAGAATATAAAAGTTTTTAATGTAGAAAATGATTAATATAAATAACTATCTTTAGTAAGAAACATTGTATTTTTTAAAATTTTGAAGTAAAATTTGATTTTAGAAATGATTAAGAAAATTTAGTTAAAATTTTAAGTAATGAAGAAAAACTTTAAGTTAAAAATTTTTAGATAGAAATGAGTAAAAAAATTTAGTTAAAATTTTAAGTAATGAAGAAAAACTTTAAGTTAAAAATTTTTAGTATAGAAAAAATGATTTTAATTATATGTGACTGTCTTTAGTAAAAAAAATTGTATTTTGAAAAATTTAGATAATTTAAACTTTTATTTTTAATACTTAAATTTCTTTTATTAAAATAATTTTCAAAACTATTATCATTTCTATAAGTAAAAGTTTTATATCAAGACTTTACTTTAGGAAAGGAGAAGTGGAATTCAAAATCCATTAAAGACTTGTCTAGATAAAGTAATCCTTGCCTGAAAAAGAAAAAGAGAAAGAAAAGAAAAAGAAAAGAAAAAGAAAAAGAAAAAGAAAAAGAAAAGAAAAAGAAAAAGAAAGGAAATGTAAGGGAGGAGAAACTTGAGGATTAGTGCCTAATCAAAAATTGTTTCTACATTTGATCTTTTTAAAGTATAAGACTTGATAAAATCTTATGCTTATAAATATAATATAGTAAGTAAAATTATTTTTAATAAAAATTTTTAAGTACAGAAAAAAAAAAGAACTAAGATCTAAATTTAGAAAACTTACAATATTTCTGAATTTGATAGTAACTAATATTTTCATAGTTCTTAACATTAAAAGTTTTCAAACTTTAAGTTGGTCTCATTTACTAATTATTTTTTTAAAATTGGACTACTATATTTCTAAATCTAATTTTTAGTAACTCGTAAAAAACTCATATACATATCATACATATTTGGTTTTTAAAGATTGAAGTGTTACTTGAGGACAAGTAACATTTTAAGTTTGGGGGATTTTGATACACTTAAAATATATAGTATTTTTCGGACACATTTTTATACCTATTTTTGAGATATTGAGCTTTAATGGAATATATTTTTGTATTTTTCTTGCAAATACAAGTAAAACGAGGAAAAAATGCTTAAAGGAGTGAAAAACGATCAAATTTGGAGCAAAAAAGTGAAAATTTGTGCAAAAGAGTTTTTGAGCCTAAGTGTCTGATCCGACGCTTAAGCGCCGGTTAAATAGAGAAGGTCGTGCCTAAGCACCGAGACCCATTCTTAAGTGCCAGTGGCAGTTACTAGACGAGTAAAATTGGTTTTCATGAATTTTGAAGAGATTTTTGAGGCACCCATTGGCTTAATAAGTGATTGTAACCACCATGATAAAAAATTATCATGAAAGGATGCATTTTTGGGCAAATACATCAAATCAAGACACACATTGAAGAGATCCCAAGGTATCTCTTGGAAAACTATAAAAGAAAGAAGAGAGGACTTAGAAAAGAGTTCTGAAAATATTGACAAGTTTTGAAAGTTCTTTTTTAGGGAGTTAGTTCGGAGATATTTTCAAGGACCACTTTTTATTTACTTTATCCTTTTTGTTATTTTATTTTCAGTGATTGTAAAAGAGAAGAGATTCAAAGGAACTTCAAGAATTTGGTGAAAGACTTGAGTAAGTTTTTATCTTTTTGTTTTAGACTACTTTTAGTTTTAATTAAGACTTTTTGTTGGTTTGACAATAATTTGTTCTTTTAAACTGAAGTGTGATTTTGTTTTCACAATGGATTCTGAGGAGTTTTCTTTATCTTTCTTCTTAAAATGATAAGTAATTAAGTTTTAGATGAAATTTATGGAGAGTATTGATATTTAATGTTGGAAGAAGTTGTGATGATTTAATTCCATGCACTTCATTTTCTTCTTGATTTGGCCAATTCAAATGTTAAAATTTATTGTGAGAACATGTAAGAACAGGGCTGGTATTGTCTCAGTCAACAATTAGAAATAATCAAATTAGGTTGTAAGAATGGGAATGTAGTTCATATGATTGAGTGCAAATAAATAGGGAAATCTTTATTGATGGGTGTAGAGTTAGAGGACTTTAAAGTGACAGGTTAAAGCCCCGAACTTAGTTTATTGTTTTAGGTTCTGATACGATAATCTAGTATCTTTCCTGCCTAGTCAGTCTTCAGAACTATTCAAACTTTAAATTAACCAATGCTCTTTAACCATCTCTAGTAAGTGCAAAGAATATTATTGCTCATATTTGGTACAACACAATTTGCATACTTCCACAACAGAATTCCTATTCTTATTACTGATTCATGATAAGAAGAAAGATATTTTTGTATTAAATATTTTTCTTCTACAAAAACTTTAGTTATCTTTTTAAGTTGTTTCTGTTTTGTTAAAATATCAAAAATACCAAAAATATTTACATTTTAAATTCCTGCAAAAATCGTTTTTAGTTTAAGTAATTTTCTTTTTAAAAATAGAAAAAATTTCTAAAAAAGTGCATATTGCATAATCTTCCCTATGGGTTCGATATTCAGGTCTTAAGTAAAAACTCCTATATTACTTGATAACGATACATATACTTGTGTAGTATCCCAATACAAATATATATAAAAAATAATAAAAAAATAAAATTCTTATTTTTCTTCAGGATCAAGTTATTAGTTTTGTTGCAAAATAAAGAAATATAAGTGAAAAATACCATCAAAACTATTGTTATACTGTGAATAAGCATTACGTATTCAGGGATCAAATTTTTAGCGTTGTTGCCGAGAATTAAATCTTCAAATAGTTGTGTCAACTTCATAAATCCTTACATATACAAAAAATTGAGATCACACACCACACTCATTTAAGTAACTTGCCAACTGAACAACCTTCTTTAGCAGCTAGTCTCTGAAAAACTGAACTGACCTAGGTAAAAGGAACAGGCTTCTTTCTCTCCCTACCGTGTCCATGATGTGACGGTAAAGTAGCGGCAATATTCTAGATACTTTCATACACATTAGTATCCATTAAGGGATGGAACATACTCCCTTACAGAAGTGGATAGGTCTCTAGTAATCCTGACTCCTCCTGATGAAGACCGTCATCAACATTTATTTCCTTAGAAATCTGAGCTTTAGTAGCCCTTTGAACATTCCGGCTGCGGTTTCTCCTTTGGGTTAGGGTTAACGGTGAGGTCCTTGAACTCGATCTGATTTCAAATACTGATGGAGACAACCAATCCTTCAGTCATATCTTCAACGATCATTACATCTTTTCCCTTAGTAGAAACAGGAACAACAGGCTTGGTAGGTACCGCGATGGCAGTAGTCTTGACCCTCTTGTAAGAAGGGAAATCATGTGGGCGGTTCAAGTTAAACTCAACAGATGATTCCTGAACCTCTGGAGCAGAAACTTTCATTATGATGAAGGGAGCTTTCCAGAGGATAATGTTGAGATCTTCAAATCCGACTCTAAACTTGATGGTAGGAGCGACATTGAAGGCATTGCGACTCGTCGGCAGGTTGCACGAGAAGGTGAGCATTGGGAACGCCATTGCAACAACTTCAAAAAAAAAGAAAGCTCTAGGGTTAGCTATTTGGCCAATACCTCGTAATCTTAGTGCGAGCACTAAAAATTAATAGTGGTCGATCTGTAGACCGGGTAAGTCTTTATTTAATTTATGGAGATTTTAAGATTTTAATAAAAGTAGTTTGAAAGCAGAAAAATTTAATTAATATAAGGAAAATTAAAGAGCACGTGCAGTACGACACAATATGATTTAATTTGAAAAATAGCAAATCAAACTCAAAAGGAAAAAAGTGAAGCTCAGGACCCAGTGTGAGACCAAATTTACAGCGCACAACATCCAGGTGGAACTAGTCCACCAACACACCTATTGGGGGGTCCGAACTCACACTAATATTAAAAAGTCCTTAATGGCCTCCTAAACCTTCATGTTCAAAGGTAATTGAACAGATGGTTCTGAAGTCCAAAAGAGTTGATTGCACTTACCCAAGAAAGAAATGGGTGAAGCATGCCAACGAAACATTCGTAATCCGGTTCATGAGGGACATGAACATATTACTGATGTATGAACACAATACTTACTGATTAACATGGAGACAGAAGCTTATCCTCAACAGAGTCGCTAAAAGCTGTCGACACTAAAAAGTTGAGGAGTTGCCTATTGGAAGCTGTCGCCCGTCGGAATCGGAATCCTGTCGCCCACTTTGAAAATGCTTTTAATTTACATATATATAAGTTTAAAAAATATGAAATCAAACTGATCTCATATCTTTCATAGTTTAAATGAAAGAGCACTATACCTCGAACCCTGTATCTACCCCGAAATATAAACACAAGACTTGAGGGTGAGGCTCGATCAAATAAACTAAGAAATATATGACATCCGTTTAGTCTACAAAACCATTTTATTTGTAAGCTGACAAGTTCCCCTATTTAATACAAAGAATTAAATAGGGTTTATATTAAGCTGGGTTCGGAAAAGTTTCCTATAAGGGCAAGCTCATATAGTTAATTGCATCTTAAATGACCGGAGTCATTCAAGAAAAATCTCGATAAAAATCAAGGAATATTATCTTCAAAGTGGTTGAAAGGATAGGACTTTTTCAACGAAATCGGACAAAGAGGTGTGAAAGGGGAATGACTCAAATTTGGAACATTTATTGTAGAATTCAATGGAGGAAGAACCAGGGGATGTCATTGATCCGAAGGAGAACCTCGGTGACTTCCCAGTCTATCCTATTGTTTGGCTTCAGATTCAAGAAGAAATTATTCAAGTGTTTCATCCTGTAAATTTTATTAATTAGGGCTTACATCTATACGATACAGTCGCACAAGTAGCCTACAAGATATGAGGATTTAGGTCATAACAAACGCAACCTCAGAATCCTAAGACGAGCTAGGGCTTAGATTATGTAGCAGAGTTGTTCAAAGGCATAAAGAGAGGTTGAGGGTTTATGTTGCATAAGCAAATAACCTCGAAGTCCTATGGCTTGGTTATTTAATTCTAAAGAAAGATATGTTGTTGTACATCCACTTGCTAATGAAGATGGTCATGCTGCCCACATTGCTAGCTCCAAGCTCCTCATCATAACGAGTTTAGGTTTTATAATATGTCAAATTATAATGTCAAATCAGATGTTCTTATGGTTAGGGTTCTTTTAATATTATGGGACATGTTAAATTTGATTAGAGCGACACCAGTTAGGATCCTATGATTCCCTCGTTACGGTATCATTATTTTCTTTCAAATTCACCTAGTCCAAATGAATTTACTAAACTCAACTTAATGAATTCCCTACTTTCATTTAGACCATGAGAAATCTCGTTAGCATCCATAAGTTACCTCCTCCGAGTGATTCTCAATCATCCGAGAGAGATGTCTTAATTTAGTTACAATTGTTGTTTTGTGATATTTGTGATTAAATTTTGCGTTGTCTTATATTTTGAATGTTGTGGTGATGAATTTTACCTTGATTGATTTTACTTTTGGTTTTGGTTTTGGTTTTGTGGCTATCCTAGAAGTTTTGGTTTTCATGCAGGGTGACATCGTTGTTTAACATGCAAGCTCGAGACAAGAAGTATAGAAAGGTAAACGCATTAATTTAAAAGTGTACCTGTCGATTCTTCTCGTTCCACCACCTGAAAGGCCGGTTCTTGCAAGGCATGTATATAATTTTGCAAGGAATTTAAATTTCAAGAGTAGATGAAGGTTTAACTACCAAACCCCAAGTTATGATTTTATTGAATCTCAGAAGATCCTAGTAGATGATCTTAGAACAAAATATGGCAAGTCCAATTTTCCCTTCAGAATGTCCAATAGATTTCAAAATGCTCGAGGCATAAACTTGAACCACTTTGAAGATCTCTTATATATTTTGAGTTCATTTTGAACTTATCATATTGTTCCAATAATCATCTGAGGTTGAAGTGTGACTACCCCGTTGCTAAGTGAAACTTGACAATTTAATTATCCTGAGGATACGATACCCAGTTAATCGAATGATGTTTCATATAAGAGATGTGAGTGGGTGCCCCTAAGGTAAGTTTAAATCATTTTAAGATTGTGGTGTCCTTAATTAAAGTCAGGCTTGTAGTTTTTAAAGATATTAATCACCAATCATGTTATCTTTTAAATCCAATCAAATGAGTGTAAACATCGAGCTTATGTCACTACTAAGGCTTTAATAATCATAATAGGTGAATGGTGATTATCAAAATTTTGATTTAAATGAAATACATCCTTATGGAATAATCACATCATCCTCAACTTTGGGCTTAAGAAAAGTAAATTATCATCTTTTCTATCTTAAGCACATTACTTAAGAATCATTTTATCTTAATTGACTTTCAAGTCATGAAAATTAGGAGAATTATGATCTTGTTGATGTTGTACAAAGGTTGTGAGTGAGTTTCTACATTTTAATCTCATTGTATTTCAATCATCCAAACATGTCTATTACGATGAAAATTTTCCCATTTTTTTCTTGGTTAATACTAAATTTTGATTAAGAACCAAAATCTAAAAAGGTTATTTTGCCCTTGTGGTACTTCACCTCTTAACTCATTAAACATAACCCAAATGGCTTTGAGCATTTAGAGTGTCATATCCATGAGGCCATTATAATATTAAAGGAGAATATGTGGGCTTCTTATAATTTAATTTAATTTAATTTTCTATATAAATTCAGAAAATAGGATTTTCAAAAATTGATTTATTTAACCTTCCAAAATAAAGTTTCTTTTTTATTTATGAGAAAATTACTAGAGGTTTCTCTAGGTCAGAGAATCACTTAGGCAAAATTTCACGATTTTTTGAATTAAATTATTATTATTATTTAATATTTTATCAATTTCAATGATTTAATTAAAAAGAAAATATTATTTTGATTACCAAAATTAATATTTTTATTAGACTTCTCTGAGTTCAAAAAACTAAGAGAATCAAATTTATTTTTTTTATGAATTGTAATTTGTTTATTATACTTATTTTAATGGGAAAATAAGGAAAATCCACTTTTAAGCTTTTAATATTTATTTTTAACTTAGAAAAATTATGAAAAAATATTTTAATGAGTCCCAAGTGATCAAAGAGTAATCAGACACTTTTTGAAATATTTTGATATCTTTTGGATTTTAAATTATTTTTAAATTCAAAATAAGGCTAAAAATAAGTATTTTCTAAAAAATAATTTTTTTCCCAAGTGTCTCTAATCACAAGGAACTTAGAAAACCACTTTTCAAAATTTTCCTAAGTGTATTTAATCTAATATAATTATTTTTCTATAAAAATATACGGTTTCTTAGAAAATCAACTTTAATACTCAAACTTAATCAAATAATTTTCAAACTTTTATAGTGGATAAATATGATTTTTATGAACAATGTGGAATTGATTTTGTCAATTTGTGATAAGTATATAATTTACATAAATTAGTACTAAATATTTATATTTAATTAAATATAGAAATTTACAAGATAATTCAGGACATCATGATATTTTTTCTAGACTTTTCTGACCATAGGAAACCTACTAAAATTATTCTCATAATTTCCCAGATGATATTTTAGTTTATATAATTAGAATAACAAAAATGGTCACCCTAGATTGAAAATTAGGGATAGAAGCATAGAGATGTCTAACTTTGGAAAAATCAGAAGACATTCTCTGTCATGAGGAAGAAACCCTCAAAATTTCAAGCCATAGTGAGCAATGCTTGATCAAAATGAATTAAAATACTCAAGAGGGTATTTAATTCATTAAAAATCAGGGAATAAGAAAATAATTTTTATTTTAGTCAACATTATTCTCCTTTGTTCACTGAGCAAGTGGTTATTTTTATTTTATTTTTATGACTTTTCTATGAAAAGTTATGAATTTTCAAACATCGGGCATTAAAATAAATAAATAATTCCTCTTATTTTTCCACTTTTCCAAGTGGAGCCACCTCAACCTCGTCCGCTCCAAAGTCTCCACACGGCGCTCTGCCATTTGACACCGCCAGCCACGCAGCTGCCTCGTTAACCTGCCTTTTAGCACAATCCGCTCGTCTGGCTTGATCTCATTCATCTGTAGAATAAATGCGCTATCAGGCGACTTTTAGCCATCGTCCCCAACTGACCTAACCCAGGAATTGTTCAACTTAAAACCCCAAGATCTCAAGCTAGATTCAACCAAATCATATGGGGTTTATTTATAAACCTTCATCTACTCAAGACGAACCTATCTATATGGTTAATCAAGTATAAAATCAAACCATCACACATGGAGAGTTAAAATAAGCTTGAGTTAAGGTTAGAGATCAATACCAATATCTGAGAGGGGAAGCTTCAATCAGATGGTTATGGTAGCTTTGGTTGAGTCCAACAAACCTGTAGACGAAGTCCCAAGCACTAGTGAATTGTCTAGGTATGATTTCGATCAAGGTGGATTTCAGGTGTTGGTCTAGAGCCATCTTAGAGGTTGTTTTAGAGAGGGATTTGTATTGCCCTAGAGAAGGTATGTGCACAATTAATTTGAGTTTGGTGGACTGTGGAGAGATGTCCTGATATGAACTAAAAGTTTGAGCACAAAATTGGGCTTTCACAGTGAGAATCAGAGGGGGAAGATGGTTGGATTAAACTTAGGGATTCTTATAAAGTCTCTGGTGAGATTTTGACATAGTTTCCCTAAGGAATTGGAACTCTTCTTTCTTTGGTCATAGATGGGTTGATTAAATAGAAGAGCTTGGACTGGCCACCAGGGCTAATTGATGGGTGCAAAGATTTGCTTAGGTGGAGGACTGAGGAGCTCTAAAAATCCATTAGGATGAGCTGGCCTCTAAGTTGAAATTGGGTTAGATTTAAGGGTGGTGACCCTAGGTTTTGGAGTTTTCCGGCCACTAGGCCAGCTTGCAGGGCATGAGAGATGGTCAGGTGGTCAGGTGAGCCAGTGGGAGGTTTAACTATGTTTAACCCTTAATGGCAAGTGATGATGGAGGAGATTTCTTGGTTAAGGCCCAAAAATGGGATAAGATCCCTTAAATTAGGGGACCCTTTGTCCATAGCTCACTTGGATGGTTTAAGTGGATTTAGCTTGGTCCATAGCTCACTTGGATGGTTTAAGTGGATTTAGCTTGGTCCATAAAGTGTGCTAAGTGGGTGTGGTAACATCAATTTGGTGACTTTGGCATGGCTAAGTCAATTTTAGTGAAGGGGTTCAATTTGGGTCAAAATTGCTAGAAGTTGGGTTTAGGTTAGGCTACTAATGAAATTAAGCTCAATTGATTGATAAATATTATGTAGATGATTGTCATGAGGAGTTTAGAAAAGATTTGGAATGATTTTTAATTAGTTTGATTTTGGGCATTTGGTCAATTTGGAGTGTTAGGTTAGATTTGGGTTTAAATTAGGCTAAGGTTGGGCTAAGCCCAAATTGATGGTTGAAAATGGTCTATAGGAATATCATGGAGTGTTCTCAACATCAATTGTGAGTCAATTTTGCAGTTAGGGTATTCAATTTGGTGGAATTTGGAGACAACCAATTTGGGGCAAATTTGGGGATTTTGGACGGGTTAAAATTGAGTGAAGGCTTGGCCAAGGCCAATTAAAAGTCCAACTTGATGTGTAGGATTTTTATGAAGAGTTTAGTATTTAAATTGGGGCAAATTGAGTAGGTTGTGGGGTTCAATTTGGCGGGTTTAAGTCATATGGTCAAAATTGGGGTTTAATTCGAATCAAATTTGTGCTCAAACCATGGATCAATTAGGCTTAGATTTGGTTTGGATTGATCATATGAAAGATGAATTTGAATTTAGAATTGCAGTTGGGGAGTTTTAGAGCCAAATTGATGGGTATGTGAGGTCAATTTGTAGATATTGGGTCTTTAAAGGCAATTTGGCATTTTTGGTCAAAATGGTCAAATTGACCAAATTGGGCCTAATTGAATGGGCCAAATTGGTTTTGGAGACATTTGAAGTGTTTTTGGATGTTTTGGAAAAGTTTGAGCTACCAAGGGTATTTTTATAATTTTGGCAAATTTGAGGGTATTTTGGTAATTTTGGAATTTTTTTGGGACTGTTTTGCCAAATTGGGTCGTTTCAAATGGTTTAAGATGTTTTTTGAATAAGTTTAGATATTTTGGATGAATTTGGGAATTTTTTGGCCAAGTTTAAGGTTTCAAGGGCATTTAGGTAATTTGGGTGGATTTAGGGGCAAAATGCCAAGTTGGATATTTTGGTAGAATTGAGGTGTCAACCACCATATATGAGTTGTGAACCAATGAAATCCGCATTTGGGTCCTCAATGTATAGGTCTTAGCTAAACTCTTGCCTAGGGCTAGTGGGTCTATGGGACCATCTACATGAGTCTCCCAAAAGATCAAGAGATCAAAGTCAACAATTTTGGGCTTAGGGTTGCTAGTAGATATAGGTGATAGTGAGTGCCAGTGAGTGAACTAGTTCCAGATCAACAGGGTCAGCCCTAAGGTCAAGTAGTCCTATGGGAACTCTCCAATAGCTCCCCCATACTGACCCCACTTACTAAGTGATAGAGGTTATGACCAATATGTGAAACTTCAAGTTGAACAATGAAGAGTTTAGAATTCTAATGGCGAGGGTTTCATTTCTAGTATTCTAGGAATAGTGAACAGGGAAATCCTATGGCTAGAACCTAGGCTACTAAAGAGGGAAAACTAAACCTCAACCAAAAGTGAGGTCAACACTCGCCACCCAGCATAAAGAGATCACTCTGACCATCCCTCAGCTAGGTTGTAAAACCCTTTCGAACAACTGACAACTCCTGACACAGCCGAGCCATCTCCCCACGACCAGCAAGTTCCTGACGAAGTGCAACGAATTCATTTTCTATTAGATTAACTCGCTCTAATATCTCAGCAGCTCCATCGTTGTTATCCCCCTGAGGTTGTACTATGAGACAAAAAATGTGCTCCTCCATTTCAGCAAGGTAGTGAACCAGAAAGTCGACATAAAATCTACGCCCCCTTGGTGATGCCTCCTCTACTGCTGCGCCAGAAGGAACATGGCCACCAATGCTCCTGCCTCCTCCCTAAGGAGGATTCTCCCTTACCCTCTGGGCCACAACATCTAACTCCACGGTGCCCTTCTCCATAGTCCTTTGTTCCAAAGAAACCTACTCCTTAATATTCACTCCCTTCTCCCTAGCTTAATCCATAGAGATCACATCACCCTCAAGCTCAGCATCACTGTCTGAAGAATTAGAAGTGATAGTAAGAGCTCCTGCACTTGCAAAAAGAATACTAAAAACATGATTCAAACTACATACCAAAAACTCGACACCATTCAAAAGTAGTGTAAGAAACGAAGTCCTCACTGGTCTCCTCTAGTTTTCCACCCATAAAGGAAAAGCTACACATTTCCAACTGAGGTTGTCCTAGCTTCAACCGGTGCCTTCCCGACCCCTTGGAGAGTCATAGTCCCCACGGTAGTCTGAAAGGACATTCCTCCCCTTTGTGCAGGAGTGATCGCCTCTAATGAGTATCGAGAAAGATGATCGCCACTAAGCCTTCCAATAACCTACGCAGCTCCCCCTGTGATGGACCTAATGAAAACCCTGAAGAACCAGTTTGATTTTTCTTTCCCCTTACTCTCGACCCCTCCACAATTCTTCTCTAACTCAACTCTCCTACAAAAGCCTTGCCTATTGGTTTATGCTTTGCACCGGGTTTGCGAGTCTTCACTTGCATATCAATCAGTAATTTGAGGGTGCTCTTATCAGATGATGGCGCTCCCTCACCAAACATCACGTTAGCTACAAAAAGGAAGAGATAGAAGACTAAAGAAGCAATAAGAAAAAGAAATGACACAAACCCTCCTTACTCGTAGGTCTATTTATAATCCGAGCACGGAAATCAACGGAAGTCCTTTGTTGCATAATAATTTCATTTAATTATTTCGTACATGTTAAAAAGATTCTCCTGTCCTTGAGTGGTGTGCAACTTCTGAGGAGCAAGGAAGTCAAGGAACTAAATATGTATTTATTTAATTATGTCAACATGAATCTCAAGAAAGATGAATGCCTCTTGAGGATGATACCGACAATCGAGCATAGTCGTTGATGACCACCTTGAGCTAGAATTTGGCAATGGAGGTGTCTTGTTCGAGTAATCGGCTAAACATGCTAGGAGATTTTCCACAAGGCAGGGATCAACCCTCATAATGATTGATAAGATGCTCTATTTAAGATTAAATATCGATCAATTCAAGAGTCACATGACAGTCGACGAATTATTATCAATTGAATTGGTCCTCTAGTCTTATTATATGCTAATAACTTTGTAATTACCAAAAAATTCCTCCGAAAAGTCAATGATGAGGGGTCCAATATGTAATTTTGTAATACTGAGGTTTAATCCTATAAATAAGGAGTCTATATCATGAATAAAGGGGACACTCTTTTATTGTTCCATATTGTGTTCTCTCTCTCTCTAATCATTTCCTAGCATAACGTTATATTACTAGGGTATGTTTCCCGGACAATTTTGGATTTAGCATTAATATTCCTAAATACTTGTCATCATAGCTTTCTTATAAACATTAATTTGATCTATCAGAACCTCCATAATCACAAGTTCTAAAACATGAAGTGTTGGAAGGAAGAAAAATTCAATATTTTAACGCATGTGGAACGGGAGACCGTTTAGGGGGGATGTCATACAAACATGGGTAAAACATTAAAAACATCAAATAATATTCCTTCTAATACGGACAAGATTTAAATAACATCATTAACTTTTTCGACGCACATAAAATAAAAATTATCTGGAAAAAATATCAAACGGCCCGCAGGGAGTCTAAAAGAACAATCAGTGACGCTAAAAATACTGTTTTTAATGATCTTTATTATAGATTAGAAACTAAGGATGGTGAAAAATATATGTATAAACTAGCCAAACAAAGAGAAAAGAAAAGTAAAGACAACTCAAGTAAAGTGTATTAAAGATGAAAACCAAAAAGTACTTTTCTTAGAAAAAGATATTCTACGAAGTGTGTGTTACTTTGATAAACTTTTTAATGAAGTTTCTGAAAATACGATCGACCTTAGTGATTTGAAAAGTAAAGATTTAACTCAAGTAAAGTATATGAAAGATGAAAATCAAAAAGTATTGAAGATGAAAATCAAAAAGTACTTTTCTTAGAAAAAGATATTCAACATAGGTGGGTGAGTTACCTTTTCTTGGAAAAAGATATTCAACATAGGTGGGTGAGTTACTTTGATAAACTTTTTAATGAAGTTTCTGATAGATCAACCTTAGTGATTTTAATATCGTGAATAATAATAAAACGTATCATTTATACCGTCGCATTAGC
>JXCR01140747.1:12306-83846 GCA_002079205.1 Phalaenopsis hybrid cultivar
AATGGGATGCTAATTTGAGGTCTAAGGCATTCAATTGTTGAGATTTGAGGTGTTAGCCAATATTGGGGCTAATTTGGGGATTTTGTCAAAGATGGTCAAATTGACCAAATTGGACCATAGTGTAGTTAGAAAAAATGAAATTGGGAATATTTTGGATTAATTTAGATTTTTTAGGAATTTTTCGGAATTTTTAGATTTTGGGTCATGGAGGGGTATTTTGGTAATTTGGTCATTTTTGGAAATTTTTGTCAGTTTTGGCAAGTTTGGATATATTCAAGGTGTTTGAAATGTGTTTTGATCAATTNAGGCTTTGAATTTCTAATGGTGGGGTACCTTTTCTAATTTTCTAAGACTAGTCAATAGGAAAGTCCTATGGCTAGACCTAGGCTACTAAAGAAGTTTTCTAGACCTCAACCAAAAGTGAGTTCAACACGCCCAAACTTAAATTTTTAAATATTTTACAATCATTTCCATAAAATGTAGCAAGAAGAAAAAGTAAAAGCTAAATCTTCTAGCTATTACAACATCCTACCAAATTCATATACATGTATAATCATGATAAAATAACTTTAGAAGAAAGTAAATCTAGCTTAAAACATGCTTGCAATAATATTATGCTAAAAAGAAAGTTTACTAATTTTAGAATTTAATTTTTTCATACACCAAAGTTAATTTTTAACATGTATAGAATTTAGTATGGAAAATATAAGGAGGAAGAAAAATAGTTCAAAAATTCTATATACCACAAATGTCTATTAAAAATATCTACAAGTATTTATCACGATAGAACAATGTGCAATAGAAAGTAGATATAAATGCAACTTGCTAAAATAATATTGAACTAAAGAAAGGTCTAACAAGCAGTACAGGTATCAACATAAGAATATATATATTTCTGTGATCTCCAAATCTCTATATTGTTATAACACAAAACAGAAAATCACATAATAAATGAGGTTAATTCTTCCTTTAACACATCAAATCTCATTACATTACTTCCAATTTATAACAAAATTAATACACAAATATATTGGGTACTTTTAAATGATTTAATAGATTCTAATCCCATGGACACGATTATCCTAGACACATTGGTTCGCGAGCACCAACTCCAGGCGTCACCATATCCTATTAATTAAGCACCTCTAACAGTTATAAGGATAGTGTAAGATCATCCACATGTTGCTCATAAAATAGGTTCGTGACTCCTACTAAATGATAACAAGGTCAGAGAAAGGAAGTAAAAAAAATTGAGATGGATTTGTCATTGTGGAAATTCAAGATGTCTCCTGTAAAACTCAAATCTGGTTGAGACCTAAGTCATAGTGAAATCGTTAATCCAACAACTAAAAGAAAACATATACAAGTGTAGTCATAAGAAGTTAAGGAATCACCTCCCTCATGATACACAAAGATCAAATCAAACCACAAATAATCCAAACATCCACCAATATGAATCAAACTAATCAATCCACACTGAAACAAACATATTATACCTTAACCACTTACATCTCACAAAAAAACTAACAAAGGATAACCATGGGTTTCCTTCCATGAAATGCTAGTTTTAACGTCACCAGCCTGACAAAGGGTTCCTCCTGGATCAAAATTCCATTTAAGTAATCTCTGATCAATCGCCCAATATTTTTCAGATCCAGGGATTCCTACAAAATCCTCAAATTTTAGTTTTTTCTTTCAGCTCTTTTTTTTCAGATTGATTCATATTATTGTTACTCAAGTTTTTATCTAGATCCAATATTTTTCTAATGATTTTATCAAATTGCATATTAATATTATTCATGAAATTTATAATAAATGAATCTCGATAAGATAATTTAAGATCTCTTAAATTTTGGATTGGATCCTATTTATATGATTTATATTTTAGATCAAATTCTACTAAAATACTCTTTTATCTCAAGTGATCTTCTAATTCTTCCCCTTGGGATACTACTATAGGGCATATCATTGGCTCAATTACCTCGTTCATAAAGCTATATAATGCATGATCCTTAAACTTCCTTTTTTCACAAAGAACCTCCTTCTTAAACTTCACATAATTGGGCAGTTGTTTTAATGCCTCAAAAAATGTAATATCTATAGTTAATTTCTTAAATTCTTGTATAAATCTTGAGAATTGTTGGTTTAATTTTTGTATCAATCTTCTCTGAGGAAATGGTGGTGGTGGCCTTTCTATAGCTATCATTGTTGAAGAACTAGGTTTTTCTAATTCCTTAAGAATTTCTTCCATTGGTCTTTCAATCTCCTTTTCCTCTTTACTCAACTCATCATTTATTGGAACGTTATTCTCCAATTCTCTTCTAATCCTTAGTTGAATAGCTTTATCTTGTTCACCATTCTTCTCCTCAGAGTTTATCTCAGAGTTACTAAGTAAAATCTCTCGGGGGTAGTTGTTAATTGAATTAATAATGTGCCTCACTTTATTTTCTATATTTCTTATTGCATCCCCTTGACTTTCCAACTGACTCGCCATTTGAATCATAACCTCTTCTAACAATAATTCCTTCTCCTCATCCTATGGTTTGGACCTAAATGCATGATTAAAAGAAAGTTCATTGTTATAATAGTCATGATTATTCCAACTACATGTCTGATTAAATTGATTATCTTCCCAAAATTGATTTTCTCCTCCAAAATTAATATTCCAGTTAAAATTCAAATAATTTTCCCAACCTCATTTATATTAATAAGAATAAGAATTATGTATCTCATGACCAATTTCAATCCTTTGACCAAATGAATTTTCCTCAATAATTGGGAGCCTTTGATTAGCAATATAATCCAAATCTGAGTATTCATCATATTGTTGATCCACCATTTTTACCTGAAATTCATGGAGTCTTTTATGATTCATAATCTTCCTAAGATTTCTCTCTCTATCTAAGTCGTACGGTTCAAGATCTGCAGTACCTAAATGACATACACAAATCTAAAGACATAACTAATATTACAAATATCAAAAAGATTTTTGGTATTTCAGATTTTTCTTTAAAATAAACATACAATAATTAATCACACTATACAGTAATACTATAATTTCCAAATGTAATTCTTACAGGTTTAACTAAAATTATGCTAAAAGTTCTTACTGAAGCTTTCCCAGCAACCACGCCAAAATCCTTACAGGACCCGCAATTACATAGCTTTTTAAGCTCCGAATGAAGGCCAAAACATGAGCCAAATTATATTTAAGCAGCAAGCATGCAAAATAATATTTTATAAAATTTAAAATTTGATCTATATTTTACACACTATGGGTTCTATGCAAGTATACATATCGTTTCAAGTAATATAGGATTTTCTTGTAAGACCCCAAGTATCGATCTCATAGAGAAGCGAGGTAAGAAATCTCTTTAGCTAATTCTAGTTTACTACTATCAGGCCTTAGTTTGGAATATCGATTAAAGTGGTTTTTCTTATAACTTTACCTAATCAAAAATATTAAATCTAAAGATAAACCTTTTATATATAAAGATAACTTTTCTATATAAGTTGGCTTGGAGAATTCTGAGATATTAAAGCGTGTGAAGACCTAGGTAACGTGAAGACATGAAATGCCTAAAATAGATTGTTATCACTAACAAATAGGAGCATACTTATTACTTAACTTCTCATGGTGCTAGTAAAGAACATTGGCTAACTTAAGGCCAATTCCTTATCATCTTGATTCCGCATCAAGACTATCTAACCTCTCACCTCTAGATGCCCCTAAGCTTATGCCACTGTGATGGCCGAATCATAGAGTCATGGTACTAACCCTTAAGCCAAATTGATAAGAATCTACCCTGTCACTCTTGAACTAACCAATTTTACGCCCATCAAAACTTATCTACCTATTTATTTGCATTCTTCCTTAAGCGATCGTAATGGCTCTCCCTAGAATGAAGTGTGGTATCCACAAGTTGGTGAAATCACAGCCCTCTTGGGTCATTATGTTTCTTAATAGATTTTAACCTCACAAGTGATCAATTTGCAAAGTCAATTAAGAGCTGGTGAAAATACTATTACATTAATAAAATAAGAGAATTTCTAAGAAAATCTAAATTTTTAAACATGCGTCTATTTCATTGCAAAAGAAAATTAAAATGAAGATAATGACATCAGCAATAAAAGGAATTAATAGAATTAAGTAATAAGTTATTGCCAACAAAGAACATATGTCTACCTACCCTCTTTTGAGCATATAAGTATGTTTAGCTTTTTATTAGTTTCATGCAACTATCTGTAACCTAGAAGCATAAAAAAGAAACATATCATTAAATTATATTTTCTTAAATTTTGCATTACCGCCTAACTATTTTATTAGCTAACTGGTCAATGTGAGTGCACTCAAGTTGCAAGGTCACTGCACTCCTGAGTCTTAGTTTCACATGCAGCAAATTTTAACCTAACTTATTGCCACTTAAGTTATGTTAATGAAGCGAAGGAGATATTACTCATCACATGAAAATAAAAATAATTCTATCATAAAATAATTTTTTTCTACACATGTCACTACTTCATATTAAAATAAAGATTAAAGAAAACTACTTACAAAACATGGATAAAACACAAATAAAAAACTTCGTTTAGTTGGTACTCGAGCTATTGTAGTCTGTCGACTCTTTAGAGACTTATCTTCTAACATTTTACTTGTACCCACAACATCGGAGACTTCTTCTGACATTTTACATTTCCATACATTATTTCTATGTATGGGGTGAGGTACTTATGGAAGCATGTCATCATGCGGTGGGTAAGGACGATCTCCAGCCCACAACATTTGCACAAGAGATTTTATTTTGGTAGAAATTTCTTCTATCTTCATAAGTAATTTGTTTTGTTTTGTAAATGAAATTGGATGATGTTTTGCCTTTGAAATGGCTAAGTTTGTTACCCTTCATCCTAAATTAAATTTAGCTGGTACTCGAGCTGTTGTAGTCTATTGACTCTTTAGAGACTTGTCATAATAACTCGGTAAGTTAGTATGTTGTCCTAAATTAAGTTCATTGATCCATGATATTTATCCATGAATCCTCATGTTGATAATCCATTCAATTGGATGATAGAAAACATATAGCAACCGTTGATTATTATGGAAACCACCATAGTAATCTCGACCATTAAACTCCCATCTGATCGACGGGTTAAGATAGTTTTCGCTGCTTATAAAAGGCTGTTGTTTATCCCTCTTGAGGTGCTTTGCGCATTTCCTCTGGGGGTGTCAAGTAATAAGTGAAGAGACAAAGCCACTAAACAAATCTCCTTCTTTGAGTGCCTTTTTCAATCTTTAGTCTCTGATCAGCCGCCTTTTTGTAAGTCTTTCCTATTTTCCTTATTTTTAAATTAAGTGTTTTAATTTAAGTATTTGAGATAAATAAACTAGGTTAGGTTAACTCTATAGCCTTAGATTAGTCTTGGGTTTGGGTTAGACTCGGGTTGCCCGGAATCAACATAATCCTAATTCCTCCAACTTAACCCAAACCCTAAAACCCAACCTAAGTCTAACCTAACCCAGATCAGGCTCAACTTTGACCTAACTCAGCTCAGGTAACCTAAACCCTAAAATCTTTCGCAGGATTAACTTATCCCATACCTGGCCTAACCTACACTCGACACAACACAAGTCTAGCCTAACATATCCTAAACCATAAAACCTAAACCAAGTAGTACCAAACCCCCCTAATTTATACCCGACCCGGCTGAGGTATAGCCCCACATAACCCAAACCTTGAAACCTAACCTGTGTTTGACACAATCCAAACCTAACCTAACCTAGACCTGACCCAGCTTAGGTCTAGCCCAACCTAACCCAAACACTTAAACCTAACTTTGGTCTAATCCAACCTAGCTGAGGTATAGTCTAACATAATTCAAATGAACTAAAATACCCTAAAACTATCCAAATAAACCAAAACTACCCAAATAACTCAAAATAACCCAAAACCACCCAAATGACACGAAACAAATAAAAATTACCAAAATGACTCGAAACATCCTGAAACTACTCGAAATACCCTGAAATGATCCAAATGACTTTAAATAACCCAAATTACCCAAAATAAAATGGTTGGTCCATGTTTAACCCTAAACTCGAGTTTAATCCAAAACTATTAATTTTTTTTTCTTTATCTTGTTGCATGTGTGTACTTCATAATAGAAATAACAAAATATACATAAAACAGAAACGGAGGAGGAAAACCTCTTGCAAAGTGGTTTTCTCCAAAAACATAATAATTTTAATCCAAACTTAAAAATATCTTGATTTCTCCATTATGACTGACAATTCTGGAGAATGAAACCAAAATATAAATTAAATATTAAACCCCAACTAAACATCTAAAATACATCAATCTAACGAATGAGAGTTAACCATAGGAAGATCTTACATGAACTCTAGGTTAGCTAACTTAAACACCAAACATAGAGCCATACACCTACCCAAGGTTGGTCTAAGTATAGAATCCTAGGTTAGTTTTGGTACCCTTGCTACCTCCAAGGACTAGGATCTATAAAATAAAAAATCCTACTCTCTGAATTGTGAGGGAATACCCTAGAAGGATTTAACCATTGATTACAGACGAAGGAATTTCAAACTACTTTTGAGACTATGAATCCTCTGAGTTAGGACATTTAAGTAGGATTCTTGGCTATGAGGTTATTCTCAAGGTCTAGGTTAGTCCATCTATTAGGATTCTTTTTAGAATAAGGGTTTCACTTTTCCATTTAGAAATCTTTCTTACTCAACTCTATTCTTAATTTAGGATTCCTAATTATTTATGTCAGCCAAATAAAGGGTTCTTAATTATTCTCTTGACCCAACCTGATCAAATTAAGTTTTCAAAATCACTTCCCATTAGATATGGTTCTCTATCTTAACCCTTGATTTATAAGTCCTATTCATTTAAAATTTTACTTTCTAAAGGTTAATCTTGAACAATTTGGTTTATCATATTAATCAAGATTTTTGTTTAGGGTCTATAATTCTGGAGATGTAATAAAATATGAGGGCTTGCCTTTGTAGGAAATGAGTTTCCCATAACTAAATCTTGTCTTACATCTATGAGATGAAAATTCTAGTTCTGCAGATCCAAAAATATTTCCTCATCCGGATAATTAGGTCCATTATGAGATAATAATCCCATCATTCGGGATAATGTATTATTCTTTAAATGGCATATTCGATCATTCAGACAATTTTTTTTTTGAGTTTTATGGTGGTCATGTAGAAAAGAACCCACCAGCTAGGGGTAATTGGCAGACTTGCTTCCGTTTATCCTTTGGGCCATTCATATGACTCCTTCATCAGTGATCAGGCAAACTCCATACATGTTTTCTCGTGGAATGAAAGAAATATTATTGATCGAATGCAATCATGATAGCCAGAGGGTAGTCACTACATCATTTTTTATAATGAGAGGCTTACTTACTAGCAAGAAAAAACTGACGAAGAAGCTTTTCTAAGAACAAAAAAATGTAGCATTCCATTAGGAAGAAATAAAAATAAAGAATTTCCTATTATTACAAAAAGAATGTACAAGAACGGAAATTCTCTTTAGATAATCTATTTTGAAGAAAGTTAATCCAGTTACGAGAGGACATTCAGTCAGCAACCTTCATAAGACCTAGACCATCCCGTTCATCATTGACCAACAAGTCGCCCTAGGAGCTTACAAACTAAAATCCTTAATGGGGAAAAAAATCCACCAAAGGTGGAGTGGAGACGATTTTATGAAGTTTTTTTCCCCTTAAAATAGATTATTTTGTACCATCATTTGATAAAGACAATCTTATTTTTTATTGAATAAATTTTTTCATGTTTTCATACAAAAAAATTAACAGTGGTGTTATAAACCCTAACTTCAAATAATACTAGTAAAACCAAAGGAGCGATGGGCACCACGTCACAATGAGACTCGGGTACTTGGAGTATCTAAGAAAATGACAACCAAAAAAATGATTCATTACACGATCGCGATAAAATATAAAGCTGACCAAAGAAGCATTCAAATGCTCTGTCATGACAAAAAAAAAAAAGATGGCCAAAAAAGTATTTTAACTATTAGTTGTGAGAAAATAAAAAGATTGCCAAAGTGACATTTTGACACGTGATCGTAATAAAATTAAGAGATGGCCAAAAAAACATTCTGACACACGGTCACAATGAAAGACTGCATAAAGCGTTCCTGCGCTTGGTCATAAATCTCATACTTGAAATTTTATAAAGTTAAAAAAATTATAATCGACTAACCTATGAGCTGTAGATCAACTGAACAAATCTTTGGTTTTTGTCATGTAAAACTTTGGTTTGCCTAAGAGTTGACACCCAGCTGACGCCATTATGGTATTCGATCACCCAAAATTTCACTTTTGAATCTTTAGTGACAAAGAAATATGAACAATGAAAATGAGTCAAACTATGACTAGCAAGGTTAGTACGATCAAACAAAATATCATAAATAAGTATGACCACAAAGTCACATTTCATTTATATAAATGCCTTTTACAAAATCTTTGTCTATGTCATTTTGAGTACATAAAAAGAGAGAAGTCCAAATTTATGGTTCCTTAGGTTGAGTATTAGATGAGCCTCCATCTACCACATTACTGTTCTCAAATTCATCCTACTGATTGGACATAGAAGAATCATGATAAAGCTTCTTGAATTCATTAATATCATAATATTTGTGGTCAACCATCCCTATACTGGCAAATTGATCAACAGAGATCCTTCTACCTTCTTCCAAATACTTGACTTGAGTTTTGAAGAGTTCCTTAGCTATTTTCATGATAGATATTGGCTTTATTAAATCATCATTCTCCTTGTGGAATTTGGATAGCCACTTTGATGTTATTCCAGCTCTACCCTACAATTCTTCAGATCAGCCTCTGTTTATGCCACCCTTAGTGTTGTCAGCTCTACTCGCACTCAGTATTCCCTGACATTTGCCTCAGAGTTGGTAGTCATCTCCCTCATATTCAAGTATAGTGAAGCTATATGATGAGTCAAAGCCAAACCTAGAGGCTAGAAACAGTCAATCAAATGTCATAACTCAACCGGGCAGAGACTGTCTAGGTGGTTCTCCATGATGGCTGACCCTAGAATGTCTGTAATGGTAGAAGCATATTCGGTTGACTCAAAATTTAGATGAAGCTAATCCCTCTATATATATACTAAAACATAGAATCCAGAATCATAAAGATATTTGACCACTTCTTTTAAAAAGTGATCTAACAGTCTGTAGCCCCCGTTCTATTCCTTGGAGGTGGAGGAAGGTAGGAATTAGATTTAGAAGCCACTTATTTTTCATTCTGCCTCCTTCTAACTTCCCAAGATGACTCAAAAATGTCATCTGGTCTTCCCTCCAAACCTTCCCAAGTAGACCTTCCCTCATCTTGCTTAGTTGGGTTCAAGGGTGATTGAAGATATTATAATCTCGCCTCTCCTTTCTTTAATAAATAAATGAAGCTTAGAGTCGATGGTCGAAAAACGTTGTGTGTAGAGAGATACTCAAAAGATTCTCGGTCTCTGACTGAATGGAATAAGGAGTAGGCTTGCCCCTCAAACTACCTAAATTCTCTGAAACAGGTTTCCGCTCAATGAAAATTAATTCACTTTTAATTTTTTTTTTGAATAACTACCAAAGTTTTTAAAACTGAGTGAATAAAATCCATACCTAGATTCCAACCACTTAATGGGCTACCCTCCTCTATCTCGTCGTCTATTCCTCTTATCAAAGTACCACCCTCTTTTCATTAGCTCTCTATTTAAGTCTCAGGAAACTTTATCTAACTATCTCGACTCTTTCACCTCATCAAAAGCATCTCACTGCTCTAGCGTCATCGGGTCATACTCACTACAGTTTGACACCCAATTCATGGTTATTTGGTTGGTATACTGAACTACAGTTGGCTTCTTGCCCAAGATGGTTGACTCTAATGACTTGATTCAATTAGAAACCCCCTTCTTTTTATTGCAAGGGAAACCGATCCCCTTGGCCGAGATCCCCCAGTCATAACAGGTACCTCTCATGAACTGTAGCTTCGATTCCTTGATTTTATTTTTCAGGATGATTAGATATAACTTCTAGGTTGCACCAAAATTGACCTACCCTTCTAGTTCAACCCTAAAAAGTACATATACGAGATTAACTATCAAAATCGTTATAGCTCCATCTATCACAAGTAAATCACGTAGGTCATCACCATGGCAATGGATCTCTGCTTAACCTGAGTTTGTATGACTCCATATTGATTGAATATTGACCAGAGATCTATACACAATGACGGTTAAAGACCATAATAGAATGGATCTCGATAAAAAATCAAGTGGTCGCCTAAGTAGTCTGTGTCTTGAACTTCCGCATCCACTTGATGGAGAGCAACACTTGTGTTGTACACACGCGTCTTGTCCAGAAGCTCAACATAGAATTATATCATGATAGATATCTCAGTGAACTTTACTAGACCAAACATCTGAAGAGAATATTTGAAAGCCATCTAGCATTGGGATAGACAAATTTGAGGGAGAGAAAATTGAGTAATGAAAGGTTTTTACTGATTGTTTGCTCAACACTATATATAAGGTATGCAAGTAAGTTGAAACTCCTCAAAACTATACACCGGGCTTCAAAAATGCATCCAATCAGCATAAAAATTGAGGGTACATGATGATTAAAATTTTTCAAAATAAGAAAAAAATATGAAATTACATTTATAATAAAAATTATTTTACAGCGAGGTCATTCTCTGCCTTGGGCAAGACTCAACTCCAACTCATCAGACTCATATACAATGTACATCCACAAAATTTATATTTCTCTATCTTGTCCTCTTCTGTCCGGATATGAGAAATTAAACTAGATGCCCAAACTTCTACTAGTTTGCCCTGAAGACTAGCCACCATGGGTAACAAAGGCTCCATCTTGGCATAAAGGGCTGCCAACTACAGTTGTATGCTTGAAAAATGCCCTCTTGTTGAAGGCCAACTGGTTGAGCGAAGGAGTCTATGAACTTGTCCATGCACAAAGCCAATGAATTGTGCTTCATGTCTGCCATCCATCTCCTTCTCATGACCAGCCCAAGGAGGCGATAAGTTGGATACCACTTTAATCAAGGAAAGAGAAGAAGGACCAGCAGACACCTCTAACTTAGAAAGCCCCATGACTCTATGGGCAAGGATTCGATGTTTTCCACAGCCTCATCTATAACATTAGATTTAGGGTCATTAGAATAAACTTGAGAACCAAACAAAGGAAAATTCATGTTACGTACAAAGATCTTCACCAATAAGTGGTGGAGCATCCCCTTCAGCTGAATGTCGGGTCAGGGCACCATTTAGTGATGGAGTAACATCCTAAATTGCCTCTCTGGACAATTGTTGAGTTAGGGAACCTTTCGATGGAAGAGTTTGACAGTCATTTCTGCTTGCTTCTATTCCCGATGCGACAGCTACACTGGTTGTTGGCTAAGTGGGTTGGGAGCCAAACAGATGTATCAGTGATAATGTATTTCTTACTGACTCCTCACCTCTAGGAGTGGTAGTGAGTCGGAAGACTCTCCAATCTCCTCCACCCTTTGTTTTTTCATTAACAGATGCTTTACAAACTTGGACCCCTCAGGCCTGGTCACTTCGGCTGGCCTATTTAGGTCGGCCATTTTCCCCTCATATTTAGGTCTCCTCTCAATCAAGTGATCCCCTTCCTCTATTTTCTTCTTCATGACAGAATGATAACTTTCTGGCTTCCTCTTCTTCTCACCCTGAGAAGGGCGGGTCTTTGAACTGGGAAGCCCAAAGGCTTTCATCAGTGCTTCCTCACTCACAAGCTTCTTAGCACCCGACATCCTCGTCAATTTCTATAAATGAGTGAAAG
Source organism: Phalaenopsis hybrid cultivar (assembly GCA_002079205.1). Classification (NCBI taxonomy): domain Eukaryota; kingdom Viridiplantae; phylum Streptophyta; class Magnoliopsida; order Asparagales; family Orchidaceae; genus Phalaenopsis; species Phalaenopsis hybrid cultivar. The sequence goes on from JXCR01140747.1 coordinate 24,180, forward strand.
GTAAGAAAATTCTAGAAATTAGGAAAGAAAGCATTGATCGTGCCCTATTTATAAGAAAAAAGCAGGACGAAAATCCAGTGAGTACAACTATTGACAGTATTTATTATTCATTAAATAAAAAATTATTTCATTTAATTCTCTTATTCTTATGACAATTTTCACCTTCAAAGAAGTAAGTTTACCGACGAACCAATTATTTACATCCAAAATATGGTTGCAAGAATTTAGAGAAGATCTGACGAATCATATGAAGAGAGCAACAAAAAACCGAGAAGTTCAGTAACACTCCAGTCGATCGAACTCTGGGCCGACGAAGCGTTAAACCAAACGAACCAAGGAGCACCACACACTGATACCGAAAACGATCTAATCAACACAAAGGGTATTCACAAGAACAACAATTAACTAACAATCACTCTACCAATATAGATTCATCGACCAAATGTAGGCTGCCCGTCAGATTATGGTAATGTGTCTTTTGCTTAATGGAAAAATCCTATCAGAGGACAATGAGACTTCACAATGGATTCCTCAAGAAAAAGGTAATTGAAGATAGTTCAAATGGCTGAATAACATTTTGGTCAGCCGAATAAATATCGCATGACAAAGCCAAACAGCTACAAATATGAAACAGTGCCTCAAACAGTTACAGATATGGAACGACACTAGCAAATGTTGCAAGGTCAAAATATGCCCAATTCGGTTAAAAAAATGTAAATATGTAATGCTCATAAGTAATTGTAACATTCCAATTAAATGAGGGACAATCATGTAATTAACCGGACCGCTTTATATAACTTATAAATCGGAAGGTCATTTCTAAAGAATAGACCACTGTATGTATTCACAAAGAATTTGTTTTATTTGTATTTGTCTTTCTTTACTCCTCTATTTTCCTATTCATCTCTTCCGACCAACGATCTGTTCTTAGGCGTGACCGGAAGAATATTTTGAAATCCAATAATAACAATAATAAAAATAAGTTTTAAGATACTGACAATCAAGTGTTAAAAATACATAATTTTTTGTCATAATAAATACCTTACTCTTATACATCATAAAAATAGTTACAAATAGTTACTTGCATACAATACAATTATTCTGTTTTTATACATCGAGCTCTCGTTAACACCTAAACTTTCAATTTTACATTTCAACACTCAAAACGCAAACATCATATAAAAAATAACACTATCATTAATTTCTTTAAAGTGAAACACACATTTTTATAAATATATTTGTGACACCAAAATATTATAAGTGTAAATATCTGCTAGATATGGAAATGCACAAGAATTTTGCGTGGTATGTTTGTTGATTTCCCACGTAAAAAGGTACAGAAGATACTGCTTTGGCATTAACCGCTTTATACAAATTGTTTATAGCATTACAATAAATATCTATGGATGTAATTAAAAAAAATGATTGAAGGGGAACAATCAAAACAAAAGAGCTTCAATCGATTATCATAAATTAATTTCTTATTTTATCACCCAAGTATGGCTATGATTATTTCATATTCTTAGAGGTCATCCGAATGGTGTCCAATTGAAATACATAAGAAAGTTTTTTCATTTTGTAATTAAGCTAGAATTCTTAAATTCAATTTCATAAATATTAAGTCCTCTAATTACTGTTATTCGGTTTAAATTTAGCTCGAATGATTTGAAAAATAATTTAATTTAATATTTTAGAAATTCATTAGAAAATTTAATATTAAAAATTTATAGGAGTTTTTACAAACCTACCACACAAAAACCTCAATGCCCAAAATTCAGAATTTACAATTCGACCACCCAAAACTTTAGTCCCTCTTGAGACGGCCACTCCGGTTGCCTCCATCGATCGCTCATGATTGTCATACATTTTTTCTCTATAGTTCTCGCAAACTTCATCATTTTCACGATGGGAGCCGTTATGATGGAAAGATGAGAGAAGGGATGCTATAAAATAAAAAGGAAATTCCATAATAGAAAACTAGAAATTTACAAGAAGGAAAAAAAATCCCTTGAAATCCATGTGGGACCTGAGAATAAAAGAAGGAATGAACACGCAGAATAGAAAATTAGAAGTAAATCCCTTGAAATCCATGTTTCAAAAGGTACAAAGATTTTGGGTGGTTGAATTGTAAATTTTTGAAGTTTGGTTGGTGAAGCTATTATAATTTAAGTTTTGGGTGATATAGATATGTAAAATTGTAAAATTATAATGAAGGTCACGCCGACGCAAAGAAAAGTTTTCGTTTGACGAACAATCATTACCTGAGCTTCTTCTGAAGTTCTTTTGCAAGAATGGTATTTTTTCACCGTTTTAGATCATCGGCCACCATTTCCATTCCGCCAATGTGACTTTCAAAGAAACTTCGTTAAAACTCGAAGCTCCTTTAAACAAAGTCTTAATTGTTGAATGATTCAAGTCCAAATGAGTCTAACATCATAATGCCCTTACATACCACACAATACTTATGTATTTTCATATCTAATCACATTAAAGATACCACTATAAAAAAATTTTAAAAAAAACATACACCTGTTAAGGCATAGATTATGACACCAAAACGTTATACATGTAAAATCAAATTCTAGAGGTTAGATATGTAAATACATAAGAATTAAGTGATATGTATGCAAATATCTGTATTATTAATGGGGTGTTTGGTTTGAGTGAATTATTTAAAGCAAGTAAGAGAAAAAACCGGAGAAAATTAAATGGTAATAAAATATCTAATAAAAGGGTTGCAAAACTTGTCTGAAACTTAACACAGACAGATATGAACATAAGTATTTTCCATTTAAATTTTACTTTGTCAAAAAGAATCCTGGAAATAATATATATAGCAGCAAGCATTTGTCATCTTAGATCTGTACTCTTTTTAGTTATTTCTGGCCAAACGCTGAGGAATTTTTCATAATATTGTTTCTCCTCTTATAAGAATACTTCTGGAGACATGCAGCTCAAAGCTTTATAAAAAAAGAAGACAAGAAATTAGAAATTAGAACTTACATATAACTACATAAGCGTTATTTATTTATTTTCTAACATACAAGAGCTGCATGTTGCTGATGAGAAAACAGAGCATGAAAAAGAGGGAAAAAAAAAATGAGGTATTGAATCTACTAATCAATCCCTCATCAGAAACAAAACTCAGTCAGTCAGAAAGAAATATATGACCCATCACCACATTCATGGCGAGCCGCAGCCTTCCTCGAATGCTTCATCGAATTCGACGAACAGCTTGGATGATCGATACAGGAGAAAATTATCATAGAGATAATAGAAAGCCACATCATAATCACACAGAACATAACATCACCACTTCCATGAGCTTCAAAGCTTGCTTCAGCCATTTTCTGAGCTCTTGCAGTTTAGCACAGTTAGCTTTGTTTTCTCCTTCACGAAATTGTTCAGTATTTATCTTCTCCTTTGCCGTCCTCTCATAATTTAATTAATATCCACCTCATGTTTTAGGTGTTGGCTTTATGTATGTTAATAATTGATTATTTTTAAGGTGGTACAAATGGACACCTTCCTTGTGTAAATGTAATAAATTCTGTTAACTTAAGACTTGGTAAAGTCATGCTTACGGAGTTAAAATTTACACGAAGCCGCATGGAATTTTTACTCTATCTTCTGACTGTATTATGGGGCTGAAGGAGTAGGTTTAGATTAATAGGAGAATTGTTTTTATTCTAGATCAATTATAACAATTACTTATTGGACTGGGAATTGTACACATTAGACTTAGCTCTAACCATGTGGGAACGTTAGGAGAATAAACTATGCTTTAAAATCACTCAAATTTGATAAAAAGTCAAGATCTATAAAAGTCATAATAGTTTAGAATTATTAAACTGTCCTTTTATTTATTTTTTATTTTGTTGAATCATGATCTGTCCGCGAATCACATCAAAGGAATTGAGCGTAAGACAAAAGAGAGAGACAGAAACAGAGGGATGCACCGTAATGAGTAGAAATACATCTCACCGATTAGCCTTTTCTCATAAAATGATTGCCCTATTTTAATACATAATGTTAAGTTACTTATTTGCCTCATCTTTAATATGGATGTTATACAATATTTTAGGTGTTATGCATATATGGGTCTATATCTCAGATACTATTGACTTGATCGGCTGAACTCAGATGTTTGTGATTCGACAAGGCCTGCTCGTTCCACTTTGTTACATCAGGGTTACTGATAAGCCTTTGATTGAATTCGAGTCGGCAAGGCAAGCTTGATTGACTTGGCTTTGTCGATCGGTTGTTCTAGCTGATAGTTAACCATTCATCCCTGGATGAGGAATTTTTGTTGACAGAACAAGACTAGGCCATCGGGCAAAGGATGAATCACCGTAATCTGATAGTTAGTTCATCCCCTAACAAGCAAAGTCATTCAACGTATTCATGGGCCATGTTATTGCCAATTCAAGACCCCTGAAGAGGAATCTCAGGGGACGCCATGAGACTGTAGTGCTACTGAATTATTTTCCTGAGTTAGGTTGTGACGACATGCAAGTCAACGCATTTCCTTGACTAGATTAGACTTAGGCCTTGGTTCGAGTGGTCTACACCTATTTGACCTCAAGCCCTAGTTTGGGGCATCTTGTTAATTAAGTGAGAGGGTCCTTTATTTCACACTAATGGGCCCTCCTTAATTGTACTTTTTTGTCTCTTAAATCTTTAGAACTTCTCGAGGTTCATGCTTGCACATTTCTGATAAATATGGTTTAGTTCCCCAATTCTATTACTTCTTAAAAGCTACAACTGCAATAAGAATGAGTGCATTAAATGCAAAAGTAAATATCTTTTTTTTCATAATTAAAGCTTCTATAATTGAAATTTCTATAATTTTATGCTCATAATTTTTATAAGTAGGGTGTAACGGGATTCATTTGTTACACAAAATTTGTTAAGCGTCTCAACATCTGAGTCGATCAGCTTCCAAAGATCTCCATTGAAAAAGTTTTGAACCTTCAGGTGAGATTGTCTGCAGGGAAATGATGTGACCATCTTCGGACTATCTATAAGGTGGTCCCATCCTGAGGATACAAAAAATAATAGACTGATAAGAAGAACTAGAAAAAAAGGGGATAGAGGGAGAAAACTAGAAAAAACATACTTCCATGAAATGGAAAGCATGTGAGTTGATGAACAAAGTGGGGTCATCTAACTTGCTTCACGACATTCGATAAGGGAAGAACCAAATTGAAGGTGGAAGTAGGTTAGGCAGTTGGAGAATCAACCAGTTGACCCAACTTTCTTATATGGCTCGTGACCAACCAATTGAACAATGTGGACCCACTGATCGAGGGACAAAGAACTATGAGTGCTCCATCGCCACATGGCAAGAGTGGTTTTTCTTGGATTGTCTTAGATGGATCACCTCTTTGGTATGAGGGTATTTGTTCTTATTGGTTAGGTTATAATTTTCTTTACCTTTGCCTATTTTCTTTTGGTGCAGCTGAGTTGATACCAGTTGATGACTCACCTCTTACAAATTTTGGTCAGGATCTTACTATGCTAATAATGACAGTACAACCATGGGTAGAAGCAAGGATAACATAGTTGACCGCACAGGCAACCTTCTTGAGGCTCATACAACGGCACTTGATGGATAGAGATCAACCCCTGGATTGTTTGTCATTGTCTGGATGAGATGGAGAGCTCTTTCACTCAGATGGTCATAATCCAATGATATGAAGAGATACACGGGTTATGGGGGGAGCTAACGGACCTTTAATAAGAGTTATCAGAGTTCCAGGAGACAAAATTTATGATATAAATCTAGGCTAAGATGGAAATTGTTGATAGGTTCAAGTTTGGTGAGAGAGAGTTTTTATGAAAGGTTGCTTTGGTGAGGGCTTATCTCTGTCGAAGCAGCAAATGAAAACCTTGTAAAATTTTTCTTTTAAAATAGTTTTTCATTGTAATTAATGTATTTTTAGAATGAATATTTATTATTATTATTTTTCTCTTAAATTTTGTGTTGATGTTGTGATGCATTCTTAAAATTGATTTACAATTATTTGATAGTTTATCTTTTTCTAATGTCATATATATAAGTGCAGAAGTTTGATTTTGATGTTGAACTCTCTGACCTTTTTCCCTTCACTTTTCTCAATTTTCTACCATTTTTTCATTCAATTGGATGGATCCCAAATACTTTTCTCAGCTTTTCTGATAAGTCGTAATGATAGATAAGCCAATTTTGTCATCAGGGTAGGTGGCTTGTTGCCTGATAGTTGTATCTTTGACTGTCATATATCTCTGAGATGAAAAAGGATATGTCAAAGTGACAAAATTGTTTAGAGAGGATCTAATTTTTACTGAGATCAGTTCAAGTGAGGTTCGCAACTAAGTTTTTTTGCCATGAATTGTGAATAATTTTCAACCATCTTGAAGTTATCCATGCTTAGATCAACCCTAACTCCATGACTGTCATAATGACATTAGTTCTTCATTACTGCAAAATGGCAAATCCATGGTCAGTAGAGCTTTTGTTTATATACTCTAACTTTTTTTGACCCATATGGTTACGTGCAATTCAGAATGACTACCAAGCTTCAGTTGCTCGGTTCAAAAAATAACATCAGGGATTGGAAGCTACGCTTCTTCCTTGGGTCTTCCTCTGACAATTAGAGATTTTAGACTGTCCCAACAAGAGAATTTTATAAGGAAAAGAAATTCATACATGCTTGGACCCAGAATAAAGCAGAGGAGTTTGAAGGGAGATGGCTCTCAGTCCATTAGTCACTAATCCAGTAGTTGTTAACAAGGTTTATCCATCATAAAAGTTATGACAAATGACGACATTTCTTTACGCATAGAAGAAGCTAAACGAGAGGATGAAAATGCTATATGGTATGTTAATAAGAAGTAGAGGGGAAGGCTGCTTGCCTGGAAGCTAGAGAGTCAGCCACCAATGGGTGCAATTGTTCTTGCCGATAAAGGATCAAAGGTGCACAAATTATATTTTCTATCTCTATGGCTTCAGATGTGATCCAAAAAGTCTCTATGAGCGAGCTGGCTCTTTTTGAGAAAAAAATATATGGGTTATTTGATAGGTGCAAGTTCATTTGGAACATAGTGTTTGAATGTCGAATGGAGATCAAGTGTATTGGTAGAAAGTGAAGCTGAGGAGGAGGCATTGAAGGAGAATTTAGAAGTAGTGCAATCAACCCCTAAACTTGATGTTTTAAATTATGTTGTGCTCTCAGAGAGTGGAAAATATAGTTATCCTTCCCTGAGGGATCTTTTTAAACCAGAGGCAGAGCCAGAACCTGCCACTCATGAGGATGAAATCTATCGCTAAAGGGAAGGATCTGGAGACCAACTCAAGTACCTGACCTCCCCATCCTCCATGGAAAAAATAGAAGGGCTCTACTTGCATGCATTTCCTCATGTAGAGGGTGAAGGAAAATATATACATGATCATGGAGAAGCTGTTTGCTTTCACTAATATGTAGAGGGGAGGGTACTTGGACTATCTAATCACAGTTGTATATGCCTCAATAATAGAAGATGTCTTACGTCCCATAAGCCCTAAATTTAAAGAGTACCTTTACAAGAAAAATCTCATGTTCCTGTGTTAGTCGATCGACCATTATTAGCTAGTGGCATTTGAGGCCTCATACTTCTAAATTGCTAGTACTGAAAAGCGAGTAAGGCCACTAAGAGGTAGGCAGAGGCAGTTGAGAGGCGTGTAGAGGAAGTTAAGGCAGAGGTCCATAGGGCATTAAAGTTTTTGTTAGTCACCCAAAAGGAGAAAAGAACTCTAATGTGTAAGATAACAACGATGAGGATAGGAGAAGAATTTTTTATTGCTTAGACTATGCATCTTCAGCATGTAACCAAGTTTTCAATGAACCATTTTGTTCAAGATATCGACAAACCTTTCCGTGAACTCTTTAACTTTTCTAAGTGTCATTCGAATATGGGATTATGAATGTAGTTAGCCAAACCATGTCTTTAATATTTTTTTATCTACTTAACAAAACTATAAGATTTGAAATAGAAATGTCTTTGTTATTTACTCGTGATGAAATGTAGATTTTTCTAAGGAAAAAAACATCTCAAGTTACCCCCACTTAATGTCCACGGAACTCCTTTCCATGTGTAGATATTCAGTTTGTATGCTCTGGGGGTGGCTTATTGGTCTATGAAGAGTAGCCTAGTCCATGTTTGATATATTTTTATGACTACTTGTCTGCAAGTAGCTGGGTCGATCTTCTTCAAAAAAAGAACTGCAGAGGTGAAGGTATTCTTTCGGTCATTTCTAGTGTCAATTCAAGTGTGAAAATTATGTTTTTATTGTTTGCTTCATGCCACTTATCCACGTTTTTTTTCATTAAATGTTGAGGCTATCATGAACCACTAGCTTAGTCATTATATTTGATTTGTAGCTTGGCTTTTAAGCTATATGATTGTATGAATAGAGTTTGCCCAATTACCATTGATGGTGTTGTTCAAGTTGCTTATAGGATCGACAAAAGAATCTCAACCCAATTTCACATTAATCCTTTGAATTTTTTCTTAGTAGGTTCCATTTGGTTTTGTTGGTCATGTCAGCTTACCAATTCTTCCATGGATGATGCACAGATTCAAACTTCAAATTGATTCCCTAACTTTGATAGAAGTCCTTTAATCTTTAGTTAGTGAACTACATTTCATTATCCGCAATAATGACAATCAGCTACTCACATTAATAAATTAAGTCCATCTAGATGAATTTTTGGTTGACCTCTACAGTAATTCAAACAAACACCCTAGTTTCGATCAACTTGAAGGAATAATCCACGATGACAAGAAGAAACTTGTGCTGGCCTTACAACTATGGAAATGGCCCAAGGGTGTCTACTCCCCAAAAAATAAAAAAAACTAAAGGTTGTTAATTAGTTGCATCTTTTGTGTTGGCTAGTGCTGCAGTGGTACGAACTTATGACAATACTGATATTTCCTATAAAAATCTTTGGCATCCTTCTGAAGTAATGGCCAGAAGTTGCCTTGTTTTTGTACTTTGCGTGCCAAAATTTTTCCACTCGAATGGATTCTACACTCTTCAAAGTATACCTCACAGAGGACATCTTCCACCTCATTTTCTTTAATTTGCTCAGGTATCTAGCCATCATGTCATCACAGACTTTGAATTTTGTATTTACTTGATTCACCACAAGCTATGAATAAAACTTCACTAGGAAATACTGGGTGCCCATCTCAAAAGTGAAATGCAGCTTGATAATTAAATCCTCATACTCAAATTGGTTAATGGTGACCTTAAAATGAATTTTAATTGAATGGTAGAGGTACTCCTTAATCGAACTGGTTAGGAAAAATTTGAGTCCTGCTGTAGTTTGACATGATGCTCTGTCAATGTGTAGCACCGAGGTTTAACTTTTGGCAGGTGCTCCTTTGTTTGAACCACTTAGCTTAGAGAAATACACCAAAATAATTAGCTATGGCATGCATTTTAAATTATGGATTTGAGCATGTAGGAAATGTTGAATTCACTAAGTTCCACTACTCACAATAGGAGTTAACCTGAATGCTTTGGTTTAGAAAGAAGGATCTAAGAAAATGATCGATTATAACCAAAATTGAGTTTGTTTTAAAGTATTCTTGAAGTCCATGAGTGAAAATATTAAGAGAAAAAAATTAGTTTTTCCATGATTGGGTATTTTTTTGGCCACCTCAAAAGACTCGACTGACATAGTATATTGAATACTATTTTCCAAGCTCCTTCTTAAGAAGGACAAAACTGATAGCTATAAGTTTGAACTTCATTAGATTTAGGACAAAACTCTTGGCTAATTATCCAAAAATGTTTAAGTGATTATAAGAAAATGTCTTATGTACAATGACCGAGTTCATATTTATTGGGTGGCAATCGCATAACGCATCTAGGAGGTTCATCATTAAGTGAAAAACCACTGAGTCCATTATTGCATTGATATACCTACAATATATAGTATTTATGTACACTTTTTTATACCTATTTTTGAGATATTGCGCTTTAATAGAAGATATTTATCTATTTTTCTCTTAGGTGCAATCAAATGGATGAAAAAAGGTGAAATGAGTGAAAGAGGATCAAATTTGGAGCAAAAATGAAGAAGGAGTGCAAATGAATTATGGCACCTAAGCACCTAGAATTGGCACTTAATCGTCAGTAAAACCGAGAAGGCCTCGCCTAAGCCCCAAGTACTTTGTGCTTAAGCGCCAGAGGTAGTTACTAGATTATTCAAAGAATTTGAATGAATTTTGGAATGGACGATTGAGGCAACTCTTGGTGAAAACATGGGATATATTTAATGGGCACAAAAATACATTCCTTTCTTAAATTTAGTTACGTTTTTACTTTATTTTCAAATATTAAAAATTTACTAAAAAGAATCGAACTTTCGTTCTTATTACAGCATCTATAGTTTAAGTAAAAATATTTTGCAAAGTAGAATTTGTTAACTATTTTCTTCTAGATTGGTTACATATTGTATTTCTCCTTGTAGGTTCGATATTTGGGGCTTAATAAAAAAGTCCTATATTACTTGATAATGGTACGTATGCTTGCATAATATCCCATATTTAAATATAATAACCACACTCTTATTTGCTTCAAAGTTAAATTTTTGTCTGGTCGTTGCTAGGGATCAGGTTTTTTGTTCTATTGCTAAGTAAGAAATATAAATAAGGATAATTAAAAATATAACCTCATATATCGTAGTGTCATATAAGATCAGGATCATGCATCAATCCTTTGTAGGTAGTTATCTTTCAAACAAGTTTAGTTCAAGTTTGTAAAGTTGGCACAAATCCTCCTTTCGCTGTTCGCATATTGTTTCATTGCAATATTTGATAATCAGGTTGAGTAATGAACTTCTCAGACATATCTGGCCGCTAAAAGTTTTTAGTACGTCCTCTCAGATCGGTTTAACCAATGTGTTAACCAAAGGACTCATCTTTGGCTTCAGCTACAGGCCATTGCGTTGAAGTTCAGATAGTGGCATGCTACATCACTGATATCCATGAAATTTTAGTGGTTAACTAAATTAAGGCATCTTAATGGTCTAAGAGGGACTTGATCAGCATATCCTTCAATCATGCATAAAAAATTTCACTTATTAAGAAGAATTTACTTGGTTTTCCTCCAATTGCTAGAAAAGCAAAAGTGGTCTTGCTTGTCTCCAGACTCTTGCTCCACAATTTTGACTATCTGGAGGTAGCAGTTCTAAGACTGCTCAAGGTTACCTCAGATAGTGATGATCACCCAAGAATATTACCACCATATGGTACATTATATTAATAACCTTAAAGTTGTTGGAAAGGGTTGACCAAAGATGACTTGGACATTGATGAAAAATCGACCACTAGAAAATCTTTCATATTGGTGAACAATTGGTTATTCTCTCTAAACGTGACTGATAGAGATATAATTCCCAAGTTTTGTTTGCTCTCTCCATATAAACCATAAAACTGGCCATCAACTACAATTAACGGGACACTTTCCAGACCCATCTTGTCGAAAATTGGATTAAATAAGAAGTTCAAGAAGCTCCCAATGTTGATAAGAATATTGTTGATAGAGGGATGTGAATCATACCTTGCCCTTCACCAGCCTTCCCTGAGGGCCCTCTTCTGTAGACGAAGGGTGGAAGGTTATGAATTGGTAACAAAGTTGGAGTTATATTCTATGGTCAATATATGGTTGTAGGAAAACTTCAACAACATGGCTAATTTCTTTGGTCACTGTAGGCTTAGAGCATATTAAAACGGTCCCTTTTTGAACCCTTAGGCTAGGGCGACATGTGTTATTGTAAGTACTAGATCCTGCACCTCCAAATTTTCTTTCTAGAATAGAGTGATAAAAGAGAGTGAAGGCTCTCATTCCGCCCTTGCTTGATTTACAAGAGGGCTTGAAAATTCTTCTGGGGCTTTTGACTGCTAGCAAATTGCACAATGAACATTCTCTTACTGTCGACAAATGCGGTAATTACCTCTAGTGGCAAAACATTGAGTCACATGAGGGCCGACTCCCTCAGCATGGTGAAGAAAATTTGATAGTTCATTGCGTCGATAATTCTTAGCAAGCATATGGTCGATTCAAAAGATGATATGTGGTCAGTGGTATCAGTCTCTTATATGATTCTAGTGCAGGGATGTTGAAACTCTTTTGAAGATTAGCCTCAAAGATCTTTTAAGAGAAATCATTTTTTGGTTGATGAGGCTTCTCCATTCACCTAAACCACTGTCTATCCATCAGCGCCAGCCTATCACTTTTGAAGTATAGAGAATCTTCTTCCATTTCCATAAGCTAGGGTGCCCTTCTCCCACTGAGCATCGATCCTTCCTCTTAAGGATTATGCTCATTTTCGTGAGCCAATGCCTTTTGAAAGACATCCATCATCTGATCTTTCAACTCCTGGATTTGTTGTTTCACAAACTATCTAGTGTACTCCATGTTAGCAGCATCTTTATTGTGATTTTATTCTACAAGTCATACTCCTCTTCTTGTCCACGACACGATCCATGCTCACCTCACATTTGAGGATGTTGAATCAAGATCTGCCTGTGAATCACACCAAAGGCATAAGAGCATAAAACATAAGGAAGAGAGATAGAAAGAGAAATGCATAATAATGAATAGTAATTTATCTTATCGATTAACTCTTTCTTATAAAGTGATTCCCCTATTTATAGAGGGAACACAATAGGTGAAGTTACATGTTTTCCTCCCTCAATGGGGCTCTTACATGATATTTTAAGTATTTTAAATATATGGGCCTATGATTTGGCTTTCCTCTGACTCAGCCGGCTGAACTCGGTACGCCTTTGTTCGATTAAGAGTACTCATTCGACAAAGAGGCATCAGGGTTGCTCGCCAGCCTTTGACGGTATTTGGGTCAACAAGACTACCTCAATTGACTTGGCTTTTTCGATCGATTGTTCTAGTCTAACTGTCGACCATTCACTCATGGTTGAAGAGCTCATATCGAAGAACTAGAACAGGCTATCAGGTAGAGAGTGAATCACCAAAATCTGATAGATAGCTCATCGTTTGACAGAAAGGATTCTTTTGGATATATGTGGACAATAATATTTCTAATTCTTAACAGGGGCGTTCACGAGACTGCTGATGACACTAAACACTTTCTCTCAGTCAGATTGCGACAATAGGTAGGTGGATGTCTTTGTTTAGCTCGATTACTTTTAGTCTTTGGTTTTGGTAGTCTATACCTGATCGGCTAACAACTCTGTTTTGAGAGGTTGCATCTGGTCAAGTAAGTAGGTCATATGGTCTCCAACCAGTGAGCTCTCTTTGGTTGTACTTTTCTTTTTCTTGAATTGTTGGATCTTCTCGAGGTTCATGCATATTTTTCTAAAAATAAAAAAAAACATTTTTATAATTTATTTTTTTTTCTAAAAAATAAATTTAATTCAACATAGTAATTTTTTATAATTTTATAAAAACTTTTACGTATTGGTGCTAGAAAATACCGTAAGAAATTTAATAAAATAATATGATTATATGTTTCTCTTAATCCACCCATGATGACTAATAGAGATTTTTTTGAATTATGAGGTCATTAGAATAACATTCCCCTTGTTACACGTGACCCACAAACAATACTTTATGAATCTAACCTGTTAAAAAATTTACAGTATCGCCGTTATGTATTTCTAATTGATTTATTTCTTAGATGCCACAACATTTATCAAATAATATTTCATTCCCATCTCTTCCTCATNTCCTGTTACACGTGACCCACAAACAATACTTTATGAATCTAACCTGTTAAAAAAATTACAGTATCGCCGTTATGCATTTCTAATTGATTTATTTCTTAGATGCCACAACATTTATCAAATAATATTTCATTCCCATCTCTTCCTCATATGCTAAGAAATTAAGCTTCTAATTATGAATGAAATCATTCAATTTTATCTCTTGAATTGTTAGTTTTTGTTGGACTACTTCAACATAACTACTTATTCCGCACATATTAGCTCCGTTCTCTGCAATTATGAATGGCTGAACGCGCCTGTATCCAGAGGTGGCAGTCGATGTGGGCGTGTAATGGATGAAGTAGAAACAATTTATATATACATGTACTTTATAATAATAAAACTTATAATATCAAACGAAATACTTATATCTTACACAGTAAAATAATCTCTTAACAATTATTCTTCTAGCTTGGCTATTTTTTAATACAACAACAACAACAACAAAGCCTTAATCCCACTATGTGGGGTCAGCTACATGAACCCTTTTTCTCCATTGTGCCCTATTTAGTATCATGTTTTCATTTAGTTCTAGTAAATTAAGATCATTTTTTATAAAATAAGCCCAAGTCATCCTAGGACCTCCTCTGCCTTTCTTAACACAAATCAATTCTAAAACATCTACTCTTCTAATCGGATCTTCATATGATCGATGTTTAATGTGACCAAATCACTTTCTCTAATTTTGTCCATCATAGGAGCTACACCAACTCTATCACGGATATATTCATTTCGCATTTTGTCTCTAAGTGTAAAGCCGCTCATCCACCTAATCATTCTCATCTCGGCAACACTTAACTTATTATTATGCTTCTCTTTTAAAGGCCAACATACAACGCCATAAAGCATTAAGGGTCTCACCTCAGTCTTATAAAATTTTCCTTTCAGACATATTTTTTTATGATAATCATATTTTTATTTTCAAAAAAATAAAATTTATCAGTTTATGTATTAGATTATATGCATTTCATAGTTATTTTAATTTATTTAACCACAATATCCGTTTTTTATATGTTTAATATACAATATTCTCAGGATTGTTGACATCAAGAAGAAAATCAACTATTTATATAAAACTAAAATTGACTTTTTCTAACGACAATGGTTGCTTCGCTAATGGTGGCAAAATTTTTGGCTTTTCTTTTATTTTTGTTGCCTGTTTTTGAACCACTCTTTAAATTTTTTTCTTGGGACTGTTGTGTGATTGTTGGTCTAACTTCGACTCATTGGCTATTACGCTGGCAATATCTGATTGAAAACGGCTGCTGTAGCATTAGAAATATTCACAAATTTTGACTTTATACTTACCTTAGGCGCAAGCAGAAAAAATAGAAAAATACACGTCTCAAACATTGATACGTACTAATATTAATAAACATCCACTTTTGGAAGAAAAATATGTATGCAGCGCTACGTACATCAGGGAGTTTATTCAGAGGGTATTGGGGGGCTATATCCGCGTTATACCCCCTGTAACCTCCTTACAACCTACGTGTAACTTGTACTTTCTAGTATGTTTCGTGCTTTTATTTTCATATATTTGTAGGTTACAGGTAGGTTACAGGGAGATTACTGAGAGGTTACATGGGGTATAACGCAAATATAACTCCTCAATACTCTCTAAATAACTCCTCTGACGTACGAAGCGCTGCATACCTCTTCCGTACACAAAATTTTCTCCACTTTTAGACACATAGAGCCTTAGCCGAAGAGTCACTCATCATTCTTCCAAGTACAAAGCATGCATCTCTAGGCTACCATAAAATTTTAGAGGGATGATCCTTGTGCATTCATCATCTAGAATGTTATTGCTACTATTTATTGGTTATGTAATATTGATTCATCTACAAACAAACTTAATCTTTCTACGTTGATTAGATCATGTTCAAATAATCATTGAAAAGGGATTGAATTAAACACTTTGAATAAAGATTGTACAGTGATGAAATCATTTTCTAATGGCATTGAACATGATTGAATGATCTTGAAACCACTTTCAAATCATGATTTAATGATTATTAAATTATAAGAAAGCCATCTTTGAAAATGTTTGGCGTTAATTAGTTTGATCTTGAGTTTATCATTATTTATTAGTCATAAGTTGCTTGAAGTTTATTTGATGATAATCAATGATAGTTAGAAGGCACATTAATGATCATTGTTTCATCTTTATCAATGTTGATTCAAGGTTTATCTAATCATTATAAATTGTTGGTGGTTATAAGAAAATTTAATGATAGTTTGATTATTTGATTTTGATTTAATGTTGTTCAAAGACTACTCAATTAAATTTTAATTCTATCTTGATCAATTTTTAAAGTTGTCTTATTATTATTGAATCATTGTTTGACTATGGTCCTAAATGAAAATTCTCCAAATGACTCTTCGCATCTTTGAGTTTTTTTATTGTATATACATGTCCGCCCAAAAATGTTCTGCACAAATCTCCATATAATCTAACTGTTCAGATCGAAAGGTAAATAATGATAATTCACTTTGATAAAAATCCATAAGCACTCATGAATCTGATCGGTTGATGAGTAGCACCCGACAGATAGCTAGCTAATTGAAGGTCTACTGATCGATCCCATGTATGATGACCAAAGGGCCACTAAGGACGACCTGGGATAGGCATTCCAAACCAATGACTATCGAAGGTCTAACACACCCATCAATCCAAGAAGTCTCAGCACGAATCTCTCTCAATAACTATCCCAAAGATCTCCAAAGATCACCAAGGAACAATAATCAAGCAAGCCGACTGGCTACCATACTACAGCACTCAAAATTGGCCGAGTTCAAAGAGAAAAGGCGTATCGGTGTCCAAATGTGATATTCAATTGAACCAGTTCATTTGACCTACCCAATGACCTATTGAGTAGAAGGTCTAAGCACATTAAAAGACAAATAACTAATTAAAGAGGAAAAAAATATGAAAATGTTCCATGTAATTTGTAATATTTTTATTAAAGCAGGGGCAAGCATGTAATTCAACATTTTTGCCCCTCTATTTCTTATAAATAGGGGGACCAAATCATGTTTTAAGAGCTATAACCTTTTTAAGCTTTTGGTCTTTTGCCTTTAGGATTTAGACACTTCTCTCTAGATCCATCTTCTGTAAAGAGATCTCTCTCCCCTTCTCTCTTATAATCATCACTTGGAGGATATAAAATGGGGCAAAGAGGCCATGAGGGGACATTTGTGCGCACTCTCTCCTTCTTTCTCTCCCTATCTCTCTATACCTCTCCCTCACAGTTTCTAATGCTCTAATCAGTCTACATAGAACATTCTATGAATAATAAGGGAAGTGACACCAATGAGGAGAAACATACTACAAAGACACTCCTAACAACGAGCACACTAAAGATTTTATACAACAATAGATCTAGAAATGAAAAACCTATTTTTGTTATCATCATAGAGGCTTTAACTAAGAGGAGAGAACCACAAAATGGATGGACGACTCTTCACAATCTGAACACTCTCTTAGAAAATGCTGGTTGACGATTTCTACGCAAGGCTTAATCAATTATGGGTGGCAAACACCTAGCTCAACGAACGAAGGAAGTATATTCTCAAAACTTATTTTTGTGCTNCAAGTCTCAGCACGAATCTCTCTCAATAACTATCCCAAAGATCTCCAAAGATCACCAAGGAATAATAATCAAGCAAGCCGACTGGCTACCCTACTACAGCACTCAAAATTGGTCGAGTTCAAAGAGAACAGGCGTATCGGTGTCCAAATGTGATATTCAATTGATACCAGTTCATTTGACATACCCAATGACCTATTGAGTATAAGGTCTAAGCACATTAAAAGACAAATAACTAATTAAAGAGGCAAAAAATATGAAAATGTTCCATGTAATTTGTAACACCTTTATTAAAGCAGGGGCAAGCATGTAATTCAACATTTTTGCCCCTCTATTTCTTATAAATAGGGGGACCATATCATGTTTTAAGAGCTATAACCTTTTTAAGCTTTTGGTCTTTTGCCTTTAGGCTTTTGACACTTCTCTCTAGATCCATCTTCTGTAAAGAGATCTCTCTCCCCTTCTCTCTTATAATCATCACTTGGAGGATATAAAATGGGGCAAAGAGGCCATGAGGGGAATTCTGTGTGCACTCTCTCCTTCTTTCTCTCCCTATCTCTCTATACCTCTCCCTCACGGTTTCTAATGCTCTAATCAGTCTACATAGAACATTCTATGAATAATAAGGGAAGTGACACCAATGAGGAGAAACATACTACAGAGACACTCCTAACAGGGAGCACACTAAAGATTTTATACAACAATAGATCTAGATATGAAAAACCTATTTTTGTTATCATCATAGAGGCTTTAACTAAGAGGAGAGAACCACAAAATGGACGGACGACTCTTCACAATCTGAACACTCTCTTAGACAAAGCTGGCTGACGATATCTACACAAGGCTCAATCAATTATGGGTGGCAAACACCTAGCTCAACGAACGAAGGAAGTATATTCTCAAAACTTATTTTTGTGCTNTCTTCAACATAACTACTTATTCCACACATATTAGCTCTGTCCTCTACAATTATGCATGGCCGAACGCGTCTGCATCCAGAGGTGGCAGTCGATGTGGGCGTGTAATGGATGAAGTAGAAACTATTTATATATACACGTACTTTATAATAATAAAATTTATAATATCAAATGACGTGTACAAGGTACATACAACAAATCAATGACAATTTCGAAATACTTATATCTTACACAGTAAAATAATCTCTTAACAATTATTCTTCTAGCTTGGCTATTTTTTAATACAACAACAACAACAACAACAAAGCCTTAATCCCACTATGTGGGGTCGGCTACATGAACCCTTTTTCTCCATTGTGCCCAATTTAGTATCATATTTTCATTTAGTTCTAGTAAATTAAGATCATTTTTTATAAAATAAGCCCAAGTCATCCTAGGTCCTCCTCTGCCTTTCTTAACACAAATCAAATCTAAAACATCTACTCATCTAATCGGATCTTCATATGATCGATGTTAATGTGACCAAATCATCTAAGATAACTTTCTCTAATTTTGTCCATCATAGGAGCTACACCAACTCTATCACGGATATATTCATTTTGCATTTTGTCTCTAAGTGTAAAGCCGCTCATCCACCTAATCATTCTCATCTCGGCAACACTTAACTTATTATTATGCTTCTCTTTTAAAGGCCAACATACAACGCCATAAAGCATTAAGGGTCTCACCTCAGTCTTATAAAATTTTTCTTTCAGACATATTTTTTTATAATAATCATATTTTTTTTTTCAAAAAAATGAAATTTATCAGTTTATGTATTAGATTATATGCATTTCATAGTTATTTTAATTTATTTAACCACACTATCAGATTTTTATATTTTTAACATACAATATTCTCAGGATTGTTGACATCAATAAGAAAATCGACTATTTCTGTAAAACTAAAATTGACTTTTTCTAAAGATAATGGTTGCTTCGCTAATGGTGGCAAAATTTTTGGCTTTTCTTTTACTTTTGTTGCCTGTTTTTGAACCACTCTTTAAATTTTTTTCTTGGGATTGTTGTGTGATTGTTGGTCTAACTTTGACTCATTGGCTATTACACTGGCAATATCTGATTGAAAACGGCTGCTGTAGCATTAGAAATATTCACAAATTTTGACTTTATATTTACCTTAGGCGCAAGCAGAAAAAATAGAAAAATACACGTCTAAAACATTGATACGTACTAATATTAATAAACATCCACTTTTGGAAGAAAAATATGTATGCAGCGCTACGTACANGCGTACATCAGGGAGGTTATTCAGAGGGTATTGGGGGGCTATATCCGTGTTATACCCCATGTAACCTCCTTACAACCTACCTGTAACATACTTGTACTTTCTAGTATGTTTCGTGCTTTTATTTTCATATATTTGTAGGTTACAGGTAGGTTACAGAGAGAATACTGAGGAGTTACATGGGGTATAACACAAATATAACTTCTCAATACTCTCTAAATAACCCCTCTGACGTACGAAACGCTGCATACCTCTTCCGTACACAAAATTTTCTCCACTTTTAGACACATAGAGCCTTAGCCGAAGAGTCACTCATCATTCTTCCAAGTACAAAGCATGCATCTCTAGGCTACCATAAAATTTTAGAGGGATGATCCTTCTGCATTCATCATCTAGAATGTTATTGCTACTATTTATTGGTTATTTAATATTGATTCATCTACAAACAAACTTAATCTTTCTACGTTGATTAGATCATGTTCAAATAATCATTGAAAAGGGATTGAATTAAACACTTTGAATAAAGATTGTACAGTGATGAAATCATTTTCTAATGGCATTGAACATGATTGAATGATCTTGAAACCACTTTCAAATCATGATTTAATGATTATTAAATTATAAGAAAGCCATCTTTGAAAATGTTTGGCGTTAATTAGTTTGATCTTGAGTTTATCATTATTTATTAGTCATAAGTTGCTTGAAGTTTATTTGATGATAATCAATGATAGTTAGAAGGCACATTAATGATCATTGTTTCATCTTTATCAATGTTGATTCAAGNACATGAAGAGTACAAGACAAGTTACCATAGTACTGAGTCTCATTGCTTAACACCACAAAGGTAGTAGCAAGATCCACTTAAGTTTTGAAGAGGGGTATGCGATGACTAAGGAAACAATCTGACCAAGCAATCTGAACGTTGAAAAGTATCAGATGTGAGCCATAAACATCTGATCTGTAGAAAATAATAAACGCGCCTGAGAACAATGCCATAGATGTCTGATCAATGACCTAACACAAATAAAAACTTCTTCTCAGCTATTACTACTCACTTCTTAGCCTTCCTAGCAAGAATAACTAAGGTCTCTACCCTTTCTAAAGTGGCCAGGTCAGGCGACATTGGATGGAGGTGGANCCATGAAGAGTACAAGACAAGTTACCACAGTACTGAGTCTCATTGTTTACCACCACAAAGGTAGTAGCAAGATCCACTTAAGTTTTGAAGAGTGGTATGCGATGACTAAGGAAACAATCTGACCAAGCAATCTGAACGTTGAAAAGTATCAGATGTGAGCCATAAACATCTGATCCGTAGAAAATAATAAACACGCCTGAGAACAATTCCATAGATGTCTGATCAATGACCTAACACAAATAGAAACTTCTTCTCAGCTATTACTACTCACTTCTCAGCCGTCCTAGCAAGAATAACTAAGGTCTCTACCCTTTCTAAAGTGGCCAGGTCAGGCGACATTGGATGGAGGTGGAAAGGAAGCAAATGATATTCTTGTAGAATTCAAGATGCTTATATGCTTGAGATGACTTTACAAATGCTCGAGACTAGATCAGTACAATGAATTCAAACGGGCAGACTTTGGTCGACGGTGAACTTTTGTACGAATCCACCTCCTAGTCAATGATAGTGTACTGATCTTTAAGAGATTTAAAAATCTTTGTCCCTTTATTCTTAAAAGGAACCCAATCATTTGGTGAATTCTTTCTTTTCTTTTAATTGAAGGGAGGAGGTAGAGGAGTTGACTTAGAAACTCACACCTTCCCTTCTAGGGTATNAAGATTTAAAAATCTTTGTCCCTTTATTCTTAAAAGGAACCCAATAATTTGGTGAATTCATTCTTTTCTTTTAATTGAAGGGAGGAGGTAGAGGAGTTGACTTAGAAACTCACACCTTCCCTTCTAGGGTATGCACTTGCCTCAAAGACATCACCAGTACTTAATTCAGTATGAGTGGAAGATGCAGCTTGACTGGCCTCACTATGTGTAGATAGTCCAACAAATGTAGCATATTGGTGAGGCAAAGCTGACTGTGTTGTTGCTCCCTCCACAAAGAACTCTTCCTCAGCCTCGCTCACTTCAGAGCAATTGAATGAATATTCAGGTTCTCATTGACCCGTGTCTGACGAAGTTGCACCCAACACATAAATATTAATATAAGTTGAAGGTCATTTTTTTATAATGGTTAGTTCACTAGTTGAAAATTTTTAGATTACCACCATAGTTAGTGAGATAGAGAAAAAAATTTCTTGACCTATAAAGCCGACTATGTTGTTGCGAACCTTGACTGACCTTCCTTCCATGGACGAAAATTCTTGAGATAGAAAAATCTTTGCCCAGGTTTTAACTTTGTCCTTCTTTTGGGGTAGTTCAAGCATTGAATATTGACTATCACTCGATCTTATTTGTGTCAGAGGCAACCCTCAAATCTGTCATCATTTGACCAAATACTCTACTANACCTCGAAGACATCACCAGTCCTTAATTCAGTCTCAATGGAAGATGCAGCTTGACTGGCCTCACTATGTGCAGATAGTCCAACAAATGTAGCATATGGGTGAGGCTAAGCTGATTGTGTTGTTGCTCCCTCCACAAAGAACTCTTCCTCAGCCTCGCTCACTTCAGAGCAATTGAATGAATATTCAGGTTCTCATTGACTCGTGTCTGACGAAGTTGCACCCAACACATAAATATTAATATAAGTTGAAGGTCTTTTTTTTATAATGGTTAGTTTACTAGTTGAAAATTTTTAGATTACCACCATAGTTAGTGAGATAGAGAAAAAAATTTCTTGACCTATAAAGCTGACTATGTTGTTGCGAACCTTGACTGACCTTCCTTCCATTGACGTAAATTCTTGAGATAGAAAAATCTTTGCCCAGGTTTTAACTTTGGCCTTCTTTTGGGGCAGTTCAAGCATTGGCTATCGACTATCACTCGATCTTATTTGTGTCAGAGGCAACCCTCAAATCTGTCATCATTTGACCAAATACTCTACTAACGGTCACCAGATTTCTGTATTTGAGAACTACAAGGAGAAATCCGTTAATTCTAGCTCCCTTAACCCATGAAAAATTTATCCCTTTCTTTCTATTGAAGGTGTCATTGACTAACAAATGTTTTAATGCCCTAATTTGCATAGGATGAGGTGGTGAAGAACATATATTTCAATGCTCACTTTGTTTTATCAGGCTTAAGGATTGAAACTGACTGATAGTGTCAAACTTAACATATCCATTAGCTTCCACTTAGAATAAAAACATGTGGTTGAATATATTATCTAACCATGTGATTGTGCTTTTCCATAAAAAAAGTACATAACTTATTATCACAACATTGGAATTATATTTGATCTAAGCTGGAATAACCCTATACCCATTAAAGATTGCCCAAAGTTCTTGATTCAAGGGAATCCACAATCCATATTTTAGTTGGTCTTTACAAATGACCAGGTCATCTCTAAATTGATTGTTGGCCCTTTCATCCCAATGAGCTATTGTGTATTACTAAAAAAATGCTTTCTTCTTAGGGTTTAAGTATGTTGCATCTTTGTAAGTTCCAAATTCATGGACTGAGAATGATTGTAAGTCACCTTTAATATAATATTCTATGTCGTCTCTCTTGTAATTGATGCATTGATGGAGAGAGGAATGCACCATCCGATGTTTGTGTAACCAGGGTCTCCATAGCAGTAAGGTGATGGATGTCTCTGAATCAATGATATAAAGCTTTGCTTTAGTCTAAAATTTCTATATTTTAAGTAAAAGGGTTATGGAGCCTAGAGCACTCTTATCTTTCTTCTTAATATAGGTAACGACATCATATCATATGAGAGTTTGTGTACTAACATCGAGGTAAGTAAGTGTTCTCAAATTTATTATGATGACCGATGCTCTCAGATTAACAACAAAACTTGACAATCTAACTTGGTCAAAATTATCAGAGATGTAAAGTGATTGATTATGATCAGATGACCATAGTAGGAGGTCATTATCAGAGAAGAATGATACAACTAAAATATTAAGCATTTATGTACATATTTTTATACCTATTTTTTAGAATATTACACTTTAATAAAAGGTGTTTGTGTGTTTTTCTTTCAGATATAACTAAATGGATTAGATATGGTCAAAAGAGTGAAAAGAGATCAAATTTGGCGCAAAAATGAAGAAGGTGTGAAAATAAACTATGACACATAAGCACCCAAGACTGACACTTAAGCGTTAGGAGATAGAGAAAGAACGCTTATGATCAAAATTTAAGGAATTTTGGATGAATTTTGAAAATGTATCTGAAGCAACTCTTGGTGAAAACATCAGTTACTGTTAATGGGAATGAACTTACATTGAAATGGCTCTTGAAAAGAGGAAACTATTTAAGGATTCATTGAATGTGGACACATTTTGAAAAGACACCAATGCACCTTTTGGAAAACTAAAAAAATGAGGACTTGAATTGATCTGAGAGGAGAGAGATGTAGAAGACTTACGATACTTTTAGAGAGTAGAAAGTAAGGATTTGTAGGATTTTATTCATGGCTTCTTATCACTTTTCTCATTTCTAGTGAAGGAAAAAGTGATTAGGTAGTTTTAAATAAGAATACATTGTAGTTTATTAGTGAGATAGAGAGATTTCTCTACCCTTTAGGGTTGGGCGACTCGACCTAGAGAGGATTGTAAGATAAAGGAAGAGATTTAAAAGAACTTTAAGAGTTTGGTAGACAAAAATTGGACATATGTTTTTATCTTTGTGACTATATTTGGTTTTAATTTAGAGTTGTTGTGTTTTTACATGATTTCTACTTAATTTTTGTTGTGTTTTTTCAATGAATTCTGAGTATTTATCATTATCTTTTTCTTTAAAATGATAAAAAAATAAGTGTTGGATGAAATTTGTGTGAAGTATTGATCTATAGTGTTGGAATAAGTTGTGATGATTTAATATTTGTACATCATTTACTTTTTGATTTGACCAATTAAGATGTTAATATTTGTTGTGAGAACATGTAAGATCCATGATGGCATTGTCTCAGTCAACTAATGGTAGAATCACATGACATTTTATGAATGAGAATGTAATTCATATGGTTGAGCGCAAAAAAATACGGAAACAAACATTGAAGGGTGTAGAGTTAGAGTACTTTAGAGTGACAGACTAAAGCCCACGGGAAGAAGAGGGAACTCTAGAGCAAGAGCTAGTATCTTCCCTACCTAGCCCATCTTTATGACTATTCAAACTTTAGACTAGCCAATATTTTTTTATAGCATCTCTAGTAAGGGTATTGAAAAATTTTGCTCCTATTTCGCACAACACAATTTAGATACTTTCACAATAGAATTTTTATACTTGTTACAAATTCATAAAAAGGAAAAGCATATTTTTTTGTATCGCTTTCAACTTACAAAAATCTTGTTATATTTAGTTAGTTGTTTACTTTGTTTCCAATTATCAAAATTAGAAAAAAGCATTGACTTTTTACTCCTAACAAAGTACATATAGTTAGAGTAATACTTATTTTCAAAGTAGATTTTGTTATCTATTTTCTTCCTAAGAGTTTGTAGTTCTCCCCGTGGGTTCAATATTTTGAGGCTTAATAAAAAGTCTTATATTACTTGATAACGATACGTGCACTTGTATAGTATACCAATATTTAAAAGAATAGTGCACCAAGTTTTTGGTACCGTTGTAAAGAAATAATCAAGAATCAAAAATCTATCCACACCAACATTATAGTTCTGTCATACCAGATAGGGATCCAGATTTTGGATTCTGCTGTCAGGAAACTTACATCTAGTTCTTAGTAGTGGAGTCAAATGCGGAAGTATATATAAGAAAATGGGATCATCTTTTTGGCACCTTTACCGGGAAGAAAAAGAAAATTTTAGTAAAATTTTAAAAAAAAATTTAGGAAAATAATTTTCTATTTCTTAGAAAGCTTGATTGAAACTTTAAAATTTATTATAAGAATATCGTAGTGTTTTTTAATAAATTCTTGTTTGNAGTATTTGAGAACTACAAGGAGAAATCTGTTAATTCTAGCTCCCTTAACCCAAGAAAAATTTATCCCTTTCTTTCTATTTAAGGTGTCATTGACTAACAAATGTTTTAATGCCCTAATTTGCGTAGGAAGAGGTGGTGAAGAACATATATTTCAATGCTCACTTTGTTTTATCAGGCTTAAGGATTGAAACTGACTGATAGTGTCAAACTAAACATATCCATTAGCTTCCACTTAGAATAAAAACATGTGGTTGAATATATTATCTAACCATGTGATTGTGCTTTTCCATCAAAAAAGTACATAACTCATTATCACAACATTGGAATTAAATTTGATCTAAGCTGGAATAACCCTATACCCATTAAAGATTGCCCAAAGTTCTTGAATCAAGGGAATCCACAATCCATATTTTATTTGGTCTTTACAAATGACCAGGTCATCTCTAAATTGATTGTTGGCCCTTTCATCCCAATGAGTTGTTGTATATTGCTAAAAAAATTCTTTCTTCTTAGGGTTTTAGTATGTTGCATCTTTGTAAGTTCCAAATTCATGGACTGAGAATGATTGTAAGTAACCTTTAATATAATATTCTATGTCGTCTCTCTTGTAATTGATGCATTGATGGAGAGAGGAATGCACCATCCGATGTTTTTGTAACCAGGGTCTCCATAGCAGTAAGTTGATGGATGTCTCTGAATCAATGATATAAGGCTTTGCTTTAGTCTAAAATTTCTATATTTTAAGTAAAAGGGTTATGGAGCCTAGAGCTCTCTTATCTTTCTTTTTAATATAGGTAACGACATCATATCATATGAGAGTTTTTGTACTAACATCGAGGTAAGTAAGTGTTCTCAAATTTATTATGATGACCGATGCTCTCAGATTAACAACAAAACTTGACAATCTAACTTGGTCAACATTATCAGAGATGTAAAGTGATTGATTATGATCACATGACCATAGTAGGAGGTCATTATCAGAGAAGAATGATACAACTAAAATATTAAGCGTTTATGTACATATTTTTATATCTATTTTTGAGAATATTACACTTTAATAAAAGGTGTTTGTGTGTTTTTCTTTCAGATATAACTAAATGGATTAGATATGGTCAAAAGAGTGAAAAGAGATCAAATTTGGCGCAAAAATGAAGAAGGTGTGAAAATAAACTATGACACATAAGCACCCAAGACTGACACTTAAGCGTTAGGAGATAGAGAAAGAACGCTTATGATCAAAATTTAAGGAATTTTGGATGAATTTTGAAAATGTATCTGAAGCAACTCTTGGTGAAAACATCGGTTACAGTTAATGGGAATGAACTTACATTGAAATGGCTCTTGAAAGGAGGAAACTATTTAAGGATTCATTGAATGTGGACACATTTTGAAAAGACACCAATGCACCTTTTGGAAAACTAAAAAAATGAGGACTTGAATTGATCTGAGAGGAGAGAGATGTAGAAGACTTACGATACTTTTAGAGAGTAGAATGTAAGGATTTGTAGGATTTTATTCAGGGCTTCTTATCACTTTTCTCATTTCTAGTGAAGGAAAAAGTGATTAGGTAGTTTTAAGTAAGAATACATTGTAGTTTATTAGTGAGATAGAGAGATTTCTCTACCCTTTAGCGTTGGGCGACTCGACCTAGAGAGGATTGTAAGATAAAGGAAGAGATTTAAAAGAACTTTAAGAGTTTGGTAGACAGAAATTGGACATATGTTTTTATCTTTGTGACTATATTTGGTTTTAATTTAGAGTTATCGTGTTTTTACATGATTTCTACTTAATTGTTGTTGTGTTTTTTCCATGAATTCTGAGTATTTATCTTTATCTTTTTCTTTAAAATGATAAAAAATTAAGTGTTGGATGAAATTTGTGTGAAGTATTGATCTATAATGTTGGAATAAGTTGTGATGCTTTAATATTTGTACATCATTTACTTCTTGATTTGACCAATTAAGATGTTAATATTTATTGTGAGAACATGTAAGATCCATGATGACATTGTCTCAGTCAACTAATGGTAGAATCACATGAGATTGTATGAATGAGAATGTAATTCATATGGTTGAGCGCAAAAAAATACGGAAACAAACATTGAAGGGTGTAGAGTTAGAGTACTTTAGAGTGACAGACTAAAGCCCACGGGAAGAAGAGGGAACTCTAGAGCAAGAGCTAGTATCTTCCCTACCTAGCCCATCTTTATGACTATTCAAACTTTAGATTAGCAAATACTTTTTTATAGCATCTCTAGTAAGGGTATTGAACAATTTTGCTCCTATTTCGCATAACACAATTTAGATACTTTCACAATAGAATTTCTATACTTGTTAGAAATTCAAAAAAAGGAAAAACATATTTTTTTTGTATCGCTTTCAACTTACAAAAATCTTGTTATATTTAGTTAGTTTTTTACTTTGTTTTCAATTATCAAAATTAGCAAAAAGAATTGACTTTTTACTCCTAACAAAGTACATATAGTTAGATTAAGACTTATTTTCAAAGTAGATTTTGTTATCTATTTTCTTCCTAAGAGTTTGTAGTTCTCCCCGTGGGTTTGATATTTTATGGCTTAATAAAAAAGTCTTATATTACTTGATAACGATACGTGTACTTGTATAGTATACCAATATTTAAAAGAACAATGCACCAAGTTTTTGGTACCGTTGTAAAGAAATAATCAAGAATCAAAAATCTATCCACACCAACATTATAGTTCTATCATACCAGATAGGGATCCCGATTTTGGATTCTATTGTCAGGAAACTTACATCTAGTTCTTAGTAGTGGAGTCAAATGCAGAAGTATATATAAGAAAATGGGATCATGTTTTTGGCACCTTTACCGGGAAGAAAAAGAAAGTTTTAGTAAAATTTTAAAAAAAAAATTTAGGAAAATAATTTTTTATTTTTAGAAAGCTTGATTGAAACTTTAAAATTTATTATAAGAATATCGTAGTGTTTTTTAATAAATTCTTGTTTGTGTGATTTTATTTTATTTTATAGTAATGCATGCATAGTTCAAGTTCTAAAGGACTAGTGCTCTACAATTCTGAATTTGAAAGAACTCTTAAAAAAATAAAAAAAAATCAAAGATACATGAAAAATTTAAAAAATTCAAGTAATGGCAAACAAAATCAATTAAAATACTGAAATTCATCAAGAATCTAGACCTTTATGAGATTATGTCAACCCTACAGGAGATGAACTTCATTGTAGTANCATTCAAATAATTCAAGTAATGGCAAACAAAATCAATTAAAATGCTGAAATTCATCAAGAATCTAGACCTTTATGAGATTATGTCAACCCTACAGGAGATGAACTTCATTGTAGTATTCAAAAACCTATTGTAGTAGTTAATTCATTTGAACTTAAACCTGTTATTATTCAAATGGTATCAAATAATCAATTTGGGGGAGCATCAACTGAAGATCCAAATTTACATCTTGTCAATTATCTAGAGTTGTGTGTTACATTTAAATATAATGGTGTTTTGGATGATACTATTAGACTTAGACTTTTCTATTCTCACTGAGGGAAAAAACTAAGATATGGTTAAATTTGTTAGCAACTGAATCTATCAAATCTTGGGGCGATTTAGCGAATAATCTTTGCTAAATATTTTCCACTACAAAAAACTACGAAGCTTATAAATGATTTTACTTTTTTTATCAGTTTGAAGGGGAATCTATTTATGAAGCGTAGGAATGATTTATGGAACTCCTGAGAAAGTGTTCACACCATGTTGTACTAGATTTGTTAATAATTTAAACCTTTACAATGGATTAGTTGAATCTCTTAGATTTATGATCGATGCTGCTGCTAGTGGTGCATTAATGTCAAAACTATTTTATGAAGCATATGCTTTAATTGAAGAGATGACTACTAATAATTTTCTATGGCCTTCTTAGATGGTAACCCTAAGAAAGTAGCCAATATTATTGAATTTGATGCTTTTGCAATAATAATAAATCAAGTTGCTATAGTTTCATGGAAGTTAGACCAATTTGGAATAATTTTTTTCTCAACCAATTACAATGATTGAAGAGAATTCATTAGGCCAGATGGTAGATTCTCAAACATCATTAAAAAACTTTTAATGTCATAAATAATAAGCCAAATAACCCATATTTGAACTATTATAACCCAGGATGGAAAAANTCTATTCTCACTGAGGGAAAAAACTAAGATATGGTTAAATTTGTTAGCACCTGAATCTATCAAATCTTGGGGCAATTTAGCGAATATTCTATACTAAATATGTTCCACTACAAAAAACTACGAAGCTTATAAATGATTTTATTTTTTTTTTATTAGTTTGAAGGGGATTCTATTTATGAAGCGTAAGAATGATTTATGGAACTCCTGAGAAAGTGTTCACACCATGTTGTACTAGATTGGTTAATAATTTAAATCTTTACAATGGATTAGTTGAATCTCTTAGATTTATGATCGATGCTGCTGCTAGTGGTGCATTAATGTCAAAACTATTTTAAGAAGCATATGCTTTAATTGAAGAGATGACTACTAATAATTTTCTATGGCCTTCTTAGATGGTAACCCTAAGAAAGTAGCCAATATTATTGAATTTGATGCTTTTGCAATAATAATAGATCAAGTTGCTATAACTTCATGGAAGTTAGACCAATTTGGAATAATTTTTTTCTCAACCAATTACAATTATTGAAGAGAATTCATTAGGCCAGATGGTAGATTCTCAAACATCATTAAAAACTTTTAATGTCATAAATAATAAGCCAAATAACCCATATTTGAACTATTATAACCCAGGATGGAAAAATCATCCTAACATTAACTGGAATAATAATAATTCAGGTGGTAATAATCAATCATGGGGGAACAACCAAGTAAACTCATTAGGAAATTGGAACAACCAAGGTAATAATAATTGTTGACTTACTTATCCTCCAAGTTTTAACAGTAATCCACTATTTAAGTAAAAAACTTGTCTATAGAAGATGTAGTGTTACAAATGGGAAATTAATTACAAAGTCAAGGAGCTACAATTATAAATATTAAGAATCAACTGGGATAATTAGCAAATTCATTAAGTACTAAATCTAAAAGCACACTTCTTAGTAATACAGAGGTAAATCTATATGACCAGAATAATAAGTAAGTAAAAGCTACTCAACTTAGAAGTGGAAGAGAGTTGGAAAGTAGAGTTGAAAAAGAGATTAAAGTAGAGAGAGAAGAAATTGAAGAGCCTATAGAGGATGCTCCAAAAGGTTTCGAGAGAACTATTTTTCCACTAAAAATTGACTTAAAAAAACCACCATCTCCATTTCCTCATAGAATTAGTTGACAAAACTTGGATGAACAATTATAAAAAATTATGGAAATATTTAAAAAGCTTACGATTATTATTCCATTTACTGACACCTTAGAATAAATGCCAGACTATATGAAGTTTATGAAGGATATTCTTAACAGTAAAATGAAGTTCAAAGATAACAAGACTGTTGTACTTAGTGAGGAGTGTAGTGCTATAATTAAGAAAAAACTTTCTGAAAAAGCTTAAAGATCTTGGTAGCTTCACAATTTTATGTGCAATAGATTTTATGGGAAAGCTTCATGTGATTTAGGTGCAAGCAATAACCTTATGCCATTATCAATATTTATAATACGTGGAGTAACTTTGTAGTTAGAAGATCGTTCAATAGCATATTCTAAGGGACTTATGGAAGATTTTTAGTAAAAGTGGATCAACTTATATTTCATGTTGATTTTAAAGTGCTAGATATAGAGGAATATAAAGAGATGCCTATCATTTTAGGGAGACCATTCCTAGCCACGGAAAGAGCAATGGTAGATGTGCAGAAATGGGAATTAACTATGCACGTCAATGATCAAAAAATTACTTTTAATATTTCAAAATCAATGAAGCATCCTGCAAAAGGTAAAGATGATGAATGTTACAGGATGGATGTCATAAAATATCTGAGTGAATGTCATTTCAAAGCAATTTATGAGGAAAAATTTGTAATGAAAGAGTTGGAACATGAATAAGAAGAGTAATTAGAGCAATCTAATGATTTTCTTGAGGAAGATTCAAATTATGTTCAAGAAAGTTTTGAAGTTTTTGGCATGATAGAAAAAGATAAATGTTTTTATCCAACAATTGAAAACGTCCTGAACTTGAATTGAAGCTACTTCTTAAACATTCAAAATATGCCTTTTTAGGTGATTCCTCAACATTACCAGTTATAATTTTCTCAAATTTGAATTTAGAAGAAAAAGAAAAGAGTTTAATGAAAACTTTAAAGAATTATAAGAAAGCATTTAGATGGACAATTTTTGATATTAAGGGAATTTATCCTTTAATTTGTCTCCATAGAATTCTTATGGAAGAAAATTGCAAACCCAGGTTTGATCTTCAAAGTAGATTGAATCCTGTTATGAAAGAAATTGTTAATAAAGAAATTTTAATGTAGTTAGATGTTGGAATTGTCTACCCTATTTTGGATAGTGAATGCGTTAGTCCAATTCACTATGTTTTTAAGAAAGGAGGAGTGACTGTGAATATTAATAATGAGTTAATACCAACAAGACAAGTCACATGGTAGTGAATATGCATTGATTATAGAAAATAAAATCTCACCATAAAAAAAGATCATTTTTCATTACCCTTTTTAGATCAAATGTGGGATAGACTAGTTGGGCACAATTACCTTTTTTTCTAGATGGATATATTGGTTATCTCCAAGTACAAATATCTTATGAGGATCAGGAGAAAATAACTTTTACTAGTCCTTATGGTAAATTTGCTTTTAGAAGAATGCCCTTTGGTTTATGTAATGCCCATGATACATTTCAAAGATATATGATGGATATTTTCTGAAATTTAATTGAAAAGGAATTGAAGTTCTTATGGATGATTTTTTCAGTGTTTGGAACTTCATTTGAATCCTATTTAGAACATTTATAAGGATTTCTTAAGCACTGTGATGAGACAAACTTAGTCCATAACTGAAAAAAATGTCCATTTATGGTAACTTGAGGAATTGTTTTAGGACATCACATATCAGAAAATGACATGTAAGTAGATCCTACTTAAATTTAAGTGATCACTAATTTAACTCACCCAAAAAATGTGAGGGAAATTTGGAGTTTTTTAGGACATGCTGGATTCTGCATGCAGTATATTAAAGACTTCTCAAAAATTGCTAAGCATCTATGTAATTTATTCGAACTAGATGTAATTTTTAATTTTGATATGGAGTGCCTAAAAGCTTTTGAGCTATTAAAAGATAAATTAGTCACTGCACCAATTATTGTTTAACTAGATTGGGAAAAATCTTATGAATTGATGTGTGATGCAAGTGATTATGCTATTGGAGCAATTTTAGGTCAAAAATATGATAAGATTTTCAAGGTAATTTTCTATGCTAGTAGAACTCTTAAGGAAGCTCAAATTAATTATACCACATTTAAGAAAAAGTCATTAGCAATAGTATATGCTTTTGATAAATTAAGATCATATTTAATTGGAACAAAATGTGTTGTGCATACAGATCATTCTGCTATTAAATATTTAATGAAAAAGAAAGATGCAAAACCAAGACTGATAAAATGGATTCTTCTTATGCAAGAATTTGACTTTGAAATTGTAGATAGGAAGGGACCTGATGATCAAATTGTTGAACATCTATCCAGGCTTGAATTAGAAAAATCACTCTATTTTGAAAAAGAAATTAATGAACATTTTCTAGATGAAAAATTGTTCAATATTAATGAGTGGTGTGTTCCATGGTGTGGCACATTGTGAACTTTATAGTTATTGACATTATACCATATGATCTGACATACCAACAAAAGAGGGATTTTTTATCTAAAGCTAAGACTTATTTTTAGGATGACCCATTTTTATATAAATAAGGAAATGGTCTAATTATTCAAAGATGAGTGCCTTAAGAAGAAACTTATGAAATTATCCAAAAATGTCATGATTCAGATTTTGGGGGACTTTTGTTGTTAATAAAACAACATACAAAATTTTGCAATTTGAAATTTATTGGCCTACAATATTTAGAGTTATTAATGTTTATATCAAATTTTGTGATCGATGTCCGTGTAGGCAATATTTTTTTGAATAAATGAGATGCCCCTCAATTATATGTTGAAAGTCAAGATATTTGATGTTTGAGGATTAAATTTTATGGGACCATTTATACCATCTTTAAAAAAATTTTATTTATTGTTAGCAGTAGACTATGTACCACATGGATAGAAGCTACTGCTTTACCTTGATACGATGCTCAAAGTGTTGCAAAGATTTAAGAACGAACATATTTTTTAGATTTGGGATGCTGAGAGTGATCATCACTGACGAGAGAAGTAATGTAATGATAAAATCAGCTGGGGTATTTCCGCCCTATCTCCCTCACTTATGTCCTTTCTAAAGTTATGAGTAAGATTATTGTGGCTCGTTTACAACCCCATTTGTCTACCATCATCTCTCACAGCAATCAACTTTCATTCAAGGGAGGGAAATATCTGATAATATACTACTTGTTCAAGAAATTATTGAATACCTTGAAAAGGAATATAGGGGTGGTAATGTGGTGATTAAGCTTGACATAAAAAAGCTATTGATACAACTAACTAGTATTTTATCTTATGTACACTCCGAGCTTGGGTTTTTTCTATGAATTTCTACTGTATTATCAAGGGATGGTTAGAGCATAAATACTATAGTGTCTTTATTAGTGGGAAATCTTATGGTTTTTTCTCATCCCTTAGGGGTATTAAACAAGGAGACCCTCTTTCTCCTATGATTTTTATCCTTGATTTTGATTACCTCTCACGGCTTACAAATCAAATGCAGCAACTTCATCCTTAAATTCAATATTCTCATAAATATAAGCTTATGGTTAGTCACTTCGCCTACACAGATGATGTTATCCTTTTCTAAAATGCTAGAAAAAATGCTTTTAAAACTTTGATGCGGATGTTATATACATTTCAGAACACTTCGAGGTTAACCTTCAACACGGCTAAGTGTCAACTATTTTTTGGTAAACATGTTTGCACTACTCATATTACATGGGCTGCTTCTTACACTGCTTGTCAGATCATATCTCTTCCTCTTAAATACGTGGGTGGTAATATTTTGCATGGTAGAAAGAGGCAAACATAGAAGGACGATGTGGTGGGCAAAATTAAAGCAAAAATAAATGACTGGAGAAATAATTTCCTTTATAATGGTGGTTGGCTCACTTTCCTCAAGAGTGTCCTCCACTCCATCCCTTTATATGCCTTTCATGTTTTGCAGCTGAAAGATATACTCAAATCACTCTAGAGAGACTTTTTAACAAATTTTTGTGGTCTGGTAGTAGTCACAAAAAAAAATGGACTACTTGGGATAAGGTTTGCAAACCTAATATTGTTGGAGGCTTAGGCTTCAAGAACCTAAAGCACATTACGGAAATTAACATGTATAAACTCTGGTTTAATTTTTGTATGGGTGCTTCACTTTGGGTTTGCTCTCTTCATCAAAAATACTACACAATTTCCCACCCCTCTAATGTTCAATGGAAGGTAGGTGATACTATGCTTTGGAAAGCTTTGCTTAAAGTTCATCCCGTGGCTCTAAAATTTATCTTTTGGGATGTTGGCATTGGTAATTTATCTTTCCAGTTTGATCATTTGTGTGTGGAAGATTTCTCTATCATTCCTCACTCTTCCAAGGATAACACTTTACTTGTTTCTGATTGCTGGAGGGATGGTTCTTGGGATGTTCATAAGCTTATGAATTTGGTTTGTGATAAAGCTAGAAACATCACAAAAATTCCTATTTCCCAATCTAAATTGGATAACCATACATGAAAATTCACTTCTCATGCCTCCATTACTAAATTATTATATCAAAAGCTTCATATTTTAAATCCTTTTCGTTGGTCTTTTGCACTATGAAATGATTTCTTATCCCTTTCTATCTCTTTCTTCCTATGGAGATATTTTTAATGCACTTAACCTTTGACAATATTTTGAAATTAAAAGGATTGTGTAGGGCTTTGCGGTGTTATCTTTGCAATTCTGAGGAATTTTCCACACATCTTTTCTTCAAATGCCTCTTTGCTCGTGAAGTCTAGAGTTTGGTTGGGGTGTATTTTAAAATAGTTTGGACTCCACGATTGAATAATCGATTGGAGTGGGAAAATTTTTATATTTCTTGGAAATCTGCATCCATTTATGAGGGGAAGCTAGAACCATTTCTCTATGTTATTTTAAGATTTCTTTGGTCTACAAGGAATGCACATAATTACGGCGCATTACCTCCTACACCTGTTATTACCAGTTCTTATATTATTGCTTACTTTCTTAAATCCTCTTGTCTCATTACGATCTGCTCTAATCCACCTTTGAGGGGTAGGAGGTCACCCTGATTTGGTGGAAACCCCCTTCAAATAGATGGGTTAAGCTTAATGTTGGACAATATCTGTTGCTGGAACAGATGGTATTTTTAGTGACTCATCAGGTAGCTGCCTCTGTTATTTTGCCTCACCAATTTGTGCCTTTACTCCTTTGGAGGTTGAGTGTTTCTCTATTTGGTATGCTCTACAGATTTCGGTTGTCTTCCATTTTCATTATTTATATATTGTGGCGGACTCCATTGCAGTTGTTAACATGTTTAATAAGAACATTCCTCCTACTTGTAATTTTATTTGTTTGCTAAACATGATTCATTATTTAATCAAAAAGCACAATTTTGTTATACCAATGCACTTCATTTATAGGGAATGTAATTCCCCTACCGATTGGCTTGCTAAGCAAGGTTTGCAAACAGTTTTGGTGGGTGTTCTGCCCCCACCTCACTTGAAGACTCTTTCAAATGGTGATTTCCTAGATGTCCTCTATATTTGGCGATAATCTAATATTTTTTTGAGCTTTAGATTTCTCTAGCTTTAGTTTTCTGGGTTTCTGGAGGCTCTGGAAACCTGCTTCCTTGCGACCTTTGATGGATATTCAAACTAGAACAATTTTTCTTTGCTTCTGCTGTTCTTGTTAAATGTTTCATACCATTTCTCATCTTTGTTTTATGCTTGTGAGGAGTGTCTATGGACCCTTTCGTAACACTACAAACTTCTTTCCCACTATTGCCTTGGATGGTAACACCTGTTTTGCTATTCTTGTGCATTGCTTGCAATACAGTGTTAAGATCAAAGTTGTTTATTGGCTTCAGTTTTCTTATAGCTGCTGCACTCTGGAGTATTTTGTGGATCGCTTTATTTTTGGGTGTTCTCTTTTTGGGTTTGTTATAATTGTACATGGGGTATACATTTTGCTTTTGGTATACTTCTTCTTTTTTTGGGTGGAGTTGTATGAGGTTGAGGATCCTTCTTATGAGTGCGTCATGTATTAATTTTGGTTTTCTAGCGAGGGATCTTTTTCCTACCAAACTTTGTACCATTTTTGGATGATTAACATGTAGGGAGATGTATCATTCTCCTTTTACTGAATAGTAAAATATTTTATCTTATTAAAAAATTAAGTTTAGGGGGATGAAAAATAAATATCAAAATTTGAATTTTATTTATTCTCAAATGTGCTACAAATAAATTTTATTTTGATTGGAAAAAAATGATATTTCGTATGAAGTTATATTAGGGAAGTAAAATTTTGAATATAGAAATGAGTAAAAAAAAATTAGATGAAACCTAAAGTTTTGAAGAAAAAATTAAAGTTAAAAATTTCTAGTTTAGAAATGTTAATTATTGTGTAACNGCCTAACATTAACTCGAATAATAATAATTCAGATGGTAATAATCAATCATGGGGGAACAACCAAGTAAACTCATTAGGAAACTGGAACAACCAAGGTAATAATAATTGTTGACTTACTTATCCTCCAAGTTTTAATAGTAATCCACTATTTAAGTAAAAAACTTGTCTATAGAAGATGTAGTGTTACAAATGGGAAATTAATTACAAAGTCAAGGAGCTATAATTATAAATATTAAGAATCAACTGGGATAAATAGCAAATTCATTAAGCACTAAATCTAAAAGCACACTTCTTAGTAATACAGAGGTAAATCTATATGACCAGAATAAGCAAGTAAAAGCTGTTCAACTTAGAAGTGGAAGAGAGTTGGAAAGTAGAGTTGAAAAAGAGATTAAAGTAGAGAGAGAAGAAATTGAAGAGCCTATAGAGGATGCTCCAAAAGGTTTCGAGAGAACTATTTTTCCACTAAAAATTGACTTAAAAAAACCACCATCTCCATTTCCTCATAGAATTAGTTGACAAAACTTGGATGAACAATTATAAAAAATTATGGAAATATTTAAAAAGCTTACGATTATTATTCCATTTACTGACACCTTAGAATAAATGCCAGACTATATGAAGTTTATGAAGGATATTCTTAACAGTAAAATGAAGTTCAAAGATAACAAGATTGTTGTACTTAGTGAGGAGTGTAGTGTTATAATTAAAAAAAAACTTTCTGAAAAAGCTTAAAGATCTTGGTAGCTTCACAATTTTATGTGCAATAGGAGACAAATTTTATGGGAAAGCTTCATGTGATTTAGGTGCAAGCAATAACCTTATGCCATTATCAATATTTATAATACTTGGAGTAACTTTGTAGTTAGAAGATCGTTCAATAGCATATTCTAAGGGAGATATGGAAGATTTTTAGTAAAAGTGGATCAATTTATATTTCATGTTGATTTTAAAGTGCTAGATATGGAGGAAGATAAAGAGATGCCTATCATTTTAGGGAGACCATTCCTAGCCACGGAAAGAGCAATGGTAGATGTGCAGAAATGGGAATTAACTATGCACGTCAATGATCAAAAAATTACTTTTAATATTTCAAAATCAATGAAGCATCCTGCAAAAGGTAAAGATGATGAATGTTACAGGATGGATGTCATAAAATATCTGAGTGAATGTCATTTCAAAGAAATTTATGAGGGAAAATTTGTAATGAAAGAGTTGGAACATGAATAAGAAGAGTAATTAGTGCAATCTGATGATTTTCTTGAGGAAGATTCAAATTATGTTCCAAAATGTTTTGAAGTTTTTGACATGATAGAAAAAAATAAATCTCTTTAACCAACAATTGAAAACGTCCTGAACTTGAATTGAAGCTACTTCTTAAACATTCAAAATATGCCTTTTTAGGTGATTTCTCAACATTACCAGTTATAATTTTCTCAAATTTAAATTTAGAAGAAAAAGAAAAGAGTTAAATGAAAACTTTAAAGAATTATAAGAAAGCATTTGGATGGACAATTGTTGATATTAAGGGAATTTATCCTTTAATTTGTCTCCATAGAATTCTTATGGAAGAAAATTGCAAACCCAGGTTTGATCTTCAAAGTAGATTGAATCCTGTTATGAAAGAAATTGTTAATAAAGAAATTTTAATGTAGTTAGATGTTGGAATTGTCTACCCTATTTTGGATAGTGAATGCGTTAGTCCAATTCACTATGTTTTTAAGAAAGGAGGAGTACTGTGACTATTAATAAAAATAATGAGTTAATACCAACAAGACAAGTCACATGGTAGTGAATATGCATTGATTATAGAAAATAAAATCTCACCATAAAAAAAGATCATTTTTCATTACCCTTTCTAGATCAAATGTGGGATAGACTAGTTGGGCACAATTACTTTTTTTTTCTAGATGGATATATTGGTTATCTCCAAGTACAAATAACTTATGAGGATAAGGAGAAAATAAATTTTACTAGTCCTTATGGTAAATTTGCTTTTAGAAGAATGCCCTTTGGTTTATGTAATGCCCATGATACATTTCAAAGATATATGATGGATATTTTCTGAAATTTAATTGAAAAGGAATTGAAGTGCTTATGGATGATTTTTTCAGTGTTTGGAACTTCATTTGAATCCTATTTAGAACATTTGTAAGGATTTCTTAAGCACTGTGATGAGACAAACTTAGTCCTTAACTGAAAAAAATGTCCATTTATGGTAACTTGAGGAATTGTTTTAGGACATCACATATCAGAAAATGACATGTAAGTAGATCCCACTTAAATTTAAGTGATCACTAATTTAACTCACCCAAAAAATGTGAGGGAAATTTGGAGTTTTTTAGGACATGCTGGATTCTGCATGCAATATATTAAAGACTTCTAAAAAATTGCTAAGCAACTATGTAATGTACTCGAAATAGATGTAATTTTTAAT
Source organism: Phalaenopsis hybrid cultivar (assembly GCA_002079205.1). Classification (NCBI taxonomy): domain Eukaryota; kingdom Viridiplantae; phylum Streptophyta; class Magnoliopsida; order Asparagales; family Orchidaceae; genus Phalaenopsis; species Phalaenopsis hybrid cultivar. Next base: position 63,955 of record JXCR01140747.1, read on the forward strand.
TTTGATACGGAGTGCCTAAAAGCTTTTGAGCTATTAAAAGATAAATTAGTCACTGCACCAATTATTGTTTAACTAGATTGGGAAAAATCTTATGAATTGATGTGTGATGCAAGTGATTATGCTATTGGAGCAATTTTAGGTCAAAAATATGATAAGATTTTCAAGGTAATTTTTTATGCTAGTCGAACTCTTAAGGAAGCTCAAATTAATTATACCACATTTGAGAAAAAGTTATTAGCAATAGTATATGCTTTTGATAAATTAAGATCATATTTAATTGGAACAAAATGTGTTGTGCATACAGANGTATATTAAAGACTTCTCAAAAATTGCTAAGCATCTATGTAATTTATTCGAACTAGATGTAATTTTTAATTTTGATATGGAGTGCCTAAAAGCTTTTGAGCTATTAAAAGATAAATTAGTCACTGCACCAATTATTGTTTAACTAGATTGGGAAAAATCTTATGAATTGATGTGTGATGCAAGTGATTATGCTATTGGAGCAATTTTAGGTCAAAAATATGATAAGATTTTCAAGGTAATTTTCTATGCTAGTAGAACTCTTAAGGAAGCTCAAATTAATTATACCACATTTAAGAAAAAGTCATTAGCAATAGTATATGCTTTTGATAAATTAAGATCATATTTAATTGGAACAAAATGTGTTGTGCATACAGATCATTCTGCTATTAAATATTTAATGAAAAAGAAAGATGCAAAACCAAGACTGATAAAATGGATTCTTCTTATGCAAGAATTTGACTTTGAAATTGTAGATAGGAAGGGACCTGATGATCAAATTGTTGAACATCTATCCAGGCTTGAATTAGAAAAATCACTCTATTTTGAAAANAATGAAAAATAAAGATGCAAAACCAAGACTGATAAGATGGATTCTTCTTATGCAAGAATTTGACTTTGAAATTGTAGATAGGAAGGGACTTGATGATCAAATTGTTGAACATCTATCCAGGCTTGAATTAGAAAAATCACTCTATTTTGAAAAGAAATTAATGAACATTTTCCAGATGAAAAATTGTTCAATATTAATAAGTGATGTGTTCCATGGTGTGGCACATTGTGAACTTTATAGTTATTGACATTATACCATATGATCTGACATACCAACAAAAGAGGGATTTTTTATCTAAAGCTAAGACTTATTTTTAGGATGACCCATTTTTATATAAATAAGGAAATGGTCTAATTATTCAAAGATGAGTGCCTTAAGAAGAAACTTATGAAATTATCCAAAAATGTCATGATTCAGATTTTGGGGGACTTTTGTTGTTAATAAAACAACATACAAAATTTTGCAATTTGAAATTTATTGGCCTACAATATTTAGAGTTATTAATGTTTATATCAAATTTTGTGATTGATGTCCGTGTAGGCAATATTTTTTTGAATAAATGAGATGCCCCTCAATTATATGTTGAAAGTCAAGATATTTGATGTTTGAGGATTAAATTTTATGGGACCATTTATACCATCTTTAAAAAAATTTTATTTATTGTTAGCAGTAGACTATGTACCACATGGATAGAAGCTACTGCTTTACCTTGATACGATGCTCAAAGTGTTGCAAAGATTTAAGAACGAACATATTTTTTAGATTTGGGATGCTGAGAGTGATCATCACTGACGAGAGAAGTAATGTAATGATAAAATCAGCTGGGGTATTTCCGCCCTATCTCCCTCACTTATGTCCTTTCTAAAGTTATGAGTAAGATTATTGTGGCTCGTTTACAACCCCATTTGTCTACCATCATCTCTCACAGCAATCAACTTTCATTCAAGGGAGGGAAATATCTGATAATATACTACTTGTTCAAGAAATTATTGAATACCTTGAAAAGGAATATAGGGGTGGTAATGTGGTGATTAAGCTTGACATAAAAAAGCTATTGATACAACTAACTAGTATTTTATCTTATGTACACTCCGAGCTTGGGTTTTTTCTATGAATTTCTACTGTATTATCAAGGGATGGTTAGAGCATAAATACTATAGTGTCTTTATTAGTGGGAAATCTTATGGTTTTTTCTCATCCCTTAGGGNTTGTTTGAGGATTAAATTTTATGGGACCATTTATACCATCTTTAAAAAATTTATATTTATTGTTAGCAGTGGACTATGTACCACATGGATAGAAGCTACTGCTTTACCTTGATATGATGCTCAAAGTGTTGCAAAGATTTAAGAACGAACATATTTTCTTAGATTTGGGATGCTGAGAGTGATCATCACTGGCGAGAGAAGTAATGTAATGATAAAATCAGCTGGGGTATTTCCGCCCTATCTCCCTCACTTATGTCCTTTCTAAAGCTATGAGTAAGATTATTGTGGCTCGTTTACAACCCCATTTGTCTTCCATCATCTCTCACAGCAAACAACTTTCATTCAAGGGAGGGAAATATCTGATAATATACTACTTGTTCACGAAATTATTGAATACCTTGAAAAGGAATATAGGGGTGGTGATGTGGTGATTAGCTTGACATAACAAAGCTATTGATACAACTAACTAGGATTTTATCTTGTGTACACTCCGAGCTTGGGATTTTTTCTATGAATTTCTACTGTATTATCAAGAGATGGTTAGAGCATAAATACTATAGTGTCTTTATTAGTGGGAAATCTTATGGTTTTTTCTCATCCCTTAGGGGTATTAAACAAGGAGACCCTCTTTCTCCTATGATTTTTATCCTTGATTTTGATTACCTCTCACGGCTTACAAATCAAATGCAGCAACTTCATCCTTAAATTCAATATTCTCATAAATATAAGCTTATGGTTAGTCACTTCGCCCACACATATGATGTTATCCTTTTCTAAAATGCTAGAAAAAATGCTTTTAAAACTTTGATGCGGATGCTATATACATTTCAGAACACTTGGAGGTTAACCTTCAACACGGCTAAGTGTCAACTATTTTTTGGTAAACATGTTAGCACTACTTATATTACATGGGCTGCTTCTTACACTGCTTGTCAGATCATATCTCTTCCTCTTAAATACCTGGGTGGTAATATTTTGCATTGTAAAAAGAGGCAAACATAGAAGGACGATGTGGTGGGCAAAATTAAAGCAAAAATAAATGACTGGAGAAATAATTTCCTTTCTAATGGTGGTTGGCTCACTTTGCTCAAGAGTGTCCTCCACTCCATCCCTTTATACGCCTTTCAAGTTTTGCAGCTGAAAGATATACTCAAATCACTCTAGAGAGACTTTTTAACAAATTTTTGTGGTCTGGTAGTAGTCACAAAAAAAAATGGACTACTTGGGATAAGGTTTGCAAACCTAATATTGCTGGAGGCTTAGGCTTCAAGAACCTAAAGCACATTACAGAAATTAACATGTGTAAACTCTGGTTTAATTTTTGTATGGGTGCTTCACTTTGGGTTTGATCTCTTCATCAAAAATACTACACAATTTCCCACCCCTCTAATGTTCAATGGAAGGTAGGTGATACCATGCTTTGGAAAGCTTTGCTTAAAGTTCATCCCGTGGCTCAAAAATTTATCTTTTGGGATGTTGGCATTGGTAATTTTTCTTTCCATTTTGATCATTTGTGTGTGGAAGATTTCTCTATCATTCCTTACTCTTCCAAGGATAACACTTGTTTCTGATTGCTGGAGGGATGGTTCTTGGTATGTTCATAAGCTTATGAATTTGGTTTGTGATAAAGCTAGAAACATCACAAAAATTCCTATTTCCCTATCTAAATTGGATAACCATACATGAAAATTCACTTTTCATGCCTCCATTACTAAATTATTATATCAAAAGCTTCATATTTTAAATCCTTTTCATTGGACATTTGCACTATGAAATGCTTTCTTATCCCTTTCTATCTCTTTCTTTCTATGGAGATATTTTTAATGAACTTAACCTTTGACAATATTTTGAAATTAAAAGGATTGTGTAGGGCTTTGCGGTGTTATCTTTGCAATTCTGAGAAGGAATTTGCCACACATCTTTTCTTCAAATGCCTCTTTGCTCGTGAAGTCTAGAGTTTGGTTGGGGTGTATTTTAAAATAGTTTGGACTCCACGATTGAATAATCGATTGGAGTGGGAAAATTTTTATATTTCTTGGAAATCTGCATCCATTTATGAAGGGAAGCTAGAGCCATTTCCCTATGTTATTTTAAGATTTATTTGGTCTACAAGGAATGCACATAATTACGGCGCATTACCTCCTACACCTGTTATTACCACTTCTTATATTATTGCTTACTTTCTTAAATCCTCTCGTCTCATTACGATCCGCTCTAATCCACCTTTGAGGGGTAGGAGGGTCACCCTGATTTGGTGGAAACCCCATTCAAATAGATGGGTTAAGCTTAATGTGAATGGAAGTTGGACAATATCTGTTGCTGGAACAGATGGTATTTTTAGTGACTCATCAGGTAGCTGCCTCTGTTATTTTGCCTCACCAATTTGTGCCTTTACTCCTTTGGAGGTTGAGTGTTTCTCTATTTGGTATGCTCTACAGATTTCCCTTGTCTTCCATTTTCATTATTTATATATTGTGACGGACTCCATTGCAGTTGTTAACATGTTTAATAAGAACATTCCTCCTGCTTGTAATTTTATTTATTTGCTAAACATGATTCATTATTTAATCAAAAAGCACAATTTTGTTATACCAATGCACTTCATTTATAGGGAATGTAATTCCCCTACCGATTGGCTTGCTAAGCAAGGTTTGCAAAGAGTTTTGGTGGGTGTTCTGCCCCCACCTCACTTGAAGACTCTTTCAAATGGTGATTTCCTAGATGTCCTCTATATTTGGCAATAATCTAATATTTTTTTGGGCTTTAGATTTCTCTAGCTTTGGTTTTCTGGGTTTCTGGAGGCTCTGGAAACCTGCTTCCTTGCGACCTTGGATGGATATTCAAACTAACAATTTTTCTTTGCTTCTGTTGTTCTTGTTAAATGTTTCATACCATTTCTCATCTCTGTTTTATGCTTGTGAGGAGTGTATATTGAGCCTTTCGTAACACTACAAACTTCTTTCCCACTATTTCCTTGGATGGTAACACCTGTTTTGCTATTCTTGTGCATTGCTTGCAATACAGTGTTAAGACCAAAGTTGTTTATTGGCTTCAGTTTTCTTATAGCTGCTGCACTCTGGAGTATTTTGTGGATCGCTTTATTTTTGGGTGTTCTCTTTTTGGGTTTATTATAATTGTACATGGGGTATACATTTTGCTTTTGGTATACTTCTTCTTTCTTTGGGTGGAGTTGTATGAGGTTGAGGATCCTTCTTATGAGTGCGTCATGTATTAATTTTGGTTTTCTAGCGAGGGATCTTTTTCCTACCAAACTTTGTACCATTTTTGGATGATTAACATGTAGGGAGATGTATCATTCTCCTTTTACTGAATATTAAAATATTTTATCTTTTTAAAAAATTAAGTTTAGGGGGATGAAAAATAAATATCAAAACTTGAATTTTATTGATTCTCAAATGTGCTACAAATAAATTTTATTTTGATTGGAAAAAAAATGATATTTCGTAAGAAGTTATATTAAGGAAGTAAAATTTTGAATATAGAAATGAGTAAAAAAAAATGTAGTTGAAACCTAAAGTTTTGAAGAAAAAATTAAAGTTAAAAATTTCTAGTTTAGAAATGTTAATTATTGTGTAACTATCTTTAGTAGGAAAAGTTGTATTTTTGAAAAATGTAGAAGGATTAGACTTTGATTTTCAATACTTAACTTTTTTTTAATAAAAATAAATTTTAAAACTATTATTATATTTTTATGTAAAGGATATATATACAAACCCTTGCTTTAAGAAAGGAAGAACGGAATTCAAAATCATTAAGGGCCAATCAAGATATAGTAATCCTCACCTGAAAAAAAAAAGTGAAGTATAGTATACAAAAATGGGAGGAGAAGCTTGAGGATTAGTGCCTAATAAAAAGTTGGTTCCACATATAAACTTTTTAAAGCAAATGACTTGATAAACTATTCAACTTAAGGATATAATATAGTAAGTATAACTATTCTTAATAAAAAGTTTAAGTGGGGGAGATAGAATGCTTAAACTCTATATTTGGTAAATCTACAAGTATTTTTGAACAAGATTGGAACTCATATTTTTAGACTTCTTCACATTAAAGATTTCTAAACTCTAATATTGTTTCATTTACTAAAGTCTNTTTTAAGTAGGGGAGATAGAATGCTTAAACTCTATATTTGGTAAATCTACAAGTATTTTTGAACTAGATAGGAACTCATATTTTTAGACTTCTTCACATTAAAGATTTCTAAACTCTAATATTGTTTCATTTACTAAAGTCTTTTCTAAATTGGACAACTTTTTTTCTAGAACAAAATTTTAAAATATTCTAAAGAAACTCATTTGCATAATTTGCTTATTTTGGTTTTGAAAGATTAGAGTGTCACTTGAGGACAAGTAACATTTCAAGTTTGGAGGATTTGGATACTCCTAAAATATAAAGCATTTATTTACACATTTTTATAGCTATTTTTGAGGATATTGAGCACTAATGGAAGGTATTTGTGTGTTTTTCCTTCATGTACAATTAAATGGATGAAATATGATGAAAATAGAAAAAAAAATCAAATTTAGAGAAAAAATGAAGGTGTGAAAATGAACTGTGGCGCCTAAGCTCCCAAGACTGACAATAAGCACCAGGAGAAAGAGACGGTCGTGCCTAAGCGCCAAAGACCTCATGCTTACATGCCAGGTAGTTATGATAAAAATTCAAGGAATTTTGGACAAATTTTGAAGGGGTGTTTGAAGCATCTCTTCGTGAAAATGTGGATTACAGTTGATGGGCACAAAAATAAATTGAAATGGTTCTTAAGAAGAGGCAACTCTTGGAAGAATCATTGAATGTGGACTTATTTTGAAGAGACACAAAAGCACCTTATGGAANTTGGATTACAGTTGATGGGCACAAAAATAAATTGAAATGGTTCTTGAGAAGAGGCAACTCTTGGAAGAATCATTGAATGTGGACTTATTTTGAAGAGACACAAAAGCACCTTATGGAAAACTATAAAAAGGAGGACTTAGATTGAATTAAGATATAGATAGAAAACTTAAGACACTTTTAGAGAGTTGAAAGTAAGGAGTTGTAGGATCTTACTTAGGGCTTGTTCTCACTTTTCTCATTCCTAGTGAAGGAGAAAGTGATTAGATAGTTTAAAGTAAGAATCCATTGTAGTTTGTTAGTGAGATAGTGAGATTTTAACTCTCTAGGGTTCAGGAACCAGATGTAGGGAGGTATTTTAGAGAATGTAAGATATTTAAAGGAACTGCAAGAGTTTGGTGGAGAAGAATTTGAGATAAGTTTTTTCCTTTCTGACTACATTTTGTTTTAATTTAGAAATCTTGTGTTCTTACATGATTTCTAGTTTTAAACTTAATTGTTGTTGTGTTTTCTTCATGAATTCTGAGTAGTTTTTTTTTTATTNGACTTAAGACACTTTTAGAGAGTAGAAAGTAAGGAGTTGTAGGATCGTACTTAGGGCTTGTTCTCACTTTTCTCATTCCTAGTGAAGGAGAAAGTGATTACATAGTTCAAAGTAAGAATCCATTGTAGTTTGTTAGTGAGATAGCGAGATTTTAACTCTCTAGGGTTTGGGAACCAGATGTAGGGAGGTATTTTAGAGACAGCAAGATATTTAAAGGAACTGCAAGAGTTTAGTGGAGAAGAATTTGAGATAAGTTTTTACCTTTCTGACTACATTTTGTTTTAATTTAGAATTCTTGTGTTTTGACATGATTTCTAGTTTTAAACTTAATTGTTGTTGTGTTTTCTTCATGAATTCTGAGTAGTTTTCTTTTTATTTTTCCTTAAAATGATAAGTAATTAACTATTGGATGGAAGTAGTGTGAGGTATTGATGTATAATGCTAGAATAAATTGTAATGATTTAGTTGTTCTACTTTATTTACTTCTTGATTTGGCCAATTAAGATGTTAATATTTGTTGTGAGAACATGTATGATCCGTGATGGTAAGTTCTCAGTATACTAATGGTAGAATCACATGAGATTATATGGATGAGAATGTAATTCATATGGTTGAGTGTAAATAAATAGAGAAATAAACTTTGAAGGGTGTAAAATTTGAGGACATTAGAGTGACAGACTAAAACTCCCAATTCGGTCTATTGTTTTAGGTCTTGATATGAGGATTTAACACCCAAGTAGAGGGAGAAGAGGGAACTCTAGAGTGAGAGCTAGTATCTTCCCTACCTAGCCCGTCTTCAGGACTATTCAAATTTTAGATTAGCCGTTCTTTATAGCATCTCTCGTATGGGTAAACAATAATATTGCTCCTATTTGGCACAACAAAATTTAAATAATTTCACAACAAAATTCCCATACTTGTTATAGATTCATGATAAGGAAAAATATATATTTTTTTATTGCTTTCATATTACAAAAATCTAGTTTTACTCTTTTTTCAATTATCAAAATTAGCAAAAAGAAAAAAAATTTCGTTCCTACCATAGTATCTATTCTTTGAGTAAAACACGTTTTCAAAGTAGAGTTTATTATCTAATTTCTTCTTAAGAGTTTGTAGTTCTTCCTATAGGTTCAATATTTTTGGGCTTAATCAAACAGTCCTATATTACTTGATAAAAATATGTATACTTGTGTGGTATCCCATTATTTAAATATAACAGTTGTACTCTTACTTGCCTTAAAGTCAGCTATTTGACACTGTGGTAAAGAAAAAAATATAAATAAAGAGAGTCAAGAATCTAACTGCACATACATCATACTACTATCCTAGTAGATAGGGATCAAGTTTTTGGTTTCTATTATCAAAAAAACGTACATCTAGTTCTTAGCAATGGAGTTAGAAGCAAAAGCATATAAAAGAAAAGGGGATCACCCCCCTTGCTCCAATTTGGATTGAATTTGGCTCCAGCTATGTGCTAGCCAAAATGGTGGCACATTTTGGTGTTGAAGAAGCTTAGAGGCTTTAAGAAAGCTTTATTTTGATTGGGAAGGATGTTTTATAGTATTGTAATTCTTCTGGGAAGGTTAGTTTTGTCTTTTGAGACTGTTGATGTCGAGGCCAATAGTGTCCCTAGATNCAAAGTCAGGTATTTGACACTGTGGTAAAGAAAAAAAGATAAATAAAGAGAGTCAAGAATCTAGCTGCACATACATCATAGTACTATCCTAGTAGATAGGGATCAAGTTTTTGGTTTCTATTATCAAAAAAACGTACATCTAGTTCTTAGCAATGGAGTTAGAAGCAAAATCATATAAAAGAAAAGGGGATCACCTTCTTGCTCCAATTTGGACTGAATTTGGTTCCAACTATGTGCTAGCCAAAATGGTGGCACATTTTGGTGTTGAAGAAGCTTAGAGGCTTTAAGAAAGCTTTATTTTGATGTTTTATAGTCTTGTAATTCTTCTGGGAAGGTTAGTTTTGTCTTTTGAGACTGTTGATGTCGAGGCCAATAGCGTCCCTAGATTTCAATGATGAAATTACAGTTTAATGGTGGAGATAATGACTTGAGGATGGCGGGGATCAATTACCATGATCGGTGAGAAGGTTTTCTCTGTTGAGGGCAAAAGGTTTGGGAGTCTACCTAGGGAACTTTGTAGTGTCTAATACCTCTCAAGTTTAGGTTATTTATAGCCATGTAAGTTAATGGGATGAACATGGCCANTGGTGAGAAGGTTTTCTCTGTTGAGGGCAAAAGGTTTGGGAGTCTACCTAGGGACCTTTGTAGTGTCTAATACCTCTCAAGTTTAGGTTATTTATAGCCATGTAAGTTAATGGGATGAACATGGCCACAGTGGGGAAGCTCAAGTTGTTCTTTAGAACATTTTAAAAGGAATTTCAGGGTTTTTGGGCAGTGGTGAGAGCTTTTCAAATTTTTGATGTGAAGGCCACGGTTGTGGCCATAAAAATGAACGTGGCATGGAGGAGGACTTATGCTGATTGGGTAGACTTTTTGGTGGTTGGNCTGTTCCTTAGAACATTTTAAAAGTAATTTCAGGGTTTTTGGGCAGTGGTGAGAGCTTTTCAAATTTTTGATGTAAAGGCCATGGTTGTGGCCATAAAAATGAACGTGGCATGGAGGAGGACTTATGCTGATTGGGTAGACTTTTTGGTGGTTGGTTATGACTAGATTTGGTATAGTCTTGGCTCACCAAGGGTTGGTCAAAGAGATCATGACCTAGGCACCAAGTGTAAAGTGGCATGGTTAGGTGTGCCAAATTTTTCTATTAGTGTTTGGGTTTTAGTCAAAATTACCCATTTACCATAATGGGTTGGGTTTTTTTCATGATTGACCCATGAAGGATGGGCTATGGACTTGATGGGTCATGGGTTCTGGGATTTTGGACTAGGGCTAACTTAATGTGGATGGAATTAACTCATATTTCTAAGCCATAATAAGTCAGTCATAATTCACGTGATTAAGTAATGAGGCGAATTATGGGGGTTGTCCCCAAGATGCCAATTTTGGTCCCCAAGTGCTTTGATGACTTGACCAATTTAGGTGGGACCCAATTGTATGGCAATGGGGTTAACTGGTCAAGTATTGATCAATATTGGGTTAGGCCCCATTTCATTTGACCACCCATGGTGCCATCAAGTCTTGTGTGTTGGAATTTGAGTTGATTTTTAGGGTTAATCGGGGGTTGGGAAGGCCTTAGGTGAGGCTAGGGATCTATTTTGGTATATCCCCGTCCCATTGAAAAGTTTGATGTCATGTTGGTTCCTAGGTTTCATACGGAGGTTTTAAAGGTTTGGATTTCTTAAGTTTCCCAAGACATGTCTTACCCATGAGGGGTTGATGTAGGGTGAATTTAGTGTATTAATTTTGCAAATATTTTTCAATATTACAAAATGCATACGACAGAAGAAATATTAAATATGCAAATTAATCCTAAAAAAAATTACTTTATGAAAATAGTTTTATCATTCTTTAAAAATCTTTAAACTTTCGAATCCTCTAAAAATAACGCAAGTATACGTATCACTCAAGTAATAAAGGGATCTAATAGAGTCCTAGATATCGATCCCACATGGAAGTTTGAAATGCCTATTAGTAAATTTTTAAGATTATAATCTAAATACAATTTTAAACTACAGAAGTGAAGTGCTAAACTTGAATATAAAGTAACAGAGTGAATGCTAAAAAAAATGTAGTAAAAAAAATAAAGTTAATTAAACTAATTGCTAAACTTTTAAAAGTAAAATTATGAAGACTAAAAAAAGGATTTTTATGAAGAGTTAAAATTTAAAAAAGCATTACTCCCCTTTACAATGAGTATATGGATTGTGAAGAAATTAAAATAATTTGAAAAAATATATATAAATTGTTTTGTGCCAAATAGTGGTAACCCAATTCTTTACCGTCTTCCATGTGCATAAAGAACGATGACTAATCTAGAGTTTGGTCTCTAATTATGTGGTTAGGTTGGGAGGATATCGACTGCCACTCAAGAACTCCCATTACTCCCTCAACTGAGGGCTATCAGTTTCGCATCAGTTTCAAGCCAATTAGACCAAATTGGGTATTTTAATATGTCATCTTAAAATCTCAAATTATGCATCTAACAAAGTATATTTTCTTATTTATTTGCACTCAACTCTATGGATGACATACTCTCTCATGAAATAATATGTGATTCTCACTCTGTTGTAAAAGTCATTGCCCTTTCGAAACATATATTTCTCAACACATTTTAAGAATTCAACTGGCCAGTTCAACAATTAAATGAAGATCAGAGTTCAAATAATAAAAAATTATTGATATTTAAAATGATGTAAAACAAAATCAAATCTTCACAAAATCATATCTCAAAGTAGTGAGAAGGATAAAGATGACTACTCAAAATTCATGAGAAAGATACGACAAAATACAGATTTCATTAATAAAAATAAGTTTACAAAAATAAGAAAAAAAAGGCAACTTATTTCTTAATCCTTGTCAAGCAAATCACTAGAAGTTCTCTTCAAGCCTTTCTCTCCCTACAAGCACTCTCAATTCTCTTTTAGAAATATAATGATGAAGAAATCTCTCACCTTCATTCTCCTCTTACAATCCTTGAAGAAAATCTTTAAGTCCTTGATTTTCTCTCACTCTCTGTTTCTCCTATCGCCCCCTTTACACGCCACACACCATCTCTTTCATTCCTAAACTTTCTTCTCTTTTATCAAAGGGTGCTTCCCTTCAAAATTCTATCCAAAAGTTAACTCTTTTGAATTCAAAAGACATGTCCATTAATCCAAGAGACATATCCCTTCATAAAAGAACCTTCCAAAGTGTCTAGATGCATTGAAACACTCCAAGGGGTGTTTAAAACAAGTGTCCTTTTGAAAACTCATGCAAAATTTGTCTCAAACTACCTTAATATGCAAAAAGTAATCTCTTAGACGCATCTTGCACCAGTTCTGCCGCATCTGGTGCCAGCTTGCTTAAGTCCGCATTGTTCTAGGTTTTGGCACATCTTGCATCAATCTGGTACATCTGGCATCAGTTCTCTGTAGAATGGCGTATCTTGTGCCAATCTAGCGCATATGGTGCCAGCGCTCTATAAAATAGTGCATCTTGTGCCAATTTAACGCATCTTGCACCAACATTCTGAAAATTTGTTGTTTTGGCTCCAAATTTTGTCCTTTTTGCTACTTTGGCTCCAAATGCCTAAAATTGATGTAGCTGGTACAAAATCCTGAAAATTCCCTTCTTTAAAGTGCAATATCACCAATTATAAGAATAAAAGGTATACTTAAAACAACATATTATTTTGCTGTATCAAATACCCTCAAACTTAAATGTTACNGAACTGCCTTAATATGCAAAAAGTAATCTCTCTGGCGCATCTTGCATCAGTTCTGCCGCATCTGGCGCCAGCTTGCTTAAGTCCGCATTGTTCTAGGTTTTGGCACATCTTGCATCAATCTGGCACATCTGGCATCAGTTCTCTGTAGAATGGCGCATCTTGTTCCAATCTAGCGCATATGGAGCCAACGCTCCATAAAATAGTGCATCTCGTGCCAATTTGACGCATCTTGCACCAACATTCTGAAAATTTGCTGTTTTGGCTCCAAATTTCATCATTTTTGCTACTTTGGCTCCAAATGCCTAAAATTGATGTAACTGGTACGAAATCATGAAAATTCCCTTCTTTAAAGTGCAATATCACCAAAAATAAGAATAAAAGGTATACTTAAAACAACATATTATTTTGCTGTATCAAATACCCTCAAACTTAAATGTTACTCGTCCTCAAGTGACACTTTTACTACGTAAAAGCATATGGCTTATGATAAAGATTAACTTATAACTCCTATACTTTAGTTTAATAAATAAAATAGTAATATTTAAGAAAAATCTTTAATACTCTAAGTCTAAGAGTTGTTAGTAATCAAATTTAAGATTTTTGAATCTCTATTCATTTCAAGAAAAATTGCAATTTGTCATATTAAGGATACTTAGAACATTCAAATAAAAAAGAACTTCATGAAAACTTTACTAGTAATGCTACTAATACTTCAATACAAATTTAGAAAATCTAATAAAGTCTTTTCATTAAGTTCCTNTTAAGAGTTGTTAGTAATCAAATTTAAGATTTTTAAATCTCTATTCATTTCAAGAAAAATTGCAATTTGTCATATTAAGGATACTTTGAACATTCAAATAAAAAAGAACTTGATGAAAGCTTTACTAGTAATGCTACTAATACTTCAATACAAATTTAGAAAATCTAATAAAGTCTTTTCATTAAGTTGCTTCGAGTGAAGACAATTTTTGGTTAGGCATCTCCTAAAGCTTATCCTCACTCATTTACTTTTCTTTTCTTTTTTTCATTTTTATTTTTTTCTTTTTTCCTTTTCCTTTTTCTTTTNCCTTCGAGTGAAGACAATTTTTGATTAGGCATCTCCTAAATATTCTCCTCACTCATTTACTTTTCTTTTCTTTTTTTCATTTTTATTTTTTTCTTTTTTCCTTTTCCTTTTTCTTTTAGGTTCTTTTCAATCCTTTCTTTTCTTTTTCCTTTTTCAAGTGAGCATTACAATATTTGGATAGTCATTAATAATTTTGAATTTCACTATCCCCTTCTTAAAGTCAAAACTCCTTGCCTTTCTTCACTTTATAAATTCATATTAGTGTATGATTTTTCATAAATCTTCATTCTTTTCTTCTTACATGAAACTCTAAAAATCTTAGAACTTCAAAAATACAATTTTCTTTAGTTAAAATAGAAAAACATAATCTTATCTTATCATACCAAACCTCTTTAAGTTAAAAATTGACCTTCATTATTAAAAAAAATTTACGTTAATTTACCATAATATTCATAAACTTAAGTACAGTCATTCAAAGTGAAATCTTAATGTCCCAAGTCATGTTAAATAATTTTAAGACTATAGTTAATTGAGGACAAATAAAATTTAGTTTACTTCTTTTTNTTTTACCTTAATTTAACATAATATTCATAAACTTAAGTACAGTCATTCAAAGTTAAATCTTAATATCCCAAGTCATGTTAAATAATTTTAAGACTATAGTTAATTGAGGACAAATAAAATTTAGTTTACTTCTTTTTAAAATAATTTTTTCTTTCCCCCAAACATAAGTTTTTAAATGATTTAAAAATGATTTAGTACAAAATGTAGTAAGTGAAGGAAAACAATAAATGCATAAAAATAAACACTAACCTCTAGAGGATTTCTGAGTATGAAAGTAGTCTATGTTATTTTGCAGGTACTACCTTTAAAAATACATAAAGGGTTTAAAGCATTAAATCAAACATAATATATTCTAAAGGATTTGTTGAAAAATTTAAAAAAAAATTTAAAAAAAAACTAAAAATGCAGAGAAAGTAAAAAACTACTATTACTATTACAATTTAGGTCCACAACATAAAATGAAAGTCTTTATCACAATTGTTTCAAATGACATCAAATAACAACATAATAAAAAAAAATAACAGAGAAACAAAGAAACAAAATAAACTAGACTCCTAAGAATATCAGTCCTCATCACCTCCCTCATCATCATCATCATCATCATCATCTTCCTCCTCTTCATCATGAATTAGAGCATAAGGAGTGAAGCTCGGGCAAGTTGGAAATTCCACATTGTATTCACCCCTAAGATATCTAACCATATCTTCCTTAAGAGCTATATCATGCTAAACTCTCCTCTGCTTATACTCATCATTATAAGCATTTCTTGCTCCAATTTCTCCAATCTAAATTTGCATGTTAACTATATCTATTTGTTGAATCATAAGAAGCTCCATAATATTTTCAAGTGAAGCAGAGCGAGATGAAGAGGACCCTGTAGCTGATGTAGAGGGTTTATCAATACCTATACTCATAAACTCAAAAAATGATTCTACTCTTTTAATCGTATACTTCCTAATAAGATTTTGTGGCTGTAGCCTTTCCTCATTTCTATGGGACTCTACACTTGATTGGTCACATAAAGTGAAAATCAGGGAAGGTACCCTAATCCACTAGCTGTAGAACTATTAGCTATAATTTGAGGCTAATGAATAATGAGAGCAACAACATCACTGCCTTCATTCTCTGAATGTAGAGGGTTAGCACAGCTCTGTCCTTTGTTACATGGGCAAGATGATTTGTTGGTAGTAATTTAGCAGAGATGAACGTGCCATAACTTTGAGTAAATAGTCATCATGGAATCAGAGAAGTTAACTTTCTTTTTATTTTTAATCTTCCATTCTCCTCTTCCATCAATCCGAAAAGCAATCACTTCATCCAGTGATGAATCAGTCATCACGAATGCAGCATATTCACAATGGAATGCATTTCTCAGCCCATAAAAAGCATTTATCCTTTCCTTAGAAAATTCAACTTGCTTACCTCTCACAAGGATGTGATCTCCAGTGGTAAACCTCAAGTTGGCATAAAACTCCCAAATCATTGGTATAATAGCTACTGCAGTGAATTAGTAAAACCTTTCCTAATTTCTTGTGACGATCAACGTCTTGATCTCGCCACCCGAGTTAGCAAATGCCCGTTCTTGGATCAACTTTTTTTTTTAATTTCATTTGAGTGTTATAAAAATGTTGGGCTTTGAAATTAATAAATCTTCTTGCGTTAAAATCTTTTTTTGTCTCTCCTTACTTTACTCGAGGAGCCATTGGAATTTCTATGAAAATCTAAATAAATTATAAAATAAAAAATCTAACTCCCCAAGTAAGATTANCAGTTGGCATAAAACTCCCAAATCATTGGTGTAATAGCTACTGTAGTGAATTAGTAAAACCTTTCCTAATTTCTTGCGACGATCAACGTCTTGATCTCGCCACCCGAGTTAGCAAATGCCCATTCTTGGATCAAATTTTTTTTAAATTTCATTTGAGTGTTATAAAAATGTTGGGCTTTGAAATTAATAAATCTTCGTGCGTTAAAATCTTTTGTTGGCTCTCCTTACTTTACTCGAGGAGCCATTGGAATTTCTATGAAAATCCAAATAAATTATAAAATAAAAAATCTAACTCCCCAAGTAAGATTATTTGATAAGAAACTTTTCACCATGATTTTTCTTCAAGCTTTTCCATCAAAAACATCAAATCTCAGATCTTCTATAATCTAGGAAAAATTCATTGTGAAAATCAAAAGTTTCTAGATTAAAGTGAAGCTCTTACCAAGAGAAGTTGAAGTTTAAGATTTTTGGCCGCTGAAAACTTCTCACGCGCATAATGTGAAGCCCTAGGTCACAATTTAGAGGTAGGAGACGACCAAAGCAGTAAAAATGGAGTTTCTTGTGCAATTTTACAGTCTTTTAGGCAATCTCGCATTTTTGAAATATTGGCACATCTGACGCATCATACGCTACCTCTTTGTAAACAAAAACTTCATGCGCCAACGCCATAATTTTCTAGATCTTGTTTTATGTGGAAATCTACTGCTTGCCGCTATACATCCTCCTCTAATTAACTCAAATGAAAATTTNGCGCTACCTCTTTGTAAACTGGAACTTCATGCGCCAACGCCATAATTTTCCAGATCTTGTTTTATGTGGAAATCTACTGCTTGCCGCTATACATCCTCCTCTAATTAACTCAAATGAAAATTTATAATCATAATTTAAATATTACTCTAACACCAAACTTTCACAAACAACACGAAACTCACTTTTATATAAAAAATTGCACTATTACAAACTAACATTTTTCAAGCAAACAAACAATTAATTCAGTGTCCAAAGCAAACCAAATATCAAAATACTAAACACAAACATAAATAAAGTTTAATAGTAAAAGTAAATGCAATATAATATAACATATTAACACAAACAAGAAGTACAAAATAAAATTTTCCATGAATAGATTAATTTCAAACATCTTCTTCGCTCTCGTCCTCCTGGATATCTCCAATCGGTTGGTAGTGCACATACAAGTTGTAGAAGGGTCGATAAGAAAATTCATTAATTGAATCTTCCCCAATCCAAGCATGTTTCTTGAACATACATACCAAACCATCTTTCATACAACTAGTTTGTTCAAAATGTTACTTCAGTCTCCAATTTAGATGATCTAACATTTAAGAATCATTCTCAATTGCACGCTTAAGGTTCCATACCTCTCTTCCATCTTCTTAATACTCTTCAAAAGTACATTAGAATTGAATTAAGGTTGAATAGGTGATGAATTCTAGGATGCTTGATCCATCATCATATTCATATCATTCTCATATCCCATCTCAATACAGTTGCAATACACTTCTGGATCCATCAACTTTCAAGGAAGAAGCACTTTCTCGCAACTCTCATAAGGTACTTGTAATTGACTACAATAGTAGGAAAATAATATATGAATGCTCCAATTCAGTTGCAGATCAGTGAACAATCAAACCCAAAATCGATTTCAAAATTATTTCTCCAATATCATTGGTTTTCCAGTTTGAATACAGTAGTTTATAATAACACTCTTCTTAATTACCTTACTGATTTTCATAGTGGAAAGTAATTTTGGTGCAATAAAGAAATTCCATGCCTTAGAAGCAGGATTTAACAATGATGAAGAAAAACTTAAATTTCTATAATCTCTGGCCTCTCAATTTGCATCTTCATCTCTAAGGTATCGATAAAGTTCATTCATATTATCCCTTGTAGGGGTAAAATTCTTATAGTGGAAAATTGGCGTGTTTTCAGTCATAAACATCTCATTTTATTCTTGAAGGAATGAATTGCACAAACCTGCCTCATACATAAACAATTCCTTGGTTGATTCCATGAAGATTTGCCTAAAACTCTTTAACCACAGGGACAACTACAACATCAATAGTTTAACAAAGCACTTCCCAACATCACTACACAATAATCTCTTCTACTCAAGTATTCAGTGTGTTGAATCCTCGAATCATGAACCCCCTTTCTTTGATAAGCCTCTTCTTCACAAGAAGATGATCATGTAACTTCCGTGCATCGAAACTGATGAACTTTCTCTGATTGAAAATTCAAATCTAGCGGAATTTTTAGAGTGGGACGCCATTAGAATGGAAAACTAGTGACTTTGTCCTCATTTTCCCCCTTAAAAGTGACTTTAGAATTAGTTTTTGAAGTTTTAAGGAAAATAAAACCGCCAAAAACCACCAAAAACTGCCATTTGAAACATTTTAAGTCATTTTCATCACTGCGGTGCATCATGTGTTGATTTTGGTGCATCATTTGCGAGCTCTCTGGAATATGGCAAAAAATTTTGTTATTTCAATTTTGATCTAATAATTCCTCAATTTTGTTATGCAATTAGGTAAATAAAGATGTTTTTAATTTTTTTTTATCAATGTCAAATTTTAAATACATGGAATTAATAGAAGCACAAGTATATTAATATAAGTAAAGTAATAAAATTGAATAGACTACGATGACTATGGGTTGCCTCCCCCAAAGCATTTTGTTTAATGTCATCATCTTGACATTCCTAGTCTTTATTCTGGATGACCCAACATTACAACCTCTTTAAACACTAGTCTTTGACCATCAAAATATGATTTCAATCTTTGCCCGTTCACTTTAAATATCCTTCAAGTTCTGGAATCTTCAATATTAATAGCTCCATGGGGATAGACTTTGACAATTCTGAATGGCCCTTTCCACCAGGACTTCAATTTTTCAGGAAATAATTTCAATCTTGTGTTGATAAAACTTCTTATCCAAGCTTAAATTATTTTTTATTATCTTCCGATCGTGTCATTCTTTCATTATTTCCTTATAAATTTGAGCATTATCGTAAGATTCATTCCTAATTTCTTCAAGCTGATTCAATTGTAGTAACATTTTCTCACTAGCATCTTTCAAATTGAAATTAAATTCTTTAATAGCCCAATAAGCTTTATGCTCCAATTCTACTGGTAAGTGTCAAGTCTTCCCAAAAATTATTCTTTACGCGGACGTTCCTATAAATGTCTTATAAGCTGTCCTGTATGCCCATAATGTTTTATTTATTCCAGCAGACCAATCCATTTTATTAAGATTTACACTTTCTTCCAAAATTCCTTTAACTTCGTGACTAAATACTTCTGCCAAACCACTAGTCTGGGGATGATAAGCAGTTGCAATTTTATGCATTATATTATATTTTTCTACCAATCCCGCAATTATTGCATTTCTAAAATGAGATCCTCCATCGATAAAGATTAATCTCGACATTCCATATTTTTTGAAAATATTTTTAATTAAAAATTTTAAAACACTCTGAGAATCACATCAAGATAAATTGATTTCTTCTATCCATTTTGAAACATAATCCACTGCAATTAATATATAAACATTTCCAATTGAAGGTATAAATAGTACCACAAAATCCAATCCCCACGCATCAAGAATTTCAATTTTCAAATTAAAATTTAGAGGCATTTCACTTCTTTTTGAAATATTGCCTACTCT
>JXCR01140747.1:84164-94473 GCA_002079205.1 Phalaenopsis hybrid cultivar
AATAGAGTTGGCCAATAAATTCTAGATTGCAAAATTTTATGAATAGTTCTTTCATTCCTAAAATGACCTCCAAATTCAGAATCCTGACATTTTTGGATAATTTCCTGAATTTCATCGTAAGGCACACATCATGTCATTACTAAATCTTTGCATTGTTTATACAAATATGGGTCATACAAAAAATAAGATTTTTCATCATGAATGAATTTATTTCCCTATTGCTTTGTTAATTTATATGGTAAAATACCACTAACAATATAATTTACAATATTAGCATATAATGATATTTCCCATCCTTTTACTGTATAAAGTATTTCATGAGGAAAGTTTCATTAATTTCTTTTTCCAAATCAAGAATTTCTTCTTGTTCTAACCAAGATAGATGATCAGCAATTTGATTATCAGTCCTTTTCATATCGACTCTACAAAATCAAACTCTTGCATGAGGAGTACCCATATAATTAATCTTTGTTTTGCATTCTTTTTTTGTATTAAATATTTAATAGTTGATTGGTCAGTATGCACAACACATTTAGCTCCAATCAAATATGACCTAAACATATCAAAAGCATAAACAATGGCTAATAACTCACTTTTAGTAGTGGTATAGTTAATTTGATTATCATTAAGAGTTACTGGCATAGTATATGACTTTAAAATCTTATCATATTTTTGCCCTAATACAACTCCAACTGCATAATCACTAACATCAAACATTAATTCAAAAATTTTCTCCCAGTTAGATGAAATAATTCTACAAGCAATAATCAATTTTTCCTTTAAAGTTTCAGAGGCTTTTAGGCAATCTTGGTTAAAATCAAATTTAGTATCTTTCTTCAGAAGTTGGCATAATGGCTTTGTAATTTTTTAAAAATCTTTAATATATTGCTTGTAAAACCCAACATGTCCTAAAAAGCTCCTAACTCCTCTTACAGTAGTAGGTGGAGGTAGGTTTTATATAACCTGATTTTTTGCAGGATCTGCTTCCATACCATTTTCTGAAATTTTTTGACCAAGCACAATTCCTCCTGTAACAATAAAATGACATTTTTCCCAATTTAAAATGAGATTATTTTTTTCACATCATTCTAGAACTTTCTCTAAATGATTCAGACATATTTTAATCTAAGTTCCAAATTCAAAAAAATCATCCATAAAGACTTTAATCCCTTTTTAAATTAAATCACTAAGAATTAACATCATACATCTTTGAACTGTTGTAGGTGCATTACATAATCCAAAGGGCATTCTCCGAAAAGAAAAAGTTCCATAAGAACTAGTAAATGTTGTTTTCTCTCAATCCTCAGGAGCAATTGGTATCTGACGATAACCAATATATCCATCTAGGAAACAAAAATATCTGTGTCTAGCCAACGGGTTGGCACAAATTTAGGGGGTTCGTCCTGTGGAAGCTGTAGGACGTCGGAATCAGAATCTCGTCACATTCTTTGGAGGGACATTTAATTTACCCACATTTAAAATGAGATTATTTTTTCACATCATTCTAGGACTTTCTCAAAATTATTCAGACATATTTCAATTGAAGTTCCAAATATAGAAAAATTGTCCATAAAGACTTCAATCTCTTTTTCAATTAAATCACTGAAAATTGACATCATACATCTTTGAATTGTTGCAGGTGCATTACATAATTCAAAGGGCATTCTCAAAAAAGAAAAAGTTCCATAAGGACTAGTAAATGTTATTTTCTCTTGATCCCCAAGAGTAATTCGTATCTGACGATAACCAGTATATCCATCTAGGAAATAAAAATATCTGTGTCTAGCCAACTGGTTGACACAATTTTAGGGGGTTCGTACTGTGGAAGCCGTAGGTCACTGAAATCAGAATCCCATCACCTGCTTTAGAGGGACATTTAATTTACACACACACACACACACACACACAGACACACACACAGAGATATATATGTATATATATATAATTTAGTTTAGAAAAATATGAAATCAAATTGTTCTCATATCTTTCAAAGTTTAGATAAAAGAGCACTACACCTCAAGTATGTATCTATCCCGAAAGATACACACATGACTTGATAATGAGGCTTAATCAAATAAACAAAGAAAAGTATGACATCCGTTTGGTCTGTAAAATCATTTTATTATAAGCAGGTAAGTTCCCCTATTTAATATGAAAAATTAAATAGGGTTTATATTAAGCTGGGTTCTTGAAAGTTTCATATAAGTGCAAGGCCTTATAATTAAAAACATCTTAGATAACTGAAGCCACCTAAGAAAACGCTTGATAAAAATCATGGGATATTGTCTTCAAGAATTTCAAAGGATAGGACTTTTCAAAGAGATCAAACAAAGAGTGTGAAAGGAGAATGACTCAAATTTAGAACATTTTATTTTTGGAATCCAAAAGGAGAGGAACTAGGGGATGTCATAGATCCGGAAGAGAACCTTGGTGACTTCCCAAGCTCCCATATGGTTTGGCTTAAATTTTGAAGAAGAACATTCATGTGTTGCAAATTTTATTAATTAGGACTAACATTCATGTGAAATGATCATAGAAATAGCCTAGAAAATGTGAGGATTTAGATCGTGATGAACGACAACCTTGGAATCCTAAAACAAGTTAGGGCTTATATTATATATCAGATCCATACAAAATCCTAAAGGAAAGTTGAGAATTTATGTCGCACTGTCGGCGTTATTTCGGAGATGGTTTGGTTGTGGGGTTGCCCGTAAGGAGCTGTCGGTCACCGGAATCGAAATCCCGTCGCCCGCTTTGGAAGGACGTTGAGGTATGAAATCAAGCTGACCCCATATTTTTCGTAGGTTAAAATGAAAGAGCACTGTACCTCAAATCCTGTATCTATCCTGAAGGATAAACACAAGAATTGAAGAAGAGGCTCGATCAAATAAACTAAGGAAAGTATGACGTCTGTTTGGTCTGCAAAACCTTTGTATTTGCCGANGTCTCTTCTTAAAATGATAAGTAATTAAGTTTTGCGTGGAAATTGTGGAGAGTATTGATCTCTAATGTTAGAATATGTTGTGATGATTTAAATCCATGCACTTCATTTAATTCTTGATTTGGCCAATCCAAATGTTAAAATTTGTTGTGAGAACATGTAAGGGCCGGGCTGGTATTGTCTCAGTCAACAATTGAAAAGAATCACATGAGATTGTATGAATGAGAATGTAGTTCATATGATTGAGTGCAAATAAATAGGGAAATATTCATTGAAGGGTGTGGAGTTAGAGGACTTTAAAATGACAAAATAAAGCCCCCAACTTGGCTTATTGTTTTAGGTTTTGATACGAGAATGTTAGCCTCCAGGTCAAAGGAATCGAGGGAACTTTAGAGTGAGAGCTAGTATCTTCCCTGCCTAGCCAGTCTTCAGAACTATTCAAACTTTAAATTAGCCAATGTTCTTCATATCATCTCTAGTAAGGGTTCTGCCTAGCCGATCTTCAGAACTATTCAAACTTTAAATTAGCCAATGTTCTTTATAGCAACTCTAGTAAGGGTAGAGAATATTATTGCTTCTATTTGGCACAACACAGTTTGCATACTTCCACAAAAAAATTCCTATACTTATTACTGATTCATGATAAGAAAAAAGATATTTTTCTTATTAAGTGCTTTTCATCTACAAAACTCTAGTTATCTTTTTAAGTTGTTACTGTTTTGTCAAAATTTAAAAAATTCCAAAAATATTTGAATTTTTATTTGTGCAAAATATATTCAGTTTAAGTATCATCTTTTTAAAAATAGAAAGTTTTCTAAAAGTGCATATTGTATAAATTCCCTATAGGTTCGATATTGAGGCTTTAATCAAAAAGTATTATATTACTTGATAACGATACATATACTTGCGTAGTATCCCAATATATATATAAATTAAAAGTTAAATTCTTATTTTTTTTTAAGATCAAGTTTTTAGTTTTGTTACAAAGTAAGGAAATATAAGTGAGATATAATATGAATTATTGTTGTACTTTGCATATTAGCAGTATCAAGAGAGAACAAGTTTTTGGCACCGTTGTCAGGGAATCAAAAACAAAATTTCTTTTTTTAGAAAGTTTTATTTAAACTTTAAGTATTGTATGTTATTTTCTATGTGTGTTTTGAATTTTATTTTATTTTATTTTATGATAGTGTATGCATAATTCAAGTTCTGAAGGACTAATGCCCTACAATTCTGAATTAGAAAGAACTATTAGAAAAATAAAAAAAACCAAAGAAATTATAAATTTTAAAAAATCCAAAAAAATTATAGAAATGGCAGACCAAAATAATCAAAATGCTGAAATTCATCAATAAAAAATTATAGAAATGGCAGACCAAAATAATCAAAATGCTGAAATTCATCAAGAGTTTAGATGAGATTATGCCAACCCTACTATAGATGAACATCATTGTAGTATTCGAAAACCTACTATAGTGGCTAATTCATTTGATCTTAAACCTGCTATTATTCAAATGGTATCAAATAATCAATTTGAGGGATCACCAACTGAAGATCTAAATTTACATCTTGCCAATTTTCTAGAATTGTGCGCTACATTTAAATACGATGGTGTATCAGATGATGCCATAAGACTTAGGTTATTTCTTTTCTCATTGAGGGATAAAGTTAAGATGTGGTTGAATTTTTTAGCACCTGGATCTATCAGAACTTAGGGTGATTTAGCACAAAAATTCTTTGCTAAATATTTTCCACATACAAAAACTGCGAAGCTTAGAAATGATATTACATCTTTTAATCAGTTTGAAGGGGAATCTATCTGCTGGGAAGCTTAGAAATGATATTACATCTTTTAATCAGTTTGAAGGGGAATCTATTTATGAAGCATGAGAACTATTTGAAGATCTCTTAAGAAAGTGTCCACACCATGCTATACCAGACTGGTTAATAATTCAAACTTTTTTATAATGGATTAGCTGGATCCTTAGAACAATTAACGATGCCGCTGGTGGTGGTTCATTTTTGTCAAAACCATTTCATGACGCTTATGCTTTAATTGAAGAAATGACTACCAATAATTTTCAAATTCTGAGAGGGCAAATCTTTAGAAAGTAGTCAATATTCATGAAACTGATGCATTTACCATGTTAGTAAATCAAGTTACTGCAATTTCAAGGAAGTTAGACTAATTTGGAATGAATTTTTATCAACCAATTTCCATGATTGAAGAAAATTAATTAGGCCAAATGGTAGATTCTCAAGCATCATTAGAAACTTTGAATGCCATAAATAATAAGACATCCCATATTCAAATTATTATAACCCAGGTTGGAAGAACCATCCTAACTTTAACTAGAATAACAATTCGGGTGGTAATAATCAACAATGGGGAACAACCAAGGAAACCCATTGGGAACCTGGAACAACCAAGGGAATAATAATTGTAGATCTACTTATCCTCCTGGTTTCAACAGTAATACACGGTTTAAGGAGAAGAAGTTCTCTATAGAAGAAGTGGTGTTACAAATGGGAAATCAATCACAAAGTTAAGTAGCTACAATTATAAATATCGAGAATCAACTTGGGCAAATAGAAAATTCATTAAGTAATAGATCCCAAGGAACACTTCTTAGTAATACTGAGTCAAATCTAAAAGATTAGAATAAAGAACAAGTAAAAGGCGTTCAACTTAGAAGCGGAAGAGAGTTGAAAGGTTGGGTTCAAAAAGAAATTGAAGTAGAGAGAGAAAAAATTGAAGAATCAAAAGAGGATGCTCCAAAAGATTCTAAGAGACCTATTTCTTTGCTGAAAATTGTTTTGGAAAAAACACCACCTCCATTTCCTCAGAGACTTTGTCAGCAGAAGATGGATAAGCAATTTTCAAAATTTCTGGAAATATTTAAGATGCTTATAATTAATATTCCATTTGCTGAAGCCTTAGAACAAATGCCGAGCTACGTAAAGTTTATGAAAGATATTCTCAACAGAAAAAGGAAGTTTGAAGATAACGAGACTGTTGAACTTAGTGAGGAGTGCAGTACGATAATTCAGAAGAAGCTTCCTGAAAAGCTTAAAGATCTTTGTAGCTTTACAATCCCATGTGCAATAGGAGATAGATTTTATGAGAAAGCTTTATGTTATTTAGGTGCAAGCATTAACCTTATGTCATTATCAATATTTAAGAGATTAGGATTGGGAGAAATAACCCCTACTACTGTAACTCTGCAGTTAGAAGATTGTTCGATAGCATACCCTAAAGGAGTTATAGAAGATGCCCTAGTGAAAGTGGATCAATTAATCTTTCATGTTGATTTCATTATGCTAGATATGGAGGAAGATAAAGAGATACCTATCATTTTGGGGAGACCTNGGTGTTCATGATTTGGATTTTATTTGAAAATCAAAAGAGGGGTATTAAATTGATTAGTTATTGACTTCAAAATTCATTCCCCTAAGTCCAGGATCATTTAATCTTAATAAACTTCCAAACTTTAATAATTTAGGAATTTATTAATCTTAATTGAGAAAGGGAGATTGATTTCTACCAATTAACCCCATTGTGTTTCAAACATCAAGTAAATTTATTAAGGTTAGAGGTTACCCATTTTACCTCCTTGAATTAAGCCTAAATGTTAATTAAGGCAAAATTTCCAAAATTACACNATCCCCTAAGTCCAGGATCATTTAGTCTTAATAAACTTCCAAACTTTAATAATTTAGGAATTTATTAATCTTAATTGAGAAAGGGAGATTGATTTCTACCAATTAACCCCATTGTGTTTCAAACATCAAGTAAAATGATTAAGGTTAGAGGTTACCCTTTTTACCTCCTTGAATTAAGCCTAAATGTTAATTAAGGCAAAATTTCCAAAATTACACATTTGCCCCTATAGCTCTAACACTTCATAATTTGTTAAATTCAATTCAAATGACTTTAAAATTTTTATTCTACATCATTCATTTGTCAATTGAGACATCAGAGGAGAAAATGTGATTTTTCAAAATTTAATTTAATTTATATAATTANATGACTTTAAAATTTTTATTCTACCTCATTCATTTGTCAATTCAGACATCATAGGAGAAAATGTGATTTTTCAAAATTTAATTTAATTTATATAATTATTTTAATGCAAGAATAGGATTTTTTAAAGAAAATTCCTAACTTGACCAAGGTAAATTATAATCCTTTGAAATTTTTACTGGAGGTATACCTAGACCAGGGAAGCCTTTGGACCAAATTTCATGATTTCTTAAATTCTCTGTGATTTATTAGAATTATTTTAAATTCTAGGATATTTAATAAAAATAAAATATTTTAGGAGGTGAAATTAAGTTTTATATTTTTGAAAAATCTACCTGAAGTCAGAGAACTCAAAGGAGAAAATTTTATATTTTTATGATTTTTTCCTTGATTTATTGGAATTATTTTAGTGAAAACACATTTTTAGCCTTTTTAAAAATTTATTTTTAAGCTATGAAAATAAATATCTTTATTTAGAAAATTAGGAAAAATATTCTGATTGTTCCTAGGTGATTATGAAACAATTTAGAACATTTCCATGAGTTTTATTATTTCTATGAATTTTTAATTATTTAAATACTTAAAATAGGCCAAAAATAAAGTTTTATTTTAAAATATTATTTTATTTTTATAAAATATCTCTGATCACAGAGAACTCAAAAAACAAAGTTTCANACCTGAGGTCAGAGAACTCAAAGGAGAAAATTTTATATTTTTCTAATTTTTTCATTGATTTATTGGAATTATTTTAGTGAAAACTCATTTTTAGCCTTTTTAAAAATTTATTTTTAAGCTTTGAAAATAAATATCTTTATTTAGAAAATTAGGAAAAATATTCTGATTGTTCCTAGGTGATTATGAAACAATTTAGAACATTTTCATGAGTTTTATTATTTTTATGAATTTTTAATTATTTAAATACTTAAAAAAGGCCAAAAATTAAGTTTTTATTTTAAAATATTATTTTATTTTTATAAAATATCTCTGATCATAGAGAACTCAAAAAACAAAGTTTCAAAATTTTTTGATTATATTTTGATTTTTAAAAAATTATTTTAATTTTAAAAGTGGTATTTATCTTTAAAAATCAATTTAAGTTATTAAATGAACTCAAAATATTTTGAAACTCTTATNGTTTTTCATATTTTTCTTTGATTTATTTAAATTATTTTAGTGAAAAACTTACTTTAGCCTTTTAAAAATTATTTTTAAGCTCTGAAAATAAATATCCTTATTTAGAAAATCAGGAAAAATATTATAATTGTTCCTAAGTGATTAGAAAACAATTTAGCACATTTCCATGAGTTTTATTATTTTTACGATTTTTATGAGTTTTTAATTATTTAAATACTTAAAATAGGCAAAAAATTAAGTTTTTATTTTAAAATATTATTTTATTTTTATAAAATATCTCTGATCATAGAGAACTCAAAAAACTAAGTTTCATGATTTTTTGAGTTATATTTTGATTTTTTTAAAAATCATTTAAGTGTTAAGAGTGGTATTTATCTTTAAAAAATCAATTTAAGTTATTAAATGGACTCAAAATATTTTGAAACTTTTATGAGGAGTTCTCTGGATTATAAAGGACAATGGATTTCAAAAATCAAGTCATTTAAATGTTTATATTTTCCAAAATTAATTGTCTTAGTGATTCAGTATTTGGAAAATTTAAGGATGTTTTAAATGACTTGACCCATAAAATTATTTCCAATGGTTTCTCTGGTCATGGTAGACTTTACAAAATTTTCTTATAATTTAATAATCAATATGCTAATTTCAATGATTATTTTAAGGAAATAATGTGAAATAATTTGAAAAATATGGATCTTTGTGTAGGAACCTCATCTGACTTTGGAAAAATCAAAAAATGTTCCCCCTTACAGAGGTTACAATATGCAAAAATTTCAAGCCAAGGTGATGTGTCAATATGCATGGAGAAGCAAATGATTCCAGATAGTATTTAATTAATTAAAAATATTTTACGCATCAAATGGGCTTGAAATTTATTCCACGTTATTTTCCTCTGTTCACTGAGTAAGAGAGTATTTTTATTTTATTTTTGTGATTTTTCTACACAAAGTTAGTATTTTTGAAGTTAAGGGTATTAAATAAATAAGAAAATACCCTTATTTTTCTATTTAAACTGCGCGTGCCACCTCATTTTTCGACGGCTCCGAAAGCATGCGTGGCGCGCTCTGGTTGGACGCTGCCATCCACATAGCTTGCTGACTCGACCTGCTATTCACGTCTCAAAGCGCTGTCCGACTAGATCTCCCCCGTTCGTTTGATACACGCTTGATCGAACGGCTCCCCGTCATCATCCCCGATAGAGTGATCTCGTGCCCGTGCAAACTAAAACCTTAAGATCTTGGCCTAGACTCAACCAAATCACTTCGGGTTTGATCCTATGGACTTGTCTAAGCGAGACGAACACATCTATATGGCTAAGGTACCATGAAATCAAGCTTAAGAAAATGGAGAATAAAAATAAGCTCGGGAGGAGGAGGAGTTTTATACCTTTTCTCTGAGAAGGGAGGCTTCAATCAGAGATGCTTGGCACGTTTGTTGGGGTCCAAGGAGGCTAGGGATTGAGTCTCTAGACTTTGTGTGAAGTCTAGGTGTGAATTCAACCAAGCTTGATTTCAGGTGTTGGTCTAGAGCTATGGTAGAGGCTCTGTGGAAGGGGTATTTGATAGGGCTTTGGCTTCTTCACTCTTGTGAAGGTGTAGGCACAAGGAATTAAAGTTTGTTGGAGTGTGGAGGTGTATTGGGTTCTGTTGTGATTTCCGGCAGGGTTTCGAGCTCAAAATTGGGCTCCGGTAATGGTAATGGGTGAGGGAAAGTGGTTGGAATGCAATGAGGGGATCTTAGGGATGCTCTATGTGAAGTTTGGAGAGGCCTCTCTATGAAATTTTTAGCACTTAGTTCAACAACCATGGAGGTGGCCTTTTATAAAAATGGGGTTATGGTGGCTGTCTTGGCCAATTAGGAGGTGAGTTCAATGGCCATGGAGGCGGCCTTTTATAAAAATGGGGTTATGGTGGCTGTCTTGGCCAATTAGGAGGTGTAATGTGGTGCTTAGGTGGAGGGGCAGAAGAGCTCCATAGTTTGATTTGGATGAGCTGTCCTCTAGGTTTTATTTGGGTGAGGTGCCATGAGGGTGGCTCTCAGTTTTGGGCTTTTCCGGCCACTAGGCTAGCCGGCCGGCCAGGGGCAGGTGGCTGGGAGTTCAGGGAACCCAGAGGAATCCATCACAACAATTTAATGCAAATGTGCTTGGATTTGGCAAAGATATCTTATGCATGTGCATTTTTGGAAATAAGATCCATTAATTTGGGGGA
>JXCR01140748.1:9616-23657 GCA_002079205.1 Phalaenopsis hybrid cultivar
ATATATATATATATATATATATATATATATATATATATATATATATATATATATATATATATATATATATATATATATATATATATATATATATATATAAATGATTACAATTTAAGGCACATATAATTTAACTATTGAAGCCCAAAAAATTGAAATATAATACATATCCCTAAATTCCTATGTATTAACGCCTAAAAATTTAAATTCTTACATGTTTGCCATTTTACCTAGAAAATATATATTTTATATTTTAAATGTTAAAATAATGATATTTTTGATATGATGAAAAACTTGGGTGGTATAAATATAAAAATATAAGTTTTTTTTTTTTTAATATCTAAATAAATAAGATTTGGTTGGTATGTATGTAATTGCTAAATAAAATAATTGGCTTTTCATACAGAGGCCCAAAAAATTTCATATTTATCTATCTTACATCAAAATTTTTATAATTACAAACATCATATGACAATTAGCACTCTTGATCATATTTTAATGATCAAATCCATCGTTTCATCAATAGGAAAAGTGATATGTGTGTAAAAATAAAACTTTGGGTGAAATACGTAAATCCATAAAAATTGGGTGCTATGTATGTAATTTTCCCTAAAATAAAATTAAACAAACTACTTTCTACATTGGTCAAAGTTGCAAAAAAACTTTGAGATTATAATTACATGATGCATCAAAGTAT
Organism: Phalaenopsis hybrid cultivar; assembly: GCA_002079205.1. Classification (NCBI taxonomy): domain Eukaryota; kingdom Viridiplantae; phylum Streptophyta; class Magnoliopsida; order Asparagales; family Orchidaceae; genus Phalaenopsis; species Phalaenopsis hybrid cultivar. Next base: position 10,311 of record JXCR01140748.1, read on the forward strand.
CATGTTTTGATGGAAAAAAAAAAATTCAATATTTTACGCTCAAAGGCCATTTTCTAATTATTTGTATTAAATTTTAGGAGCATTTACATACATACTACGCAATTGTTATGCATATGTAAAATATCTAAATTTGCATTTTTATTTTTATATGTTGTTGTTGTGAGATCTAGATATACACAAGTTGATTGATGTGACATATACATAAATCAAATAAAAGAACGAACGACGAAGCGAAAAATATAACGAGAAAAATCACATCATAAAAGAGCACAACAGAACACACAGATTTACTTGGTTCGGCAAATTGGCTACATCCACGGAGTTGCAGAGGATTTTACTACTTGAGGAATTTACTTAGTTGATCATCTCGACTTATAAGAGGAATCTCTCACTCTTTGTTGTTTTCTCTCTCTTCTTCTCTCTCTATACTGAGATACACCAAAGAAAACTCTACACCGAGATACATCAAAGAAGACAAATTTATAAGAGAAATATACTCAACTTCTCTTCTGCCACAAGCCACCAAGAAGAAGCCTAGGGAGAACAATCTTTTTATTTTTTCTTCTGCTGCAAGGAATTGCTTCTTCTTGCACATCTCTTCTTCTGCCCCGAGAAAACCTTCCTCTATCTCGAGGAAACCGAAGAACTCAAAGCGTGACTTCTGAACCCAAGGAGAGTCATCCGAAGCTTTTATCACGAGCAGGAGGGAGAGAATAGATGTTTCGCTTCACAAAAAGGGAAGGCAGGAGCAGTTGGCGCCGACGGTTCACAAAACGGCAGAGTCGAGCCCTTTCGCAAACAGAAGAGGGAACAGTTCCGCGATCGAGGGGGAGTGAGATCGCGATCGGGCGTGGGAGCGGGAAGCGGAAGGCGAGAGGCGGGTAATCGGACTCCAACGCTAACATTATACCACCCAAATATTTCATATGTACGTCACATCAAAAAATTTATTATTTTAACTTTAAAAGAGAATATATTTTTTAATTCATAGGTAAAATGACATATATTTAAAAAATGAAGTTGTGTTAGATATGTAAATACATAAAAACTGAGGGCTATGTACGTGAATCTCTTCATCTATTCTCCCCGTTGCATATAGGGACGTTGCATATAGTACTGTCAAAACGGCTCGTTGTTCACGAACAACTCTCGTTCGATTCTTTGTTAACGAGCCGAATACGAACAACACAAATAAATATTTGTTTATTCATGTTCGGTTAGTTTTGGCTCGAAATACTGCTAATCAATAATATATATATATATATATATATATATATATGATGAGTANTTGCGTAATATTTGCGCACGCGGGCGCTGCATATGTCAAATGTTATTCAGGGGGTAATGGGGGTTATATTCGGGTTATACCCTCCTGTAACATCCGTGTAACTCTCTTGTAACCTCCGTGTAACTTATTTGTACCCATAAAACTACAGAAACGCGGAACTCATTTGTAGGTTACAGGTAGTTTACAAAGAGGTTACAGAGAGGTATAACCCCAATATAACCCCCTGTACCCCCTGAATAACCCCTGGACGTACACAACGCTGCTTAGATTTTATGTACGCAAATATTTTTCATCTGAATGACTGTTCAGATCGATAGTTGTGCGATATACGGCAACATGACCTCATCTGAATCGTCGTTCGGACGTACCTAGGCTAGGATGTGAGGATGGAGATTAATGCAATAGAGATAAAGTGGAAGCTTCCAGAAGTATGTTATTTTTAAAATAATAATAATAATAGTAATAATAATAGAATATATATAAAGCAGCACTTTTTCTTTAAAGAAAAGTTAATAATTTTGCTTTATGGGAATGGATAAAGTTGATTGCTTTTTAGAAAGACGGATTCCAGTGCTATATTTTGTAGGTAAAAATAATAAAAATATTATAATAATTTTTTCAATGATTTTATATGTGTAATATTTAACATTATTCCATACATATAACTAATATTTAATTTCTTACCTATTCATATAACGCTTTACTTTACTAAATAATATTGAAAATATTCTTCTTAAACGTCATGTTGATTTTTTTGGTGATAAGAGTCAATTATGATAGCTCCTCTTAGTCTCATAATCTATTGTACTATGCCGATGCATTTCCTAATAAAATGGGATAAATGGTTTTATATAATAAGTTTGATTGAATCTTCTTGCTCCAATGACTCGAAATACAGCATGTGTCGCCAGACAGACCTCGCGATAATAGTCGGCTGACAGAGACTGTTTGATCGGCTCAGAGGCTGCTCAGGTAGAGGCTGACTACAAGAAGACGTTCAACCATATATCCATCAATTGAAGGACATGAAGCGATCAAAGATAGTCGGGATATATTTGCCATTTCGTAATAATCATAATCCCCATAAATAGAGGAGCATTAAAATATAATAGATCTTGAAATAATAACAAAATACCTCATCTATCTCTCTCTCTCTCTCTCTGTCTATGCTTCTCAATCTTTCCTTTTCAATTTCCATTTCTTTGGTGTGATTTACAGATATACCAACGTATTTTTAGTCAACTTTGAGTCCAAATTGAGCCTGCTAAATCGTTTTTGTTAAAATCCTATAGTTCCAAAATATTAAGATTAGATTTGTGATTCTTTCCAATTAAACTTACAAGAAAATTGTTGTATTCTCGTTTGGATAATTATGACAAATAGAAAGGCATGCATGTTTGACAATACTTGAGAGCAATCATGCAATTAATTTCATTTTTTTTTTTTTGAAATAGTTAAGAAAAAGATTTCTAATTCGATATATCAAACATATCAATAGAATTTATTTTTGATACACTATCAACAAAATTCTATCATTCGACATGAATTTTGAGGCATGACATGGATCTCAAAATGACTTTCCTAGCAATAAACATTCAAACATCAATAAAAAGTTATCCAGAACTCTGACTTCAGTGAACTTATAGTTAAGTCGACCAGCTCGACAGGAAAAACTCAATGTTATCAAAATTGCATCAATCTGAACTAAATCAAGCCCAAATCAAACCATTAAACTGTTTTTTGAAGTTTTTTTGACACATTTGAAATGTCAAATAAATGATGATTCTAACGAGTTTATAATCAGATAGGACATCTAGACATGAAGAATCCAACGAGTCCAACATCACTCAATTTTGACATTATTTAGGCGCTCAAATGTTCATCAAATGTCGTTTGATCAAGGGAAGCTCTATGAGCCGACCGATCAAAGTATATTTTATGCATTAATTGCACATAGAACTCTATAAATAGAGCCCAACCACTGTCATGAGCGGGGAAGGGAGCTTGAGCCTTGAGAAAGAATTTGAAGTTTCGGGAAGAAACCCTTCGTAAAAATTTGAGAAAGAATTTGAAGCCTTCGTTTAAGTAGAACTAAAACTGAATATATGGAATATAATTTAGTAGTAATAGCTCTAGTGACGTAAGTGTGACTTTGGGTGATCAAATTATTAAAAGGTTTGAACGATTTAGATATCTTGGGTCCGTTGTTCAAAGCGATGGGGATGTTAATAGTAGAATTCAACTTGGTTGGTTGAAGTGGAGGAATGCTTCAGGCCTTTTGTGTGATAGAAAAGTACCGCTTAGACTGGAAAATTTTATAAAACGGTGGTGAGACCTGCAATGCTCTATGGCGTTGAATGTTGGACTTTAAAAGAGAAGCATAATAATAAGTTAAGTGTTGCCGAGATGAGAATGATTAGGTGGATGCAAAAGAGAAGCATAATAATAAGTTAAGTGTTGTCGAGATGAGAATGATTAGGTGGATGAGTGATTTACACGTAGAGACAAAATGCGGAATGAATATATTCGTGATAGGGTTGGTGTAGCTCCTGTAGAGAAGCATAATAATAAGTTAAGTGTTTGCCGAGATGAGAATGATTAGGTGGATGAGTGGCTTTAGAAGCATAATGATAAGTTAAGTGTTGCCGAGATGAGAATGATTAGGTGGATGAGTGGCTTTACACTTAGAGTAATAAGTTAAGTGTTGCCGAGATGAGAATGATTAGGTGGATGAGTGGCTTTACACCTTAGAGATAATAAGTTTAAGTGTTGCCGAGATGAGAATGATTAGGTGGATGAGTGGCTTTACACTTAGAGACAATGCAAAATGAATATATTTGTGATAGGGTTGGCGTAGCTACTGTGACGGACTAAATTAGAGAAAGTCGTCTTAGATGGATTGGTCACATTAAACATCGACCATCTGATGATCCGATTAGGAGAGTAGATGTTTTAGATTCAACTTGTGTTAAGAAGGACAGAGGTAGACCTAGGAAGACTTGGGCTTATTGTATTAAAAATGATCTTAATTTACTAGAACTAAATGAAAATTATGACCTTAATGGAGGAAAATGATTCATGTAGCCGACCCCACGTAGCGGGATTAAGGCTTTGTTGTTGTTGTTGTTGTCGTTGGGAAGAAACTGAAGTTCAACACCACTTCTACCGCCGTCGACCACTGTCAACTACCACTGACCTCTGTCGACCACCACCAACCACCGTCGACAACCACCGACTGCCGTCGAGCACTCATGTCGTCATCAACCTCCGTCGATCGTCGTTGCAACCACAGTCGACCACCAGTGATCAAACGTCGTCAATCGTCATCGATCGTTGTTAATCGACATTGTAACTTCTTAAACCTAATAACTCTTTTCCCCCGTGAGACAAGTGGTTGCAACCATAATTTTCTTTTTTATACTGGAACTCTTCAGCTGGGACGGTCCCCATATTTTTTTCCCTTTCATAGTTTTTCAGATAGAAACTTCTGGCATTATTATTGATTGCTTTCTCTTTTCTGAGTACGTGTTGAATCTTCATGCTACACTAAGACAATAATCGACTATTATGCTGCCATAANAAAAATTCTAATTATTTATATTTGTTCCAAGAATTTATAATCCAAGTTTTTCGATAATACCAAATAAATCGGGCTACTTGATGAACCGAGTAAGAGAGATAAAGTTTGATTCTTTCTTCTCAGGCGAGGGAGCTTCGAGTACAGAACTTTTCGATACGAAAGAAAATGTCCAACCATCAAGTCATCATCTCGAAAAAATAAGACCTATAAACTAAGAATAAGATAAAATAGTGACCAAAAAAACTGCACGTGAGGCAATTAGGAATACACCCTCTATGATAGTAGTTTGATGCCATTGTAATAACCGGTGATATGATTTTCAAACTAGTTGACGTTCTTAGGACAAGGAATGGTTTCAATAGAGACTAGTTGACAATAACTTATTTGAAATTATGAGGAATAGATGGGCTATTGTGTATAAGACGTTGGAGTTTTTTGAAAAACAGTTTCATGTGAAAAATAGTCTGGTGTTCAAAAAGTTGTGGGGCAATTATAACTTTTTTTTTTTTGTTTTGAAAAAGTCAGACTGTAGCTAGAAACATGTCACCACCCTAACCAGGACCAATGAGAAATTGCAAATTTCAGAGCTTGTTTTTTTGAAAAAACTGTCAAAATACAATTTGCTGGCACCGCCGCCCCAAACAAAACAGTAAATCTGTTTGTTATGCTATATAGACAACCCCCATTAACACTCATCTTTTGCCCTCTCTAAGAACTATGTAAATTAATCTTTGAAATTGAAAATATTTTTATTATATTTTTTTCTTTCCAAGTCTTATGAATAAATTCGAGAAAATATTACATTTTATATATTGTAAGTTCAGACGTTTAATCACAGAATGTCGCATTGATGCAAAATCACGTGTATGATGATCTGGCCTCCTTAATTTAAAATCTTAAACCTAATATTTTCTCCCCAAATAAGTGACCAAAAAATAATGAAAATAAACGAAACAACATAAATAATTCTCTCTTTATTTTTAAAAAATATCTACTCCTATTTACAAAAAAAAAAAAATTTCAGGCCAAAATATAAAAAAGAAAAATCCGATCGTTAAATTTATATAAAATAAACACAATTTAATTTTTTTATTAACTCTTTATACATTTTATCCACCTTATAATAACTTTAACGATTTTCCAAGCCATCTTTTATGATTTTAAATTTTAGAAGGGCATAATATGCGTCGTCTTGGTCTGGTATCCCGCGAGGCAACTTTTGGTATTCACGCTGAAAATTTTCAACAGATCGCCGGACATTTGCCTCACCGCCGGCGAGCAATTACTCTGCATCAAAACTAAAATCTTCATCGCGCCGCCGCTCTCAGCCGCCACCGCTTCCNAAATTTCAGGCCAAAATATAAAAAAGAAAAATCCGATCGTTAAATTTATATAAAATAAACACAATTTAATTTTTTTATTAACTCTTTATACATTTTATCCACCTTATAATAACTTTAACGATTTTCCAAGCCATCTTTTATGATTTTAAATTTTAGAAGGGCATAATATGCGTCGTCTTGGTCTGGTATCCCGCGAGGCAACTTTTGGTATTCACGCTGAAAATTTTCAACAGATCGCCGGACATTTGCCGCACCGCCGGCGAGCAATTACTCTGCATCAAAACTAAAATCTTCATCGCGCCGCCGCTCTCAGCCGCCACCGCTTCCACCGCCCTCCTGTCCCTGAATCTATGACAGACGCTCCACAACACCGCCACAGCCGCCTCCATGCCTTCCCTACCCACCTTCATCATCCTCAATAGCACCGCACCCAGACACTCCTCCGCCGCCTCGCAGATAGCCGATCGACCCTCCGCAATCCCCGACACAGCCTCTAGCAGTATGATAGCTTTCTCCGCCGTGGCCGCCGGAGAAATATGCGCTTCAGCTTTCAGAACTCTCACCAACGCCGGCACGACCCCTTCCTTCACCATCCAAAGCCTCCCCCGTCGAACTCCGATGATGTCCGCCAAGCATTCAATCCCGGAGTTGATCGATGCTCGGTCCATCTTCTCTTGGTTAATCAGCCGAATCAGTTCCGGGATCAGATCCGAATTCTCTGCAATGGAAGTCTTAGAATCGGAATCTGATGATGATAGAATTGCACTCAAGATCCTAGCTGCGTCTGCTTTAGAATCCGTCGTTTTGCTCTGTTTCAAAATAGAAAGCAAGGCGGAAACAGATGAGTGTAGATCGGAGAGTAACGAAGATATCGCGATCTTCTTATTGTTCTCTTCGATGCAATCGACGGTGAGGATTGCCGCGAAAACCTTAGCGGCGGCCTCCAGGGTCTCAATATCTCCCGCATTCTGTGTGAAAACAGACGAAACTGCTGTGGAGCAGTCGCCGGAGAAGACGATGGAGTTCTTCTCAAAATCATCGCTTTTGGGGTCGAGGAAAAAGTCGGCAAGGCGGCGGAGAAGTAGAACTGGGTTGGAGGAGGAGGAGCGGAGGTCGGCAAGGAGATTAAAGGTGACGTTTTTATGGGTGTTTGGAGCAGAGTTGTTGACGGCGGCGGAGGTCGCGGAGGCGGCGGAGGGGGAAACAGACCAGATTTGAATGAGGTGGCGGAGGGTGAGGTTGGGGATGAGATCTGTGGAAGGGAGAGGTTGATTCGTAGCGGGGCATGTCTTCCTGCCGGAATCGAGCCACCGCTGGATGGAGGAGCGATCGTAGGTTACGCCGGTACAGAGGCTCACCGGCGATGTCATCACGTCCAGGGAGATGGGGCACCGGAAAAAGGTGGGAACTTTGACTTCTAGTTCGAGAGGCCGAAGGCTTTCCATTTTCTTCCCCATCTGATTGGTCTTCCTCTCTTCTCTTCTTCTGTGAGATCATGGGGAGTTGTCGCGCAGGGGAAGTGGGTTTAAGATGGGGGCGGGAGGTCAAAGATGATGAGTGAAGCCAAAGGGGGAAGGGCTTCGTTCTCTTCGTTGAAATTAATATTTTATGAGATGAAGTCAATGTTCTGTAAAAAATTTTCCGTTATTTTCGTTATGGAGTATTAAGAAAATAAAAAAGTATTATTTATGAGGCCATTTGGACCTGCTTTATCACGTTTGCATAATTTTTTTTCTTGTTTAAAATAAATATTTTTTATTCAATCATTAACACCTAAAACTATCAAATTTACTTATCTTGCACCTAAATTTCAATATTTACATTCGAAGCAAGCAGTGCCAAGGCACCAGAAGTGAAAGCGAGACCAAAGCTGGCGTGGGATCTTTAGCGATTGCAAATAACTCTTTTGGTTAGGCGGAAATGGGTTGCCGCGAAGAAAAGCCACCAAAGCTCTTTTCTTTCTTCTCCTTGGGCTCGGCTCTTCTTTTGGTTCAAAGATGACTCGATCCTGGCATACAAAGACCTTTGAAAGTCTCGTTGTTCTCCTTCTCGTGTAGGCTGAAGAGGTGCATGTCTAGAACAGTTGTTTTTTATATTTATAAAAAAAAAAAAAGATAACTTTTCATGCATAAGAAAGGTGGTATGTGTAAAAATTGAAGTTGGGTGAGAGATATGTAAATAAAGTATTTAAGTGTTAGGTGTGCATTTGCTTTTATTTATTGTTTTTATGCTCTCGCATGATGAGAGCTACCGACTCCGCTAAGTGGACTTTGCTATAAAAGTGGGAAGGTCGGCGGTCATGTTGGAAAAGAGGAGAAAAATACAACCTAATATGTGCATATTTTTAGTTGAACTTTGCAGACATGTCCGTGGTTTGGTGAGGGTTATCTACAATGTCAATTAGCATTTTGTTGAGGGCCTTTTTAAAAAAATTTTATGTGGTATTCATAGAATTGTAAAGCTCTGGATATACAATTTATGATTGTTGTTGTAAAACCATGTGCATTGTTGAGGGCCTTTAGAAGTGTAATGCATGTTTTCATGCATAAGTTGATCAAAAACTTTAGGTGTTAGATGATATAAATGCATAAGAAATGTTTGGTAGATATGTAAAACTTCCTAAGCTGTTAAGAAAAAGGGTTGTAAGTATAGCACATATATATATATATGACATAGAGCCTTTAATGATAATCTTTGTTGGAGTTAGATTTGTCTATGAATCACACCAAGTAATGAAGCCCGAAAAAGAGAGAGAAAAAGAGAGAGTGAGGGAGGAAGTATTTTTGTATATGGTTTCAACAATCTCTATTACATTCAATGTTGCTCTATTTATAGGGGTCTATGATTATTGTGAAATAATGATTATATCTTATCCATTTTAATCAGTTAACCCTCAATCAATACGCTTCATTTTATTCAATGGACATATAACTGGCGGGTCATTTTCTTGATGATCGGCCTCTACCTGAGCAGGCTTTGTGTCGGTCAGCTTCTAGATCGGCCGACCCTTCGCCAGCGACTCGATAAGTTTCTAGCCAATCAACTACTGTTGTGTATTTGTCCTCCAAGTATCATCATTTTCATGAGAATTGCTTGACTACACGTGCTTCGATATGACAAGTTGGATCTAGAAAAGATTTAGTCAATTGCATTTTTATTATGCAGTCACCAATTGTTATGAGTATCATAAATGTTTGAATATTGACATGTGATGTTATTAGCCATACCATAGATAGGACAATTATGGATGAGAGATAACATCATTTAAAGCCCTAAAGGAGGTGCAATTATTATGTGTCGCGACTGCTTATCCAGATGACAGTTCAAATTTGTTGCCATGCAATAGACGACAGCGTGGTCGCATTCGGACCGTCATTCGGGCATGTTGACTATTGTCATAAGACATTGAATGTTCAACACTAACATTTGTGTAGAAAACACCTTCCTAAAAGACAATTATCATACATGCCAGAAGGAAGATGATCTCCAGACGAACAAAATTATCCAATTCTCCTAAAAGTTCACCAGCACAAGACTTCGACAAACAAGTTTGATAGCCTTTCATCTAGCCAGGACGGGTGATCGAGCCAAACAGCCCGGGTCCAGACCAGCCGAGTGGAGTTGTACGACCCATCTTTTCAAGCATAAGCCCTCAATACAAAATCCAATCGGTAGCGTCTCCGAGACCCCAGTGAATGGCCCCACAGCTCCAAAAAGATTGGGTGGAGGCTGTCATAGGCTCCCAGCCATATCCACCCGGACGCCTCCTTGGGGCCCCGGCTCCATCAAACCGAGGGCCTTACCAGACACCTGACCCTATATTTATATATTGACCTAAAAGTCTCATTGTATCTATGAATTCGAGGTAAAAAAAATGTAATTATATACCCCATAACCTTTTAACAGAGGATTCATTTCTCGATTAAGGGTTATGTGATTTTATTGACCTATATCGTGCCTTTGTTCTCTTCCTCTCTCTCTCTCCTTTTCCTACTCTATTTTAAGGGTGTAAACGAGCCGATCTCGAGCCAGTTCCGGCTCGGCTCGGCCCGTTAAAAAATAGCTCTATTCATGTTCGGTTCATTTACATGTCGAGCTCCAAAAATACGATTGTGTTTGGCTCGTTTCCTTGTCGAGCTGTTTGCCAATAACAAGTCATTTTGGCATCCCTAGTCACACAATTGCACGCTGCTAAGGATATGGGCGAGATTTAAATTTTATTATTAATTAATAATTTGAACTGATTATAAATCTTTGTAGTGTTGCACTCAATTAAACTATTTAAAAATAATACTCAAATTCTTGTTTGTGTTCGGCTCTTTTATATTTCGAGCACAAAATTGTATCCGTGTTCGACTCATTTGCTTAACGAACGACTCAAACACGAGCTACCTCATGAGCCAAACACGAGCCATTTTGACAGCCCTACTCTATTCCTTATTCATGCCCCCCAGACAATTTTAGGTTCAACGCAGACCACTATCTTTCTCACCCGACGTGATCGACGGCCGCCCATATACCATTTGGCACCAAAATGCACAGCCTGGGCCAGCAATCTTAGTAATGATAATCTTAGCAAAGTCAGGACAGNTCCCCCAGACAATTTTAGGTTCAACACAGAGCACGATCTTTCTCACCCGACGTGATCGGCGGCCGCCCATACACCATTTGGCACCAAAATGCACAGCCTGGGCCAGCAATCTTAGTAATGATAATCTTAGCAAAGTCAGGACAGGAAGCAATTTAGAAGAAAAGACTGTTTCAAAATGCAAAGGTGGCAGAGGGTAATTTCTATGTTGCTGGTTTGTAATCTTATGAGCAAAGTATCCAAACGTGTTGATGGTTAGCCGGCCAAGATTTCTTTTTTCTTAATTAAAAAAAAAATGATTCGTTTGCAGTTTATAGTTACGTTTTAATGAATATTAATGCATGCATGATTAGTCTTATTTTGTTATTATTTACAATGTTATTTCGATGCAAACAAATATTGTCTTTTTCCTTGAGAGAATACATGGAGATTAATAAGAATATCCAAGCACCAATCTGGCAATCTCTCTCTCTCTCTCTATCTCTATCTCTATTTCTCTCTATGACATTCACATACATGCCACAAAATTCTCATATATTGACATGTGTGAGACCTAAACATTTGAATTCACATGCATAGAACTCAAATCTTTAGCATCGCATTAGGGCCTTTTTGGGACAACTGTAGTGGTTTGAAGAAGAAACTATTGTTCAAGACATTGAAGCTTCTTGGCAGCAAACGCACTTCGGTTGTATTTGGGCGTCGGTGCGGTGGCGATGTTGTGTCGCACCACGATTTTTTTTATATAAACAGTGGCTTAATGTTGAGTTTTTTTTTTTCCCCATCAAACTTGGCTATGTACGGTGGTTGGAAAGCTGAGACATGAGTTTTTAAAAAAAAATAATAATAATTATGCGATAGCCACTGAAGCTTTTTGAACAACAACTTTTTTTGCAACCGCTTCATAGTTGTTTTTTCAAACAGTCACAACTGACCCAAACAGCCCTAAGGGCCCTTTTGAGACAGTTTGTTTGGTGTGGTGCGTTCTGAAAACGTCGTATAAAGTGTTTGGATATGGTAGCGCAGCAAATTTCCTTAAAATTTATGTTATACACGAGCCGCCCTGTATGTAGTGGCCTTAAATGAATAATATTGGGTGGGATTTTATCCTTACCTTTGATGTTTGAGTGAGAATTTGAGAGATAGCTAAAAGAGAGTGCTTGATTTAGCTTATGCGCAGTAGTTTCTATGCAGTAACTTCTTATGACAGTTGCTGCGTGACAACTTATTATTAAGTCATTGTTAAGGGTTTGTTTGGGGCAGCTGCAGCTTATTCAGCTTCTGCTGATAAGCAGCTTATCCTGATAATCTGTTGATGACCAGCTGATCCGGATAAATTGTCTGGTTGTTTGGTTAGTGCGTCTGGAAAACAGCTGATTCCGTAAAATTGATCATTATGCCCTTGTTTTGAATAAGTTGTTTAGCTGTTTGGTTAGTGCGTTTTGAAAACAACTTATTTGTAATTTTTTTTAGTTGAATAAATAATCTGTGTAACAGAATGTTATTTTTTCAAATGTCAAAAAATCAAAATGCAAAAAGTTTCAATGCAAAAAACTTTAATATCAAATGTTCAACCCTTTCTCACCCGTGGAACCAAAGACTGTCCATGTAATATCCAGTTTACAGTGGATTTCTTCAGATAGGTTAGACCCCATGGTTTTTTCTCATTATGGGTTTTCTACGTACAAATTTTTGCTGCCACTACAGTTCTTTTCTTTTATCTATGAGAGCGTTGAATTTTCGTGCAACGTTAAGATGATAATCTATTACTCTGCCACTGCGATTTTTCTAGCAGCATCAATGTACATAAGAGCACGCATAAGAAGTTTGAAGCAAGGGCAAATCGACCCAGCGAATCCACATTTTCATATTTTATAAACACTCAAAGCATTAAGAACACTTCAATAAACCGTACCCATTGAAGATGATATCCACATTAATGAATTTCGAAACCAGAAAAACAACTTCAAAAAAAAAATTAGAAGCCAAGCAGAAAACCTAGCAATGTGCAAGAACAAAACGTTAAATCAAGGACATAAAGAAGGATAGAAAATTGCAAATTTCAAGAAACGGAGCAAGGAATAGTGATCGATACCTCGCCGGAACTTTCCGCGAGATAAATAGAAACACAGAAACAAGACCGCCATATTACGGAGATCTCTCGGAGTCAGATACGCAGCTCTTCNCGAGATTAATAAGAATATCCAAGCACCAATCTGGCAATCTCTCTCTCTCTCTATCTCTATCTCTATTTCTCTCTATGACATTTACATACATGCCACAAAATTCTCATATATTTACATGTGTAAGACCTAAACATTTGAATTCACATGCATAGAACTCAAATCTTTAGCATCGCATTAGGGCCTTTTTGGGACGACTGTTGTCGTTTGAAGAAGAAACTATTGTTCAAGACATTGAAGCTTCTTGGCAGCAAACGCACTTAGGTTGTATTTGGGCGTCGGTGCGGTGGCGATGTTGTGTTGCACCACGATTTTTTTTATATAAACAGTGGCTTAATGTTGAGTTTTTTTTTTTTTTTTTTTTT
>JXCR01140748.1:26599-41909 GCA_002079205.1 Phalaenopsis hybrid cultivar
ATATATATGTGTATAAGAGAGAGATTTATATATACTCTATATTATATATATATATATATATATATATATATATATATATATATATATATATATATATATATATATATATATATATATATATATTGATCATATTGCAAATGGAACCCAACTCATTATTATAATTATAAATAAGACAATATTTTCGTGGAAGAGAAGTCATGAACTTGACATTTTGATAAAAGAAATAGATATGAGATCTCATTTAAATATGGTTTTAAAGCTTCTGTAGTTATATTATATAATTTGGGCTTTTACATACAAACCACACAATTCCTTTGTATTTACATGTTAATATTTATAATTTATTTTCTTACATAAATACCGTTGTAATATTCCATTTCACATCAAAATTACGGTCATTTCGGCTGTAAATNTATTACATAAATACCGTTGTAATATTCCATTTCACATCAAAATTACGGTCATTTCGGTTGTAAATTTTTCCTTTTAATTTTGATTTTGTGATGAGACAAAGGCACAATTATTTTGTGCCGCTCCCTGTGACTCTTTGGTTGACATATGCATTGTCAGTTATAAGTCCCCTGGGGTCATGGGTTTGAGCCCGTCTAAGTGTGGGATCGAGTGGTTAAATACATGAGATTGTTTTGAGGGCTCGTATCGTAGCCACTTGCTAATTCTCGATGAAAAAATGGCACATTTTTTTTTTTGTAGAAAATAATTTGAAGCTATCTATAACACTAGAAATGTTACTATTTATATAAAAAAAATCTTTTGATTTTTTTTTTTAATATTGAATTGATGTGTTTAAGTGTGTCACCATCAAATTACTAAAAAATTGATAATGAAAAATATGAATTGAGATTTTATCGTGAATTTTGATATTTGTGTGAGAATTTGAAAANCTGTAAATTTTTCCTTATAATTTTGATTTTGTGAAGATGTACAATTAATGGGTAGATGTATGTATGCCATAATTTAAAGCCTCATTTGATCGCACAAATTCTAGATGAGACAAAGGCACAATTATTTTGTGCCGCTCCCTGTGACTCTTTGGTTGACATCTGTATTATTAGTTATATGTCCCCTGGGGTCATGGGTTTGAGCCCGTCTAAGTGTGGGATCGAGTGGTTAGATACACGAGATTGTTTTGAGGGCTCGTATCATAGCCACTTGCTAATTCTCGATGAAAAAATGGCACATTTTTTTTTTTTGTAGAAAATAATTTGAAGCTATCTATAACACTAGAAATGTTACTATTTATATAAAAAAAATCTCTTGATTTTTTTTTTTTAATATTGAATTGATGTGTTTAAGTGTGTCACCATCAAATTACTAAAAAAAATTGATAATGAAAAATATGAATTGAGATTTTATCGTGAATTTTGATATTTGTGTGAGAATTTGAAAATGTACGGCATATGGTGCCGGATCTGGAAATAGTAATGTTTTCGAGTTTTTCTATTTTTCTTCGCCCTAATTTCTCCACAGTACAAGTGATTTCCCCAATTTTAAATTCGTGTAGGATTTGAAAAGCGATGAACGGTGATCTTCCTTTGTTTCCCTTTNTAAATAGTAATGTTTCGAGTGTTTCTATTTTTTTTCGCCCTAATTTCTCCACAGTACATGTGATTTCCCCAATTTTAAATTCGTGTAGGATTTGAAAAGCGATGAACGGTGATCTTCCTTTGTTTCCCTTTAGCTATGCATCACCATCAAAACTAGGCCTATTTTGTAAAGGCCCCATATTCATCAAAAAGCCCAATTGTCCTTTGCAATGATAAAATATTATCTTAATAAACGTTATTGAATTTGCCTATACTTATCATATGGTCAATATAAACATTTTTGTTGCAATTTCAATTAAAAAATATTTAATATATTTGAATATATATATATATATATACATTCCAATGCCTCTATGTTACATGCATACCACTTTTTTCCAATGTGCACGTAAAAAATTTTTCAGACTGAGCAAGACGACCTGTAGCTTGGACAACATAAGGTCAAGACGAGCCGAAGCTTGGACGACCTGAGGCCAAGATGACTAGAAGCCTGAACAACCCACAACTAAGATGACTCGATGCGTGGAAGACCGAAGCCCAGAATGGCTTGAAACCGGGACAATCCGAAGCCTAGAAGAGTTGAGCCTGTACAACCAAAAACCAAGACAACTGAAGCCTGGACGGCCCATTATAGCTGAGTTGAAAGCTTGTACATGTTAAATTCCCAAAATAACTTGTACAACTCTCACTAAAGCATGCACAAAAATGTAATTTCCTCATATTGTACCTCATCCCCCATACATAGAGGATTATGTTATGTAAGGGAACCTTTTTTTGTGTACTCATCTCTCCCTCTTTTTCTACTAGGGGTGTAAACCAGCCAATCCTGAGCGAGCCCAAACTCTGTTCATGTTCGGCTCATTTGTTTAACGAGGCGAACACAAGTTGTTTGCGAACAAGCCGTTTTAATAACCCTAGTCACACAGTTGTACGATATTAAAGATATTAACAAGGTTTATATCTTATTATTTATATTAAATTTTCATTTAAATAAAATCTAATATATATATATTTTTTATTAATAATTTTAATTTATTATAAATCTTTATGTCCCTACTGTTAATTAAATTATTGAAAATAATAATCATTAATTATTTATATAACTCGAACACGAATGAACAAACCTTTTTTGGGTTCGGCTTGTCTATAAATCGAGTGCAAAAAAAAAAAAAAAATTTACGTTCGGCTAGTTTGCTTGCCGAACAAATCGAACACGAGCTATTTTGACAATTCTAATCTCTACCCTCTCTCTTCTTTCTAAAGTTTTAATTCCTTAAGATACTATTCATGGACAAATTTTGATTTAATGCTATATATTTACATATCAAACATCTAAACTTTCAATTTTGAAATATATAACCTTTTATTCATGCTCGAAAATATTCCTAATATTTCTAAAATTAAACTAATTGCATTTCTTCATATGACATGAAATTCTTGGGTTGAGTGGATGTAAAACATAAACATTAAATGTTGGACATTTATATAAATAGATAGGATTAATTATCTGAAATGGATGTAATTTGCCACTAAAATTTATGTAATGAAGATATTTTTTATATTTTAATGAGAGAGAGAGAGAGAGAGAGAGGAAGGGAAAGTACAAAATCCCATTAGACAGGCAATGATGCTGGGATTGAAAGCAACATGTCACCTCCCAAAAGAATTCTTATGGATGGTGGGCAGCCCATGACTTAAATACTGTTTTTCGGCACTACACCTAGCCGATGTGGGACTATTTGTCCGTGACATTCTCCTCCACCCAATCACGTGACGCCCTCATCACGGATCGGCTCCACCGAGGGTCCCACTGGACCATGGAGAGTCCACACACTTGGCAGACAGTAGTCTGCTCTGATACCACTTGTCACCTCCCAAAAGAGCCCTTATGTGGAGTGGGCAGCCCAGGACTTAAATACTGTTTTTCGACCCTGCACCTAGCCGATGTGGGATTATTTGTCCGTGACAAACAGCTCCTATTCATTAGTAGGCCATTGAATTAGAGTAGACCCCCACTGCTCGCCAAACCAGAGGACACACCCCATCCTCTCTCTCTCTCTATCTATCTATCTCTCTCTCCCCTTTCTATCTCTTCCCCTCAGATAACCTCTACTCCTACCATGGATTCCAAATTCTTATCCCCTGTCTCCAAAAAGCTCTCTGCATCTTCTCCATCTTCTTCTTCTCTGCTCGGTAATGGGCGCAGGGGTACCGAGAGAACCACTTGGTCTCGTGATTCTCTTTCTTCTTCTCTTCGCTTCTTCTTGCCGCTGCCGTGGCTGGAGAGTGGTGGAGGAACTCAACGTCCGGAGGCCGGAGGCGCAGAGGAATCCAAGGCTCTTCCTTGCTTTCTTACCAAAACCAATACCAGTCCCACCTTCTGGCCCCGCAAAGCATCTTGACTCTTCCAGTTTGCAGAGAACTGGAAGAGGATAGCAACATCTAACTCGTAGATACATCTATAATATTCTTATATATATACTATGTCAGAATGGGCTTCTTAATTATTGGATTTGTGCTGAAATTAGCATGAATTATTCAATGATCTTTAAGCCTTTTTTATATAATTTTCGCTTCTGTTTTCAGAATTTCAATTACAATGCGCCACATATACTGTTCGGCCACGTAAATGTATTAAACTATTTAGTTTTTAGTATTCAATGAGACTGAAACGTACACCGACGTATTGTGATTAGAGTCCTCAACTTCTGGTATAATATTCCTTTCTTCAGGAGGTGATTCTATTTCTTAAGTTCTGTTTTGCTAGCCATGGGAAGTCAGTATTTTGTAATTCTCTACCTAAATATGAAACGAAATTTAACAGATTTTACAAAGCAAATTCTGTATTATGCATGCAAATTCCCCTTTTTAATATATAGTTTTGCGAAGTAAATAATTAAACAATTTTTTATCTTTAATAAATACAATATTTAAATGCTAAGAAAAAAATTATTAAATTAATTTAGAAATAATTTTATTTTACTATTAATCTTTTTATATAATAAATATATTTGCTCTTGATTTTTATTATCAATTTTTTAAAATAAATAGAAAAATGTTAAATACATGAAATGTGTCCACCATACCCCTCTGTGCAATCAATTTATAGGTCTGATGGATGACTTGATGCAGCACTGTTGCCAATCCACGCCAGTACTAAACTGCTTTTTTCACATCCATACCACAGAATTCTTACACCTAAACTTCATTCATCAAAATACCACCCGTCATTTTAGCTTTTAAGAAAATGTCATATACATTTTCATCTAAGGTAGTATGTATGTAAAATTTAAACTTAAATGTGTGAAAAATGAGCCTTCCTTGGTCAAAGCCCGCAACTAACCAGCCTTGTAGATCTAAATGGTCAAATTACCCAGAAAATACAACTATCGTCGAAGAGACCCGTTAAGATGATCTGAGAACCTTGCTTGTCGCTATCTTACATTAGTTGTCGAGCCGACTTGCCAGACTAACTTGGCGAACGGGCATGTCAATCTAGTCCATCTGTTCCTTATGATGAACTTATTAAACAGATTCACTCATCCCGCACACCGCCTCACCAATCATGTGAACTATCATAATGTAAATGTAAAGATTGACGTCAAGGACAAGCATATGCCACCTTCTCATATATGAGCACATTTTCATCACGATATCGTTGACAATTTCTATAAAGCTTCTTGAATATGTACAAAAGGGGGAAATGGGGCCGGAGAGGAACTATTCTCGCCCGCATCTTCTCATTAAATCAACTTCTCCGCTCAATCAGAGAATGATAGAAAAAAGAACATATAATTCAAATATAAACTACACATTTGTTGAGAAATTAGGGGAAATTAATGCAGGAATCAACAAACACAAAAAAGAACACACATATTTAATGAGATTCGACAGTCTGCCTACTTTTTCGGGAGCAAGAGCGGCGGCTTCCTGGTTTCTTAAAAAAACAGTGCATCCCCTTAGGATTACAAATACAGTATATATATATATATATAATCATAGTGTACAATATATAATTACAACATGAGCTCGGCTCGATAAGTGGCTCGTGAATTGAGCTCGATGAGCTAACAAACTAAGCTCAAGCTAACATTGATTCGACTCGTTAGTTTGTGAGCCGGCTTGTTTAAAAAAAATTAATATAAAATACACTCAAAATATATTAACTTTAAAAAAATTTATGTTTTATATGAAGTAATTTCATATTATTTCTTTCTTAATTGTTCATTTTATTATAACAAAATTGTAAATTAATATTATTTTCTCTCTTTTATAATAAATAATAAATATGCCCGCCCTTGAGCCAGTTCGAACTCGAGCTCGATAAAGCTCAAGTCGACGATTACTCGAGCTCAATTAGACTCGTCTACACCCCAGGTAAAAAACTACTAAATCCCCTAAACTACTAAAATTAAATTATGTTATTTAACCTTCTTCCGCCCCTTTTATCCTCTTCCTTCATTTTGCTCACACAAAACGCTTAAAGATATATTTTATTTTTATTTTCATACGTATAATAATAAAATAAATTATATTTTATAATTTATATGAAGATGATGAGCCGCGCTAAAGTTAGCTAGCTTGAGGGCATGGGAGGCGGAGTGGTCCCTTGATTTGCCGGGATGCGGTCTCTAGATATTCGGCCAGGAATCCCCCAGTTTTTGTTTCTATTATCATTACTATAAAATATCAATTTTTTTTTTTTATCGGAATGAGAATTATTAAATGTATTTAAAAATATAAATAATGTAAATGAGGTCATTTTGATGTATTTATGGGTAAATAGTATGCTTATGTTATTGGAAATGTAAATTTTGAGATATTTAGTGATATGCATGAAAATCCCCTTTAAGATAATGATGAGGGTATGTTTGATGTGATTTTAAAGATTTGAGTGGTATGTACATAAATATTAATGTTTAAAAGTAACATATGTAAATACATAAAATATGTTTGATATGTATGAAAATGTCGCCAAAAATTATAAGAGGACAATTATAAAGGGATAAGGGGGCAAGTCCCCTTTGATTCATTTAGACAGTATAAAATTAGATTCTGTTTGTAGCAGCTGCAATTGTTTGAAAGAAGTAGATGTGAAGCTGCTGAAAAAATTATTGTTGTTAAAAAAATCGCGACGAATAATACAATAATTTTTTTTATTATTATTTAGAAAAAGTCAAAAAATAACTTTCTAGCAGCCACCACTGATAATCGTCTGGTGGGAAAACTCAACGTTCAGCTACGTTATTTGAAACGCAAGAAAAACACAATTTTGCTAAACAGGAAAAACTATGATGCGGCACCAGATCGAAACCGCACCGCCACCCCAAACACATCATTAAGTTTAGTTTATTTAGGATATATTATTTGGAAGGGTTAATATTTTATTTTCAGCATGTTAACCATATATTTATTTTGAAAAATCCAAAACCATATTTAGCCAATATCTAACATCAATTAAAATAAATCATAATTGTGCTATTTTTAAAATAATATTAAAGAAGAACACTCAATCAAATAATAATTTTTATTGAAAAATGATATAAAGTTAATCTAGAGATTTCGATAAATTAATCTGAAGGCACATTTTATACATCGTAATATTTTGAAAGCTATGGATGTAATTGTCCCATTTTTTATATGAAGTCGATGTATTTTAATGCAAATATTATTTGCTCTTGAGGTTAAATTTTAAATAGGGGCATTTACATATCTCATGCCCAGAATTTTATATTTACACAAATAACACTTTACAACTGTAATAAAAGTGATTTTGGGGATAAGTATGTAAATAAATGAAAATTGTGTGCTACATCTGTAAATTTCTATTTAAATATCGGGATACAGATGCCCGAAACCGTTACGAGCACGAGTGCATAACCGCTTGTTGCTGCTGTGCAGAGCTCGTAACACTATCATGGATTTGCGCGGGAAACGATGAGACCTCCATTTCCCCATAGATGTCGGTGACCGAGGAGTGGAAATACATTTCCCTGAGAGGTTCGCAAGCTGCTCCTGATTTCTCACGGCGGTTGGTTTCCTTGATTTCTGCTTTCTCGGCGTGTCGCATTGCCGGTTGCTGCCTGGAGATGGTGATCTCTTATCTTTTCATTTAGTTATTTTTATTTTATTTGTTGTTGTTGCTGTTATGTGATATTTCTCTATAGTATTTGACTTCAAAATGCATTCAAGTTATGGTTTCTGTTAGGTTTTGAGTTGTCGTGTTTCCATGTTGATCCTTCTGGGTAAAAAAATTTTAGGGTTTTGAGATTGGATTTTGGGTAAGTAGTGTTTCGCTAGGGTTTTAGAGGAGAGAGAGTAAATGGGGCACCCTTGGGCAAGTTTCTATATTATCTGCAGCGGTATATTTTATATAGTTCACTAGAATGGTTAGCCATGGGAGAGTTGAGTGGGGGAACGATGCCAGGAGAACCAGAGTTTTGTATGGCCTAAGGGCTCTTTAATGCAGAGCGCGCACTATTGAATGATTCTCTGATTACTGTGCAATTTATGGAATGGGTAAACAAAGCTAAGCGAGAAGGGGATAGAGGAAGAAAAGGCACACAATCCTATGGGAGAGAGACAGAACACATCTCGAAGTGGAGGAGAAAGAGGAAAAAAGGTTTCAAACTGCCATACTTTTCACTCAGGCCTCGTTTGATTGAGATTTTACTTTACTAAAGTACAAATGATAAATTTCAACACAAATTGCATCATTCTACACTAATGACAAATTTCTACATGGCCCTGAAGCAGAGAAGCCTGGAGCAAATCACGATCTGAAATGGGGAGCAAATGGAGTTGTGTTAAAAGTGATTAAGCTCAAGTTTTATAATCAACCGAACAATAAAATGGATAAAAGACGTTCTCTGAAACAAAATACGCTTCAAAAGCTTTATCAAACAAAGCCTGAATATTTTCCAAGTGCTTAATACAACTTAAATCACCTTTTATGTAAAAAAGTGGACTGATTATGTATTTAAAACATTGAATTCTAGTAATTAATTATGATGTCTTATTATATATTTAAAATATTAAGCATAATGAAAGCATTTTCAAAAAAAACTATTTTGACATGGATGCATGTGGAGAAGCATGAATGGTTCATATTTTTCATTGTTTACTTGTGCCAAAAGGAACTCTTCTGTGATGGTTTGACATAACAGCCATGGTAAAGGAGGTAAAATAATTGGACCAAGAGCAAATTAAAGAAGGGGCATTTACATGCATACCACACAATTCCTATATATTTACATATGTAATACCTAAACATTCATATTTACATGCATTCCACTCAAATCCTTTTATATAAAAAATGCCACCATTATCATCTTCTTAAAAGTGAAATACACCTTTTCATGTATAGATTTATGACAACAATGTGTTAAATGTAAACATCAAACTTTGTGTGCTAGATATGTAAATACATAAGAATTGTGTGGTTAATTTTCCATTTAANTTTAGTTATTTTTATTTTATTTGTTGTTGTTGCTGTTATGTGATATTTCTCTATAGTATTTGACTTCAAAATGCATTCAAGTTATGGTTTCTGTTAGGTTTTGAGTTGTCGTGTTTCCATGTTGATCCTTCTGGGTAAAAAAATTTTAGGGTTTTGAGATTGGATTTTGGGTAAGTAGTGTTTCGCTAGGGTTTTAGAGGAGAGAGAGTAAATGGGGCACCCTTGGGCAAGTTTCTATATTANCTTAGTTATTTTTATTTTATTTGTTGTTGTTGCTGTTATGTGATATTTATCTCTGGGATTTGACTTCAAAATGTATTCAAGTTATGGTTTCTGTTAGGTTTTGAATTGTCGTGTTTCCATGTTGATCCTTCTGGGTAAAAAAATTTTAGGGTTTTGAGATTGGATTTTGAGTAAGTAGTGTTTCGCTAGGGTTTTAGAGGAGAGAGAGTAAATGGGGCACCCTTGGGCAAGTTTCTATATTATCTGCAGCGGTATATTTTATATAGTTCACTAGAATGGTTAGCCATGGGAGAGTTGAGTGGGGGAACGATACCAGGAGAACCAGAAATGCAGAGCGCGCACTATTGAATGATTCTCTGATTACTGTGCAATTTATGGAATCGGTAAACAAAGCTAAGCGAGAAGGAGATAGAGGAAGAGAAGGCACACAATCCTATGGGAGAGAGACAGAACACATCTCGAAGTGGAGGAGAAAGAGGAAAAGAGGTTTCANGCCAGGAGAACCAGAGTTTTGTATGGCCTAAGGGCTCTTTAATGCAGAGCGCGCACTATTGAATGATTCTCTGATTACTGTGCAATTTATGGAATGGGTAAACAAAGCTAAGCGAGAAGGGGATAGAGGAAGAAAAGGCACACAATCCTATGGGAGAGAGACAGAACACATCTCGAAGTGGAGGAGAAAGAGGAAAAGAGGTTTCAAACTGCCATACTTTTCACTCAGGCCTCGTTTGATTGAGATTTTACTTTACTAAAGTACAAATGATAAATTTCAACACAAATTGCATCATTCTACACTAATGACAAATTTCTACATGGCCCTGAAGCAGAGAAGCCTGGAGCAAATCACGATCTGAAATGGGGAGCAAATGGAGTTGTGTTAAAAGTGATTAAGCTCAAGTTTTATAATCAACCGAACAATAAAATGGATAAAAGACGTTCTCTGAAACAAAATACGCTTCAAAAGCTTTATCAAACAAAGCCTGAATATTTTCCAAGTGCTTAATACAACTTAAATCACCTTTTATGTAAAAGAGTGGACTGATTATGTATTTAAAACATTGAATTCTAGTAATGAATTATGTGATGTCTTATTATATATTTAAAATATTAAGCATAATGAAAGCATTTTCAAAAAAAACTATTTTGACATGGATGCATGTGGAGAAGCATGAATGGTTCATATTTTTCATTGTTTACTTGTGCCAAAAGGAACTCTTCTGTGATGGTTTGACATAACAGCCATGGTAAAGGAGGTAAAATAATTGGACCAAGAGCAAATTAAAGAAGGGGCATTTACATACATACCACACAATTCCTATATATTTACATATGTAATACCTAAACATTCATATTTACATGCATTCCACTCAAATCCTTAACTTTATATAAAAAATGCCACCATTACCATCTTCTTAAAAGTGAAATACACCTTTTCATGTATAGATTTATGACAACAATGTGTTAAAATGTAAACATCAAACTTTGTGTGCTAGATATGTAAATACATAAGAATTGTGTGGTTAATTTCCCATTTAAAAATTACAAATGGAGGAAAAAGAATGTTCCGAGGATCATATCATTAGGGGATAATCAATCCTATAGCTAATCTCACTTAAGTGAATAAAATGAAGCTTTCTCGTGATTTGGGTGGACATCGGATTATGGAAAGATCAAAGGGAACACAGGTGTTCATTGAAGTTTCAACAACTTGAATTTATTGATGAAAATTGTCGACCTCGTTGATTCTCTGATCACACTTTTATGACTAAAGAGGATGTTGCCGAAGTTCATCAGTGCAATTGAATTGTTAATTGAATCATATGAGGGAGATGGACAAATTTTAGATTATGATAGGGTAAAAATGAATTTGAATTTTTTAAAAAGTTTGAAATCTAACGGCCCTCTTCCTGACCCTCCTCTCCCCCAAAAATAATAATGATAATAATAAATAGAACATTATTCCTTTTCTACTTTTTATTTTTTGCTAGCTTACTTTAGCAGTAGCTGAAGCTATTTTAAAGCTTCAATATTTGATGCTGTAGCGCCATTATTGATCTCTAATAGCAGTGCTGTTGTTGCTCTTTGTTTTGGTTTGTGTATGCTTATTGCTTATTTTTTTGTTAATTCAAAGATAAAATCAGAGAAAAATTTTACTTTTATTGCAATCTGGAGGAGAAGACAATAACATATTGCTGTTTTAGATGAAAATAGTAACACAACAAAGATACTATTTTTTTTCCATTGGAGGTAGAGGTATAAAACAGTAAGAAAAGTCATCTACAACTTAAAAGTAGTGCTCAATCTTTCCTCGCCTTTGATTAATTTGTGATTTTTCTATTCTTTAGCCAAACTTTTGTCACCCCATATTATTTCGTTTTTAATTATGAATTTCCCTTTTTTTTTCAGGCTAATATTTGTTTGCAATGCGGCGATATTGGTCTTAGTGTGGCTCTTGTTTACTGCGTTAAGTGCAGAAGTGCTGCAAGGCATAGGTATTTTGTCACTCTTCCACAAGCTTTCTGGGTTTCTGCAACCTTCTGCTGGCCATGATGAATTTGCTGTTTGTCTTGACTATTCAGCTATTGCCTAGAAGAAGTACCTGAAGATCTTGCTGCAGAAATCAATTGGTTATGCGAAGATTGCGTGAGTGAGCCTCTTTTTTCTGCCAGCAAGTCAAAGTTTCATCCGCCTACTTCTCTGGGGATAGTCAATGATGGAGTGCTAAAGGATCCTTTTTTGGAGATTGGTTCTGCTAATGATTGTTTGGCTAATCCTGAAGATCAGAATCCAGTTTCTAATGTTAGTTTTGGTTCAGTTGTGGATCTGAAGGATCTGGACAATCAAATCTCCGGCAACTTAAAAAAGACGACCTTAAGTTGCACGGTCGATGATGCCTTAGATACTGATAAGTTTGATAATTCTCAACCTCTCGTTGAGGCTCAAGGTACTGATATTCAGTTTGCAGCTAAAAGCGCACCTTTTATCTATGTTGAAGCTTCTGAAAATCTTATAATAGGAGGTACCTCTAACTGCGACATTTGTGGATTAGGAAGATCATCCGGTGGCTTTGGGCGAGAAGAAGATGAAATTGATGAGTTTGAGAAGGAAAGGTCAAAGAGGAAAGGATTGAATTTACCAGGTGAGGATGATTTACTCGGTTCTCATCCTCTTGTTAATGGAGAAGGAACCGATCTTTCATTACCAGTTAAAAGAATGTCGAGCACTTCTTTTGTGCCTTCTGAAGGTCAGATAATAAGGACTGGTTGTAACAACGGAGAAGAAGAACTAGAACAACATGACAAGAGAAATTCAAAAAGTAGGAGATTGATTCTGCATACTAACAATTTTTATCCTCTAACTGATAGTCAAGTTACCAGCATTTCATTCGTCAAGAAAAAATCGTCTGGTGCTCCTGTCAAACAAGCTGACAGGCCTACAGGGACAAGCTTAAACAATGACACTCATCCCTTAGATGCTAGAAGATCATCTGCCTGCTTAACCCTAAAAATAGATGAAGTAGAGAAATGTAGAAGGGGAAGTCCAGAGAGAAGATCAATTGTACCATACAATGATGGCCAGGGTACCATTTCATCTGCTGTTGAAGGGATAGTTTGTACTTCTATTGAGCCATCTGACAACAAAGCTTCAAAAAGGACCTCAAGCTTCGGAACCAATTCATTAGCCGTGGTAGGATCATCCACCTGCTTTAGGCTAAAAGAAAGTAAAATTACATCGGGCGCTATGAGAAGGAGAAATAGAAAAATGAGGTTAAGAAGAAAAAAATTGATTCAACAGATTAAGGATGACAGACAAAATTTTTACCCTGCCATTTTTCATAAACATAACAATATTCCAGTGGTAGCTAAAAGATTACAGGGTATTCCTGTGGAGGCATCGAACAAACAGGTTAATAGATACAGGAAGGATCAGTCAGAGAGCAGGAATTTGATTCTAAGAACAGAGGCTGAGTCAAACAGTTTGTGTCCCGTGATTGATAGACGAGGTACTAATACGAAGTTTGCAGCTGAAAGATTACCCTGTACTTCTGTCGAGCTTCCTAGAAAACCCTCTTTTCCTGTTTTTTCTCATATTTGGAGGTTAGATATATTTGACTCTTTTAACTATGTGCCAAAGCTTAAATTTTGTTTGGTGCAATGATAAGATTTACATATGCTTCCAATCTCCTTGCGCGAGTTATTCTTTTTTTTTCCTTAATTTTGATATTTTGTTTGGTCATTGCTTGTATATGTAACAGAGGATACTTCAATATTGACAAAGTAGAATTGGGCCCCTTGAGTGCTCATCTTTCTAGTAGCGCATGCTTAAAGGTGTGCAACTTAGCTAAAGAGTTGCCTTTGATTCTTCACATGCAGAAGCTTCCAAGGTTGGTTGCTTGGCCGAATAGTTTCAAGGTTTCATCCCCAACTGATGAACATGTAGCCCTTTACTTCTTTCCTGGATCATACAGGTACATGTATTTTTTAAGAAGAGCAAAATGTCAAAATAGTCCATTGACTGTTTACATAGGCCATTTTAGTCACAGAGTTTATAAAACTGCTAATTTAGTCTCCAAACTGTTTTAATTGGGGCTGAAATAGTTCTCAACGGGGACTATATCAACCCTTATTAAAAGAGTCGGGGGACTAAATTGACACCTTTATATACTTTGAGACTAAAATGATCCCCTTGCAAAGATTCAAGGACCATTATGTCTTTTCGGTATTTTTTGTACTTATATTACACAAAGCAAATACATGTTTACATAGCTGAAACTTCCTTGGAGGGCACATAGGTACCTTATTTTGTACACTGATGTAAAAAAAATTTACTCCGAAAACCTGAAACTAAGTATTTACTCATCCTTCTAAGGGGTGAAACTGTACTTGATGAGCTTGTGGATGATATCATCAACAATGATTTGATGTTGAGGTTTGAGTTTGATGAAGTCGAGTTGCTCATCTTCTCCTCCTTCGTGCTGCCACAAGACCATCAAAGTGAGTATTTATGCCAACAAGGAAAACCAAGCATCAATATTTTCTAGGATTATTGGGTTTCTTTAGAAGAAGTTGAGCATTGCAATTATTTACACATTAGGAAATTGCAAAACATTTTTTTCTGAACAATCTTTCTAATGTGGTTTGGTATTCATTTGT
The DNA here is from genome assembly GCA_002079205.1 of Phalaenopsis hybrid cultivar. Taxonomy (NCBI): domain Eukaryota; kingdom Viridiplantae; phylum Streptophyta; class Magnoliopsida; order Asparagales; family Orchidaceae; genus Phalaenopsis; species Phalaenopsis hybrid cultivar. The sequence goes on from JXCR01140748.1 coordinate 41,020, forward strand.
TTCATGTTAGGGTTCTATGGAAAATATTATCCATGGGGAGTTTTCAAGCCAAAAGTCGGCAATTTACCAGCAGATCCTCCTACTGGGTATCAAGTGGTTAAATCTTTGAATCCTGTGAGAATAAATGAAGTGGAGGACATTAACGATGGGTCATGCAATCACTCTGCCCAAGAAAGCAATGATTTTACTTTGATTAGATCCTCGATTCAACCAGGAGAAGGAGAGTTAGGGGTTACTTATGATTCAATGGAGGAAGGAGAGTTCCGACCACTTGCTGAAGAGAAAGAGAGAAAGTTGATATAGTGAACTCGAGATTAATGTTGAGGGCCTTTACGTTTTGATGAAAAATACATCGATGGTGGTTAACGACGGTTAAGAATTGAAAAATCTAGATGAAGTCACCGTATTGCAGACTTGATATCTCTAAAACTTACACTGTCAAGCTGTTTTCATCATGTGGAAAGCAAGGTCATTGCTACTTTGAGCTCGGTCAAGGGATATATTGATCTAAGTTGGAGCTAAAAGAAGTTTTGATTCCTCTCTTTTGGTAATTTTGATGGCTAAATCAAGAGGGAGGGAGGTATGCTGTTGACACTACACACTCTTATTCGTTTTTGCACTTTCTTTTAATTGTGTGTAATGTGAAAGTTTTGTTTCCTTCAAGTTCATGTTAAATTCATTTGTCTTGTAGCAATTTTAGACATAATTATTGGTTGTTCACTCGATTGTAAAAAGTGTCACAATCTTGGTAGGTTACGTAGAGAGATTCAATTGGATCAAAAGAAGTATTGCTCTTTGAAAACAAGTTCTATTCAGTAACCACTTGAACTTATATAGAACTTTACAATATTTTACAAATAAATCCCTAGATTTTTTATATATTTCCTACT
>JXCR01140749.1:4968-40848 GCA_002079205.1 Phalaenopsis hybrid cultivar
TTTTCTCTTGCTTGCAATAAGTTTTACGCCTCATTTATCTATTGTGAGGCGAATGCCTCACCACTATTGAAGTGCTTCGCCTCACGCACAGTGAAGCACATCAATATTCATTTTTAGTTTATTTATGTATGCTAATTATACCCTAAATACACTCACAAGTCTCACTCACCCTCTAATTATACCATTTTCTTTTATATATAGTTGAATGATGGATTCGATTTGGTGATCAAATTCAAGAGCTACAATTTTTATTAAAATACCGAAGGATTACATGCTCATTGTTTGAATGTGAGCGCAACCGGAATACATATAATTAAGTTCACATAACAAGGATAAATTATTTGAGCCAAATAATAAATTTTAGGATGTACATCATGTATAACAAAAGGCTAAATGATATAAATATGAAGAAAAATAGTTTGAGGTATGATGAGGATCTTTTATCATATGAAGACATGCCATTAGTTGCTCAGTGATTTGTAAATAATGATAATGACATTGCACCATCTGATTTATAACAAGATGATCTAAACATTAATTTCTTTGAGAGGTAAATAAGGCATGAGGCAACATAAGGTAAAAAGAAAATGTATAAAATAATATTTAAAATTGCCTTTAACATTAACAATTTTCTTACTTTTATATTTATTATTATGGATTAGTGAATAGAAAGATGATTGAAATATAAGAAAATGAGGAATAATGTGAGACCTTGGAGTCAACCGAAGAAGAGGGTAGGAGAACTATTAAATATAATAATGATTCTAATGAAAACCCTAAGTGATGAGAGTGCTAATTGATTTTGATTATTCGTTATATCCTTATTTGGATTTATGATATTATGTTGGACTATACGAGCGAGGGAAGTTTATTATGTTAAACTTAACATGTGTATTATTTTGCTTTGATATTTTATGTTACTTTCATTTGATATCTTATGTTAGCTTAATAAGTTGTTCTGAACATTGCACTTTTATTTTGCATAATTTGTTAAAAGTTCTTTTGTCGCTTCTGCAATTTGTTACTTGATATAAGCACAATCTGTCATTTTTTATCATATTAAGATGTTAACATGCCTTTCTTTAATATATTTGCAGCTCATAATGCTAATATTTTAATCTTTATCTTTATTTTGGTTATATGCAATTTTCTAATTGTGAGGCTTCTGCCTCATAACGCCTTGTCGCCTCACAAATGAAATAAAGCCTCAACACCCTTACCCAATTGTGCAAAATTAAAATTTGATTGATACACGCAATGATCATTAATCTTTAACAACTCCATAGTTGCTCCTATATAATAGAAGGTGCTTCTCATTTTTAAGAATATTTAGAAGTCGGAAGATTTACATGCATATCNCCACAATGGACGTCAATTTCATGGCGAAATCGTCCACCGTCTCTCCGTCCTTCTTGTGGATTGCCTCGAAGTGAGTCCTCAAGGTCTGCACTTTCGCCTCCTTGACTCGCTCCACGCCGACGTGCATCGTCTTCAGTGTCTCTCATGCTAGCTTGGCGGAATACTTCTCTGCTACCATGAGGAACGTCCTCCGGTAGCGCGCTTGATAGATGGCAGCGAGAGCCATTCTATCCTTACGCTTTTCAACCTCGTCTTGCTCCACGGCTTCCCACACTCCTTGAGCGTGTAGGTTCACACGCATCTTCAACGCCCACACCGAGTAGTTACTCTTTGTGAGTAATGGATAAGAAAGCGTTNTTGTGAATAAATGTTTTAAAGGCTTGATATGTGGGTGGTAAACCTTTAAAAATGTACAATATGATATCTTCAGTGGCAATTGTAGAACCTGCAGCAAAGATGTCATCGAAGAGATTTTTGATTTGGGNTATTAGAGGGCATTCTCGTCTTATCAGATGGGTTGTTTTGAATATAGTTTGTAGCCAGATGAAAGGTGGAAGATGTGAGCAAGCTAGAAGAGGTCTAGTGGTGTCAATGATGCGTCTATGTTTTCTTTCTACTAATCCGTTTTGTTGTGGTGTATATGAGCAAGATGTTTGANATCATGCCTATTATGAAGCCACTAATTATGTAATCAATTCAAATTACCAATTCAAGATTAGTCTCACATCCATAATGATTTGTATCTTGAAATCGTCTTTCCAAAGTAGCCCAAATCTTATTACATGTATAAAGATTCATAATGTAGGGATGAATTGTGATGGAAACGATTGAGAGAAGAGCAGCCGCAAGGTTCTGGTCTACCAACAACATCCATGCCTTGAGCGTTGAGTTGCTGTGAACAGTGTCGTGACAGGAGACAGAGCCATCCAAGAAGTCAAAGAAACTGTTGCCTTTGATTATTTTCATGACCTGAGAACGCCATAGCAGGTAATTATCAATTGATAGAAGGGTTGTGATGATAAATGAGAGATTGGAGATCAATAATTTTTGGAGGGCGGGATCTATTCATTTAATATGTTGAGAGATGCCAACCCCTCATATGTAGCACCAATGTTTTCGATTTGTCCATGTGCCATGACGCAGAGGCTCTGGTACTATGAAATGAAATAGGAAGAGAGCTCTGCAAGAAGAAGAAGAAGAGAAGGAAGAGAGACACAAAACACTAAGAGAAAGAATCTGTAAAACCTTGTATTCTTCTTCAATAATTAATTGCATTGATACTCATGTATACATAGGTAGAATATGTATAGGGAAGATATAAGTAGCAACTAAATGTTTCCCAGATCTTGAATGAATTGGACATGTCTTAAACTGGGTGAACTTGTTCAGTGCTTTATACTCTTGTTATGCTATGAATTATGTTATAGTTGGGTTCTAATTAATAGACACTAGACAACCAAATATGTAGTTCAACTATGTTATAATATAAATTATGGCCTAGACATAACTTGCTACCCCTGCATAAAATTATGCAATAAGAGACGCGTCTAAGCATTTTTCTCTTGCTTGCAATAAGTTTTACTTGGGATTTAAACATTTTATGATGTGATATAAAAGATTTGGAAGATATAAGTCGAAAAACAGTTTAGAAATGTAAATACTTGGGATTTGGTTGGTATGTATGTAAATGCCCCTAAAAGACATCGTTTGTGGTAGCATTTAAAATCTACTTAATATAAGCTTTGTTAGCATTTAGCATAGCAACTTTGTCTTGATTTGTAGATGGTAGGCAACACTTCACATCCAACAATGCCATCCAAAAACNCATCGAATGAAATTAACGAGCCAAACACGAGCTTCTTAACGAGCCAGACACCAACTGTTTGCGAACAACGAGCCGTTCTGACAACCCTAGTGATTGTAAAGCTTATTTTGAGTGTGATTTGTATTTTTCATTAAAACATTAATAGGCAATATTTTTTTTAAAAAATTAATATAAATTTGTATTAATTAGTGCTTAATTTTTAATTTTCCTAAGTGTGAAAGTTATGACTTATTGTAAAATTTCTAAATATTAAGTAAATGATTATTAACTGTGTAGTGTTATGGAACATGTCCCAAAATGTTGATAGAATACTTATTTTAGACCAAATTAAACATTTACTCTAATGTTTTAAATTCATTAAATTAATTAGAAATTATTTATTAATTTTTAATAAATAACAAGAATTAAGAATTGAAAGCATATCATGAAAAAAAATTCAGTTTGGATTTTTGAAAATGTTAACTTGCTGAAATATTTAAAAATTTGACATATACTTCTTAAATTTATTAATTCTATGCTATTTGAAATTATTTAGATGAATTGGGTAATTAATGTAATTTTTGTTANAGACCCTAAATGATTATTAACTGTGTAGTGTTATGGAACATGTCCCAAAATGTTGATAGAATACTTATTTTAGACCATACTAAACATTTACTCTTAATGTTTTTAAATTCATTAAATTAATTAGAAATTATTTATTAATTTGTAATAAATAACAAGAATTAGGAATTGAAAGCATATCATGAAAAAAAATTCAATTTGGATTTTTGAAAATGTTAACTTGCTGAAATATTTAAAAAATTGAGATATATTTCTTAAATTTATTAATTCTATGCTATTTGAAATTATTTAGATGAATTGGGTAATTAATGTAATTTTGTTAAATAAATGATTTAGAAGTGCTGAGAATTCATTTATGTTTGTATCTTGCTAGAATATATATATATATATATATATATATTTAATTTTTAGAAAATTTTACTAAAATTTGTAAAATTGTGTAATTGTATTGTTTTAAAGATAGTTAATGTTTTGCAAGTATTAATAGGACCAACTTTTAAAAGATATCTTATTATATATGCAAAAATTATAAGGTCAAACGTGCATCACGATGCATTTTTGATGAGAGATCTTCAAAATTTAAATTGACGATCACCCAAGCTTCAATTTCATCAAATTTATAATCAAAACATAATTTGATGCTTTAGATCATTATTTGAATAGTTAAATGAACTTTAAAATTTATCTTATTTATAAACAAATCAAATGTTTTGACGAGAGGAATCCACTGAGCTTAAGATTGCTCAATTCCAACGTAATTAAGACACCCAATCCTTAAAAAAATGACAATTGATCATGGGGAATTAACATGGATCATCCCATCAGGTGGTCAGTGAAATGCTCCAAAAAACCAAAATGCCCCTGCTAAAAAGCTATAAAAATGTCTTCTCTCTTCACTTGGAGGGGGAGGAGAAGAAAAGAAATAAAATTCTTGAGCTTATTTTGGTGAGAAGATTAGAGAGTAACCACTGGCTTCATTAGTTGTTGAGCACCGTCCACCACAACCCGCCTTCACCATCTACCTCTGCTGACCACGAGTTCTTGGCAATCGCTGCTTGCAGCCGTTGTATTTAGACTAATTTGTTGTTGAATTTCCTAACACTAGTATTTTTTTTTTTAAAATAAATATAAGTGTAGTTTTTCAACGAAATTGTAATCATTTTCTCGCTATTGCAAGAGAATGATATACCCTTATACTTGCAAATATATAATGAATCATTTTGACTGGGCTAGACCCCATTGGTATTTCTCTTTTAGGGTTTTTCAATGTAAAATTCTAGGTTTCTCCTCTCGCATTTTTTTTTTAATTTATGTGTGATATGGATCTTTGTGTAACACCAAGGCTTCGTTTGGGAGCCCATTTTTGCGGCTTATCGGTTTTGGAACAGGATAAGTCACGTTTGATAATCTGTTAAATGCATGTGTTTCGCTGATGGGGGTTGCAATTCTTCGAATGATGAAATGTCACCGTTCCTTGTGCTCTGTATGTAATTATCCATTTTTTAAATACTTCATAGAGTGAAGGTAGTTGTAGATAAGCATATTAAATCTCATAAATTTGTGGCAGTAGAGCGATATATTAACATCTTTGCACCGTATAAAAATGCAATACACAGATAAGATGAAATCGACAAAAGTGACAACATGAGCTTTTATGCGGAAAATATAAAGAAGTAAAAAACCAAGGTTTCTGGGCTAGTTGGAGAAGTAAAAAACCAAGGTTTCTGGGCCAGTTGGAATGATTCCACTGTCGATGTATGTTGCAAAATTTCACCCGCCATTAAATAGCTAGAAGCAATATTATATAAGTGGATGTGGCTTTCGTTAGGGAAGTAGCAAAAAATATTGTAGTAGCGACCCCAGTGTTGCGAAGAAAATCTGAGAGTAGGGGTTGTTGCTTGAAAATTTGTTGTCAGTGTCTTCAGTAGCTGCGACCAGACGATCCATGGGCAGGAAGTAGCAACAGTGTTCTAGTGGTGGCAGCAGTTTGAAGGCGATGGTCAAGTAGCGGTGGTTTGATGGTGGCAACGACTCGACAAATNTGTCACCGTTCCTTGTGCTTTGTATGTAATTATCCATTTTTTTAAATACTTCATAGAGTGAAGGTAGTTGTAGATAAGCATATTAAATGCTCATAAATTTGTGGCGGTAGAGCGATATATTAACATCTTTGCACCGTATAAAAATGCAATACACATATAAGATGAAATCGACAAAAGTGACAACATGAGCTTTTATGTGGAAAATATAAAGAAGTAAAAAACCAAGGTTTCTGGGCTAGTTGGAGTAAGTAAAAAACCAAGGTTTCTGGGCCAGTTGGAATGATTCCACTGTCGATGTATGTTGCAAAATTTCACCGGCCATTAAATAGCTAGAAGCAATATTATATAAGTGGATGTGGCTTTCGTTAGGGAAGTAGCAAAAAATATTGTAGTAGCGACCCCAGTGTTGCGAAGAAAATCTGAGAGTAGGAGTTGTTGCTTGAAAATTTGTTGTCAGTGTCTTCAGTAGCTGCGACCAGACGATCCATGGGCGGGAAGTAGCAACAGTGTCTAGTGGTGGCAGCAGTTTGAAGGCGATGGTCAAGTAGCGGTGGTTTGATGGTGGCAACGACTCGACAAATGACGTCGGACAATGGTAGTTTGGCTATAGTGGGGCCAATCGGTTGTGGACAGGAAGCGGCCACGATGGTTTGACGGTGGAGGCAGCATAGCAAGGTTGTCCTACATTGGCGGGGATGCAACAACGATCGTCTGACGGTTGCAACTACAAGTCGGCAGTGGCCCAATGGTGATGGAGCTATAGAATCCTCAAGAGTCCAAGTCTAGGCCCCTACTCTTGAAGAGAGTGTGACTTTATTTATAAATTTTGGATGTGGCATCCTCTGTAAATACTCCATGAATAAAAACCTCTCTATCAGATGACCGAACGTGATTTGCTTGATCAAATGACATTTTATGAATATTTAGGTGTGTTTATGATGTTAGAATTGGTTGATCTTGGTCTCATTGGATTCTTTTCATCAAAATGCTTGGTTTGACTATTACTTGTCCGATTTGAAATTCATTTGACGATTCAATCGATCATCCAAAGCTTTCAATTGCACTTGAAGACCTTGTTCTGGGCTTGACTCGACCCACGTTGGGCCAAGTTTAGAGTTGTTGGGTTAATTTTGCTATGATGCTCAGTTCATTTGTAAGTTTGATGAAATCGGAGCTTGGAGTGTCATAAATTTTTTTTTTTGAATTATTTCTTCATCAAAATACTCTAAGATTCAAGCATAATTAAACAATTTTGTTTGGGGNTTGAATTATTTCTTCATCAAAATACTCTAAGATTCAAGCATAATTAAACAATTTTGTTTAGGGCATATAAAAAATAATTGCATATAGACCATTTGAAAGATTGATATTTACAAATCAAATTGTGCATGTAATTGCCCCAAAACATTTGTACAAATCTTTCTCTTTTTCTCATAAAAAACATTGCTATGGATTTTGAGATCTAAATGTAGTTGAAGATGAAATCATATTTGCTAGAGTGACAATTCAAATATTTCTGACAAATTTTTACGATAAGATAATACCTTGGTATTTATTGAAATTCATATACTATTTATCTCGAGATTAATATAATAATTTAAATTTTAAATATAATTGAATTAGAATTAGAATATTTTTATGTAATTTTTCTTATTTATATGCTCACAATCCCCTATACCAATGTCAAAGAGCAGAGTTGCTACTGATGTGGTGGGACACTTGTTCTGGCTCTGTGACCAAGAGTTGGTGTGGGCTAGGTCTCTCTTTTTATAGTTACACAATTATCATTAATGACAATGAAAAAACAATACAATTAAATTAAATTATAAATANCGGTGGGACACTTGTTCTGGCTCTGTGACCGAGAGTTGGTGTGGGCTAGGTTTCTCTTTTTATAGTTACACAATTATCATTAATGACAATGAAAAAACAATACAATTAAATTAAATTATAAATAATAAGTTTTACATAATTTTAGAATTGGATTAAACATCACGTGTACGTGCACTATATTATGTTATCGATTGGTCTGCCTTAGACCGATTGGCTCGATTGTAGTCCTCTCAGGAATGAAAGCTAGAGGGTGAATGATTCGGTCGATCCTGGGTCAAGTAAGACAGATTCCCTCATTGTAGTTTGAGTTGATGATAACTGATTGACAGATGCTTTACCCCGCCGATATCATATTTGGTCGTTGGATTTCTTGGAGATTCATGCTATATATATGGGAACCCTGGAGGCAATTTGATTGCTTAATAAAAAGGAGTACATGGTTAGACAGGGAGGGACCCACTAAGNGGATTCCCTCATTGTAGTTTGAGTTGATGATAACCGATTGACAGATGCTTTACCCCACCGATATCATATTTGGTCGTTGGATTTCTTGGAGATTCATGCTATATATGTGGGAACCCTGGAGGCAATTTGATTGCTTAATAAAAAGGAGTACATGGTTAGACAGGGAGGGACCCACTAAGNTGTGTACTTGTATTGTTTTAAAGATAGTTTATGTTTTGCAAGTATTAATAGGACCAACTTTTAAAAAATATCTTATTATATATGCAAAAATTAGAAGGTCAAACGTGCATCACGATGCATTTTTGATGAGAGATCTTCAAAATTTAAATTGACGATCACCCAAGCTNTCTGTTTTGCAAGTATTAATAGGACCAACTTTTATAAAATATCTTATTATATATGCAAAAATTATAAGGTCAAATGTGCATCACGATGCATTTTTGATGAGAGATCTTCAAAATTTAAATTGACGATCACCCAAGCTTCAATTTCATCAAATTTATAATCAAAACATAATTTGATGCTTTAGATCATTATTTGAATAGTTAAATGAACTTTAAAATTTATCTTATTTATAATCGAATCAAATGTTTCGACGAGAGAAATCCATCGAGCTTAAGATTGCTCAATTCCCAGGTTATTAAGACACCAAATCCTTAAAAAATCATAATTGATCAGGGGGAATTAACATGGATCATCTCATCAAGTGGTCAGTGAAATACTCCAAAAGACCAAAATGCCCTTGCTAAAAAGCTATAAAAATGTCTTCTCTCTTCACATGGAGGGAGAGGAGAAAAAAAGAAATAAAATTCTTGAGCTTATTTTGGTGAGAAGATTAGAGAGTAACCACTGGCTTCATTAGTTGTTGAGCATCGTCCACCACAACCTGCCTTCACCATCTGCCTCTGCTGACCACGAGTTCTTGGCAATCGCTGCTTGCTGCCGTTGTATTTAGACTAATTTGTTGTTGAATTTCCTAACACTAGTATTTTTTTTAAAAAATAAAGATACGTGTAGTTTTTCAACGAAATTGTAATCATTTTCTCGCTATTGCAAGAGAATGATATACCCTTATACTTGCAAATATATAATGAATCATTTTGACTGGGCTAGACCCCATTGGTATTTCTCTTTTAGGGTTTTTCAATGTAAAATTCTAGGTTTGTCCTCTCGCATTTTGTTTAATTTATGTGTGATATGGATTTTTGTGTAACACCAAGGCTTCGTTTGGGAGCCCATTTTTGCGGCTTATCGGTTTTGGAATAGGATAAGTCACGTTTGATAATCTGTTAAATGCATGTGTTTCGCGGATGGGGGTTGCAATTCTTCGAATGATGAAACGAACTAGGGGGGAGGGGGGGGTGTTTACGACAAGAGCTCTGTTGCGACTGGATTTTGACGACGCCGCTCCTTAGGAAACCGGTAATCCTACTCCCCTATCCTCGCATATACCCCTCGCCCCCTCTCATTGTTTGTCACCTGTGTCATTAGGGCTGAAACCCGATTGCACTTCCCTCTCTCCGTTATCGGCACCGTCGATTTGCTGCCTACCTTCGATGAAGTTTTCTCTGTTAAGATTTTTTTTGCAGTTTATTTTACCCATTGTGATTCGATTGCCTCGTTTAGCTTCCGTGTTTCTCTTTTGTGTTATGTGAAATTTTTTGTGGATTTGTTCTGCATATGCATCCGCTGATGTTTGCTGGTCGGTTTGCTTGGCTTTCCTATGCATATGTATTGATGAACATTTTCGGGGGAGAATTCTGAGCACATATTAGTTTTTTGCTAATGAATTTGCATATGTTGTAATGCAAAGCTGAAGTTTGCAGGGCAGATAAATTTGTAGTATCTAAAGTTATCCTAATCAATCAGTAGAATTAATGGAATGAAATATATGTGAGGATTGTACATCTGTTTCTTTAAGAATTCATTGTGGACTTATTCTACATATGCATGCACTGATGTTAGTTGGTTGATTTGCACTTGCCTCATCTACAGTGGCTGTTATTTCTTGACCGGGTTGCCCTACTGGTTGGTTGTTATTTCTATTTTGGACAACCCGGTCAAGATACACATGGCTTTTCGTCTTTTCAGGGTTGTCGGGTTACATGATCTACTTAGTCTGAGAGGTGGTAAAACCTGCTCTTACCTGAAGATTCTTGTTAGCAACCATGAGGTGCGTTGTCCAAGAGATCGTAGACCAGAGTCTTTGGGGTTCAAGTTGCATTCAATGATCTTTCTTCATTAGAGTTTCATTTGAGTTTTAATTTTTTTTAGATTTTAGGGGTTAAAAATTTAGTTTGCATAAGACTCAACCGATTATTTTAAATTTTTTTGTTTTTATTTTGTCGTTTTATGTTTTATTTTTGTTGTTTGGGATGACCCGGTCAAGATCCCATGTTTGGGCCTAATGTAGGTTAGACCCAAAAGGGTTTGTTGATGTTTGGGTCTAATGTAGGTTAGACCTAAAGGGGTTTGTTGACGTACGAGTCTATTATAAGTTAGACCTAAAGGGGTTTGTTGATGTTCGGGTCTAATGTAGTTTAGACCCAAAGGGGTTTGTTGATGTTCAAGTCTAATGTGGGTTAGACCTAAAAGAGTTGGTTGATGTTCGTGTCTGAATGAGGTTAGATTTAGAGGGGTTGACTAAACCTAAGTTTGCTTAGACTTGGGGTTTCGTTTAGGTCTAATATGGGTGAGACCTAAAAGGTTGGAGTAAGTCTAAGTTTGGTTAGACTTAGGATTTATATTTGGTATAATGTGGGTTAGACCTAAAAGGTTGGACTAAGCTTAAGTTTGGTTAGACTTAGGGTTTATGTTAGGCCTAGTGTGGTTTAGACCTAAAAGGTTAAACTTAGACCTAAAAGGTTGGACTAAGCCTAAGTTTGGTTAGACATAGGGTTTAGGTTAGGTCTAATGTGGGTTAGACCTAAAAGGTTGGACTAAGCCTAAGTTTGGTTAGACTTAGGATTTAGATTAAGAGGTTGGACTAAGTTTAAGTCTGGTTAGACTTACGTTTTAGGTTAGGTTTAGTGTGAGTTAAACCTAAAAGGTTGGACTAAGCCTATGTTTAGTTAGACTTAGGGTTTAAATTAGGTCAAATTTGGGTTTGACCTAAAAGTTGGGCTAATTCTAAGTTTGGTTTGACTTAGGGTTTAGGTTACGTCTAATGTGGGTTAGACCTAAAAGGTTGGGCTAAGTCTAAGTTTGGTTAGGGTTAAGGTTTAGGTTAGGGCTAGTGTGGGTTAGACCTAAAAGGTTGGACTAAGCCTAAGTTTGGTTAAACTTAGGGTTTAAGTAGGTATACTGTGGGTTAGACCTAAAAGGATGGACTAAGTCTAAGTTTGCTTAGACTTAGGGTTTAGGTTAAGTCTAATGTGGGTTAGACCAAAGATGTTGGGGTTACGTTAGACCAGATTAGGCCTTGGACTTAGAATTATTTAGGTTGAGTCCAATGATGAATCTCTTGAGCTAGGTTTATGTTAAGTTAAGCCTAGACCATGTTATGCTCAAATTGGGCTAACTCTAGGTTATTAAGAGCAATCTCATGGTTAAAAGGGGTAACCATGCTGTTGATCCCCTAAAGCCAAGGTCCTAAGTTTGGTTTAATGTCTTAAACCAATTCGGCTAGAGTGTAAATTTTTAATTTTACATTTTTACCCCTAAGTTCCTAATTTTCATTTTAAAACTTTCAAAGGTGGAAATTAACATTTTGGGAATCAATTTTATCATCCTCAATTTTCCGATTAATTTCCATTTTTATTTTCCATTTCTTGATTTTTTATAATTATTTTTTAAAATAATTATAAATTTGATAGAAAATTGGTCATTTTAATTTTAGACAAGGCCCCTGACCTTGGAAAAATAAAAAATTGTTCCCACTGGTGGACGAAAAAATCTCTAAAATTTTTATATTTAAATATTAATAATTAAAATACTCACTTGAGTTTTTAATTAATTAAAAATCATATATAATTCAATTAATTTCGATTTTGTTTTCATTATTTTCCCCTATAATCACTAAGTTCAGCTATTTTTTTTATTTTATTTGTATGAATTTTTCACATAAAGTTATGAATTTTTGAATTTTTAAGCATTTTTTGGATTTAATTAATTCGAAAATATCAAATTATCCACTTAACCACGCCGGCGCTGATTCGAACCTCAAAGTCATCAAATGTCTGCACGGAGCTCCGCGATTGTGTGCGCTTTCATCTAATTGCCACGCTGCTCCACGATCCGGTGCTCCCCTTCCCACGGTCTGGTGATTCGATTTTATCCGCGCCGTCCATTGCTAATACATAGAAATGGACGTCATCGGTTCTTCGTCTTCGTGGGATGAAGAACCGAGAACCATCCACGATCAGACCCTATGATCTCTCTCAATTCTCAACCAAATTGCTCGGGATTTGTTCTTACACATTTATCTAGTCGAGATGAAGCTATCTATATAGTTAGGTGGACATGCATTGTTCATTTCTTTCACAAAAGACCAATCCCTCAGCTAAATTTAGGGATTTCGACCCATACCTTGTTCAAAGAGGTGTGGCCTTGATTGGGCTTGATATAAACGATCACTTTGACACAACTAAGCTTCGCCTTGTCTTCAATTGAGCTGAAATTATCCCTAGCTACAAGCTAGACCAAATGGTGGCTTGGGTTGGTGTTGAGATAGGTTGGAGAGCTTGAGAAGCCTCAATTTTGATTGAGTGAAACTCATGGAGGCCTTAGGAAGCTTATAGGAATGTTAGATTGGACTTTTGGGTAAGTTGATGTCGGGATCGAAATTTACCCCGGGGTTCAATGGAAAAATTAGGGTTTCCTAGTGATAAATATGACCTATAGAAGGTGGGGATCAATTGCCTAGGTTAAGGGGAGTGTTTCTCTTTTGAGAGCTAGAGGTTTGGGAGGCTAAGTAGTGAGCTTGGTGTGCACTTTAAGTTCTCGGGTTCCTTCCTTTTATAGCCATGGAAGCTTGGTGTGGAGCTTGGCCTGGCATGGAGACACTTAGACGACTCCTCAGGGCATTTGGAAAGAAATTCTAGAGGCTTTGGGCAATAGGGAGAAGACTTTCTCAATTCTCCATACCTTGGCGAAGGTGGTACCAATGGTGGAGGAGGCATGGGGAAGAGCTCATGGTGATTGGGGAGCCTTTTGGTGGGTGACTAAGACTAGTTTTGGTCTGGTCTTGGCTCCCCAAGGCCTAGTTTGGCTCACCAGCCCATGACCAAGGTGCCATGTGGGCTCCCCATGGTGAAGTGTGTGGTCTTGTCCTCTAGTGCTTAGACTTGACTTGGGTTGTCTTGTAGTGCCACCCACATGTCATGGTGGGTTAGTCTTGTGTCATGGGTAACCCTTTAAGAATAGGTTTAAGGCTTCATGGGCCGTGGGCTTTGGGTTGGATTTTAGGGTTTTGGGCTTAGGCTAATGAGTTGGATTTTGCCCAAATTTTAGGCCCAAATGGAGTGTCATAACCCCCTTAATTAATTAATTAATTGAATTTTGGGGGTTGACCCTATGGTGCTAATTGGGTCCCTCACATGGTGTGGTGTCATGGCCATGTTGGGTGAGGCTCAATTGGATGGGGATGTGATCAATTAGCTAAGATTTGATGAAAATTGTGGTAGGCCCAATTGGTTTTGGCCATCCTAAGGTGCCACCCAATGTTGGGGTAAAAAATGCATATTAGGGTTTAAGGTGATCTTTAGGGTTTGGTGGGGTTAGGGAGGCCTTTGGTGAGACTAGGGATCAATTTAGGTAGACCTTTCTCCTAAAGTGAATTTCATAATTAATGTGGTTCTTAGGGTCCATAGGAAAGCTTCTAGGGTTTTGGGTTGATTTGGGTGACCTAGAACATGTCTTTCCCATGATGGTCAATTTAGGTTCTTCACCTGGTCAAAATCCTAAGCCATCCCAACTAAGGGTTGGGGGCTTGGGCTTGCCCTGATGAGGCCTAAGAAAGCACAACCCTAGTCTATGGTCAAATACAAGTAGGTGGGGTGAGTCCTCACAAAATTCATGTCAACAACAATGACTGCACTTATGTAGCATAACCTCGTTATTTGTAGTTGGTGATTCATATTTTATCTCTATGTTTTTCTTTGGATGTTTTTTTTTTCAAAATATTTGTAGCAATCTATATTGTATCTTTTTTTTGTGTACCGACAAATTTTAATTCTTAATTTTAAGTCTCCTTATATTATTTTAAGTTTTTGAATGTTGTATTTATTTAATTTTTTTTTAATTAGAGCATTATTGTATTATATTAGCATGAAGTATGAGCTCAAGATCATCAAACATTTCAAAAAGTTTCACTCTGTTATTGTGGCGAAAGTTGTGTTCCAGAAGGGATGACAGTTGCGGGGGAAGATTTTATTCTTATCCCAGAAACAGAACTCATGCAGAGTGCAACTTCTTCCATTGGGTTGATGGCAATGATGAGGTCCCTCTAGACCGTGATCAGTTAAGGAGAGATGTAGGCATGGAGAGGAGATTGCGCTGAAGACTTGATTATTAGGTCTTCAAGACAAACATCATTTTAGGCTTGCTGATTACAGTAATTGTTCTTATTATTGTAGTCTTTTGTTTCAAATAACTTATCTTTTTTTATGTATTAGAGTATTTTAGAATGCATTGTTAGTTTTTTTAGTAACATGACCTATTTCTGTTATTTAATTCAGATTATTTTGAAAATTGCAGTTATTTGAATAAATTACATTTATAAGGGAAAAACAATCTTTCTCATTAGAAACAACAACAGCACCTGATCTCCCAAATAGACACATGCTTCTTCATTAGCAGCTTTTTTAACAGCTCTTAAAAAGTTGTTTCTCCAGGAAGCAACTTTACAATAGCTTCTTTAAAAAGCACCAGCCGTCTCAAATGCACCATAAAACATTAAATTATTACTTTATCACCGTAAATATTTAGCACCCAACATATATAAAATTAATCTCGACATATAAAACAAGATTTTCTATATTTTAGGAATTATTCAAATTTTGTTCAAATTTAAAATTTTGAAACTTTATTATTATTAAATATGTTACTATTATCACATAAGTGATGTTGGAACTTTCCTTGCACTTATTTTGCAAAGCATGAAATGTGATTTTGGGATCTTGGAGTTCTAAAAAAAAAAGATATTTAACGTATTTTAGACAGATGATTTTTTTTTTTAAAATAGGAACTAATATTCAAGTTTTTGATAATTTATCTTATATTTATTATATTTACTTATTTAGTTATGAATTTTAGAATATATAATATATTTATTAAATATATTGTCCCCTTATTTCTAGTCCATATTATTCATTTATTATCAAGCAATAGAAAATGACACAAGGTGTAATTCTATTCATACATGCAAAATAAAGGCAAAAGTAAAATTTAGGTTTTAGGTACATAAACACATAAGAATTGATGGGTATGTATGTAAATGACTATTCATACATGCAGTCTTAAAAACTATTAGTTATTAATGATCCAACTATATTTGTATCATTATGTTCCCTTCCTCCCTACTTAGTGCAAGTTATAAATGATATTTCCCATCTAATTCTTCATTGAATCAACTGATTCAAAAGGCAGAATAGATTATGTTAACTTATGAAGCCCTGCAATGTGTGTAGGGCTGTAAACGAGCTGAGCTTGAGCAAGCTCAGGCCTGGCTCATGTTCGGCTCATTCGAAATAGCTCGTGTTCGAAATCGGCTCGTGAACAGTGTGATCGTGTTCGGCTCGAAATTGACTCATTAAACTAAAATTGAGAAAAAATAGATGTAAAGTGTAGGATTCGAACATGGATCAAATCTATAAAAAAAAATACACTAACCATATTGCCTCATGAGGTGCTATGATTTAAACTTAGACATAAATATATATAGTATATTATTATATAATTAATATATGTAATATATTGTTATAGAAAAAAAGTTATATAATTTTTTTTTTCGAACCATTTCGAGCCGAACACGAGCGAACAAACTGTTGTTCGTGTTCGGCTANTAAAATAATATTTATTGCTTTCTTATTTTAATTTCCTAGTTATTGCTTTCCCAGTTTAATGGGANAGGAGTTTTGAAAAGTTTGAGTTTTTAGAAGTTAATTACTTAGATTCTGTATTTTATTATGTTAAGTTTNGGAGTTTTGAAAAGTTTGAGTTTTTAGAAGTTAATTACTTAGATTCTGTATTTTATTATGTTAAGTTTATTGTTTTCGTAATTTGAATTCCTAGTTATTGCTTTCCCAATTTGATGATAAAATAATATTTATTGCTTTCTTATTTTAATTTCCTAGTTATTGCTTTCCCAGTTTAATGGGAAAATAATATTTCTTGATTTCTTAATTTAATTTCCTAGTTATTACTTTCACAGTTGGGATGAGAATATAGTAATGTAATTCGCTATTTAATAGAGTAATGAAAAAAAAAGGGAGCTTTTCTTTGGTTNATTGATTTCTTAATTTAATTTCCTAGTTATTACTTTCACAGTAGGGATGAGAATATAGTAATGTAATTCGCTATTTAATAGAGTAATGAAAAAAAAAGGGAGCTTTTCTTTGGTTGCCAATTCAACTTTTTTCAATCACCCTTGGTGAGTCTTCCAACATTGTAGAGTGATTCTGTATTAGTCATCTCTTGAGATCAATGAGATATTGAAAATGAGGGAACGACACCTAATGGAAGTTAAAAGCATGCAAAACTACCACCGAAAGGAAATAACACCATAATACCACATCCATGTGAAGAAAAGATGCAGGCTGCCATTAAGGAGCAAAAGCTGCATTAGAAAAGTAAGAGGTCAGCCATCAATTAAACATACGAAAAATACTACACCATATATGCCACGAAACCAAGCAATCCATCAATAAAGTGAAAACGCCGGTAGTAGAGAGAACAAGTACACCCAAGCAAAGCAATCCTGTAGCTTCAACCACCTTCAATAACCGAACATACGCTGCATAGGAATTGAAAAGTGAGACACCGCCCGGTTTCACAGTGAGGTAGTAAGATTATATATAAATCACATGCTGCCCGAAAATCCAGTCCATTCCCAATGTCAATAAAGTATAAAGATTCAAGGCTTGAATGACGGTGTGTGGAAAAATTGTGATTGTTAACCCCACAGTGGAGACCAGATCTTCGTATTTACCCAACACCAGAATACCACCATCCATAAGCAAAGGATATTATCATATCTTCCCCACAAGTATACAATAAACCAAGACATACCCAATCCATAGCTCAGAAGGGGATTATAATAAGATGGGGGTTCCCTCTTACATTGAATAGAAAAGTGAAGAACATAAGATGACAGTACAACAGTTGCCAGAGGGGCTTTTCAGTTCGAACCAGCTCCATCTATACATATATATATATATATAGTTCTCCAATTTTTTTACTTCTTGAAAGTCATGCTGCAAAAAGAACAAGAGAATCTTTTCCTAATACAAAAACACAACAGGATGAATGTAATTTATGTCAATATGATTACATAATAATTGAATTCCGTAGATTTTCGTATTAAGAGCTACTGTAAATAGATTGTAAGAGGTTTAGAGCTATGCACCATCTTTATTTCTCTCTCATTGTGCGATGCTTCCTTTTTGTTTGAGCCTTCTGCAATGGCCGGTGAAGGGGTGCTTGGGGCAACATCTCACGATAGGGATGCACTACTTGCGGCCCTCATGAGTACGAGAGCCAAGGTCTGGAAGGAATGGGAAATGAAGAAAAGGCCGCCAGATGAGAAGCTTGCTAGGGAAACTGGTAAGAAGAGAGTGGTGAAGAAAAAAAAACGCTACAGACTAGGAGGATCTGATGGGATCCTCTAATTTGCTCATTGGGTCACAACATAAGAAACTCTGGAAACAACATAAGGGATGACTGGTTGATTCTCTTGCGAAACTCTCTGTTTTTGCAGATGATCCTGTGATTACAGTCAAAGTTATTGTCCAACCTGTTCTTGAAGGACTAAACCCACTCCCTGGCTGCCGAGGTTAAACTGACGACCAGAAGTGACTTGCTGCCTAAACTACTAAGAGGTGAACTTCCTCGTCTGGTCAAGGGACATGACAAGGTGAGAGCGAAGTGTATTTCACCATATTCGAGTGGAATCAAATTGTTGTACGGGATTTCAGTTCTATTTTTAATTTTGAGTTTTTCTCATTAATGATGCCTTTTCATACAACCATAAAAATCCTAACGGTCAACTTTCTTTCATCANAACTGGTGAGAGCGAAGTGTATTTCACCATATTCGAGTGGAATCAAATTGTTGTACGGGATTTCAGTTCTATTTTTAATTTGAGTTTTTCTCATTAATGATGCCTTTTCATACAACCATAAAAATCCTAACGGTCAACTTTCTTTCATCAAATTTTGGTACTGATCTGCCCAATGTTGCTGTGGTCGTGGATCGGGTATCGACCAGAGGTTATAAGCTTCAACGGGAGGAGCAGGAGTTTGATCACCGTGGTGGTCCCGCTGAGGCTCGTGAGGAGGCGATCGAAATACTTTAGATGTCTTCTGGTTCCTTTGCTCACTTGTGACTAATTAAACCACAAACTTTAATGATCCGAAATAATGGAATCATGAGATCTTGACCGGATCATTCCAAACGACAAAAATAAAACATAAACATGACATAACTTAATCGACTAATAAATCGTAAACAACCTAAAATTTTCCAACTCCTAAAATCCCAAAAAAGTCATTAAAACTTAAATGAAACCCTAATGAAAAAAAAATCACCAAACGTAACTTGAACCTTCAGATCTACGAAGATCTCTTGGATGACACAATCTGTCGTTNATCACCAAACGTAACTTGAACCTTCAGATCTACGAAGATCTCTTGGATGACACAATCTGTCGTTGTTGATAAGAATTTTCCGGTCTTGATTTAACTACCTTTCGAACTAAGTTGATCTGAATATCCTGACGACCCCGAGATGACTGAGCCATATATATCCTGACCAGGTTGTCTAAAAATTACAAATTCAACTAACTAAATCAACAACTTAAGATATAATTTTATACTAACTTTGTTTTGCAGGATTGCTGAAGACACAAGACAAGTTGTGCTTTAGATTTACTTTACATGCTATTAGGGTGTGCTAACTCTGTTTTGCAGAGACGACACTTTGAAGCTTGAACGGTGGATCTCAAAACAACATATCAAAACATCAAAACAAAATGACAAAAAACAAAAAAACAAAACAAAACGACAAAGACAAAAACAAAACAAAACAAAACTTTTAGGGTAGTGTCAGATTCTTAGAAATCTATTAACCTTATGACNTTTGAGCGGTGGATCTCAAAACAACATATCAAAACAAAATGACAAAAAACAAAAAAAACAAAACAAAACGATAAAGACAAAAACAAAACAAAACAAAACTTTTAGGGTAGTGTCAGATTCTTAGAAATCTATTAACCTTATGACTGAACATTGATGTTTCTCTCTTTGATCTTAACACTTAAAACTTATTAGAGAACAAATGTTAATCTTAATTGGGTGTTTTCTTAAGCGATTTTAACTGCTTAAGATGTAATTAACTATAGGAGCTTGCTCTTATTAGAATAAGAAACTCAGAATAGGTATTGTACCTAAATATCTGGTTTTGGAATTTTCATGCGGTTTTCTTTGTACGAGAATCTCAGAAGTCAAAACAATTCAAAGTTTTCTCTACAATGTTTACCACAATGAATTTCTCCCCATATTTTTTTCTTGTCACTTTTCTATTTTCATTTGCCCTTTTCCTCTATCTCCGAGTTTCATAAGATCTCAAGGTCATTCGCATGATTTGAGAGAATAAGTTATTTGGAGACGAGGGCACTGTAATAAAATAAACAGAGTGACGACTTCTCAATAACAACAATAACAATAATCAAACGCATTCGGAAATTACAGAGATTTGGTGGTGACAACAACGATGGTCCGACGGCGGCATCATTTTTATATGTCTTTTTTTAATNTAGGGCACTGTAATAAAATAAACAGAGTGACGACTTCTCGATAACAACAATAACAATAATCAAACGCATTCGGCAATTACAGAGATTTGGTGGTGACAACAACGATGGTCCGACGGCGGCATCATTTTTATATGTCTTTTTTTAATATATTTTTAGGTAATGATGCTAATAATTTATCTTTTATTTTTATTTTGGTTATATGCAATTTTGTAATCTTGATGCTTCTACCTTATGATGCCTTGAAGCTTATGCCACATCTCACAAATGAAAAGCACCAATGTAAACAAGGGGCTTTATGAATTTAAGAATATTTAAAAGCAGGAAGAATTACATATGTTTTTACAAATCTAACATTCAAATTTTAGATTTTTCGTGTATGTCATCTTATCTATGTTTGAAAATGTATATTTCCTATTTTACAAGTTAAAATAGTGATATTTTTTATTTGATGTAAAATATTTGTATGTTACAAATTTAGAAAATTTATAAATGTAAATACTTAGGACTTGTTTGGGATCACTTTCTGTTTTCTGTTTTTGTTTTTGTTTTTGTTTTGGTCTTTATTTTCTATTTTTAGAAAATACATTTAGTATTGTTATGATTTATATGTTTTTAAAAACAAAAATATAAAACATATTTGTTTTGGTATTTTTAATTTTTTTTAAGGCAAAAACTATGCTTTTTAAGAAGTTAATGAAATTTTAATAACTACCGGCATGCTAACTAATTGAAATTATTTAATTAATTACTNCTTAAAAACAAAAATATAAAACATATTTGTTTTGGTATTTCTAATTTTTTTTTAAGGAAAAAACTATACTTTTTAAGAAGTTAATGAAATTTTAATAACTACCGGCATGCTAACTAATTGAAATTATTTAATTAATTACTGCTAACATGTTAATTTATTTAATTATTTAACTACTAACATGTTAATTATTTAACATGTAAATTATTTTTTGGCGAACTATTGAAATTAATTAATTAATTATTTTATTATGTTAAGGTTTTATTAGATTGAAGTTTTAATTGATTTAAAATTTTTATAAGTTTATTAAATTTTATGGATTAATCAACTTTTCAATTAATTCATTTAAATATTTAATTAATTTTTAATTAGTATTTTAGTTAAGTTGTTTAATGTTTTATTTAATGATTTATATATTTAATGATATGTTTAAAAAATTGATTGTTTTAATTTTATTATTATTAACTTAATTAAATGATTAATATTTTATTTGATATATCATGGCTTTAATTGATTAATAATAAAATTAATTAAGTAGATTTATTATTACATTGAGTAATTATGAGTTCATTAATTCATTTAGGTTTTATTTAAATAATTAATGATTTAGTTAGATGAAATTAGTTTAAATAAGTATTTTATTAATTGTTTTAATTTTGAGTAAAATTTTTAAAATGAGTTAATTAAGTAAATTTAGGAGTTAATTAGTGGATTAACGACTTAGTTTGGTTATGTTAATTTCGACCAATGATGATTAAGCTATTTAAGGTTTTAGGGCATAACTCCAAAAAACATATTTTCGAAATAGCGAAAATATAATTTTCGTGTTTTTTGTGTTTTGAAAATAGCGAAAAATGCCCCTAGAAGATATTGTTTGTGATAGCATTTAAAATCTACATAATTTAAGCTTTTTCAGTATTTACAACTTTGTCTTGAGTTGTAGATATTACAATGCAAAAAAACAGTACAATGCATCACAACACAATATTTTCCAACATAGAAAATCACTGATCTAATGATATTATGTTATGTTTTAGATTCTAATGGAGGAATTTATGTGATTGTAAAGCTTAATCAAACTTCTTAAGTAAAAATGTATAAGTAAAATTAGTTATGTTAAAAATTTATTATTATTAATTAAATTAATTAATTATAAAATACTCATAATTTGGAAAATAAGGGAAATTGGCATTGTTAATTTATCAAAACTTTTATTGAAATGGTAAATTGAGTAATTTTATTATGTAGATCATATTAAAGTTAATCCATTGAATTTAGCTTTTCTTAATGTTAATAATATCATACACATTTTGAAATATCATTTTATAAGGGTTATTTATAATGACATTTTGATTTTATCAAAATAAAAGAAGCCTATGATGAGTTTATCAAAATATCAAATTNAAATTGACAGCCCTAAGTGTGTGCTCCAAAAAATCACCATAGTGAAAAGGCTTAAGAGTTTTACATTGATTTAAATTAAATCATATATGTTTGAGATAGCTATTTTAAAAATACTCAAAAAAATCTTTTAGTTATTTTAACTATTTTTAAAATTAAAAGATAAAACATATACAAATTATGCCAACCAAATATGGTTTTTAAAGATAAGAGAAAAAATAAAAATGAAAATAAAGAAATAAAAGTGGTTCTACTTATAAAACAATCCTTTTGGAATGTGATTTTGTATTATTTCAATTGACCTTTTTTTTTCTCTAGTCGCTACTTTAAGAGGATTGAAAGCCTCTAGATTTCTCTTCCATGGCGATGTTGCTTTAAATAGTTAGACTCATCTCATTGGTAATACTTTCACTTCCATTGAAAAGGGAGGACACCGGGTCCCTTCCATTTCTAAAGTGAACCTTGCTTGGAAGGTAAAATTTTTAAGACATTTTCTACCTTCTTTGGGCTCTCGTAGCTCTTGGTGGTAGTGCAATTATGTTAGCGTCTGGGCAGACTTCCTCCCCACTTATTCTTTATTCAGAGGAAAAAAATTCAATATTGCATATAATATTCGATCTCATCTATCATATTCTACTAGTAATAATGATTCTATCCTTATTTAAACACCCGTGGGTCTATGAGAACCAATGGGGGATTTACGTATATAAAACTTAAAACTTTAGATTTTTTGTTTATTTCACACCTAAATTTCAAATATTATATCCATAGCATCTAAAGTATATATATATAAAAAAACAAAAAAACAAAAATAGCACCCCACATTTCAACTTCCTAAGCCAATCATCCCACACATTATTGATTGTTTGTGTCGCTGCTGCGCTCGCCCAGTCCCCACAATGTCTTCTTGTTCGTTGCTCTCCTTTTCCCTACCCAATCCCTGTAATTAATGGATTAACGACTTAGTTTGGTTATATTAATTTCGGCCAATGATGAGTAAGCTAATTTAAGGTTTTAGGGCATAACTCCGAAAAACATATTTTCGAAATAGTGAAAATATAATTTCTGTGTTTTTCGTGTTTTGAAAATACGCTTAATGTGTTTTAAAAACTAAATAGAAAAACAAAGGAAGAATAAATAAACATTATTTTTTTGTTTTATTTATTATTATCTGTTTTCAAAAACAAAAAACAGAAAATAGTGATCCCAAAAATAGCCTTAAGAAAGGGGTGGTACATGTAAATGCCCCTAGAAGATATTGTTTGTGATAGCATTTAAAATCTACATAATTTAAGCTTTTCCAGCATTTAGCATAACAACTTTGTCTTGAGTTGTAGACATTACAATGCAAAAAAACAGTACAATGCATCACAACACAATATTTGCCAACATAGAAAATCACTGATCTAATGATATTATGTTATGTTTTAGATTCTAATGGAGGAATTTATGTGATTGTAAAGCTTAATCAAACTTCTTAATTAAAAATGTATAAGTAAAATTAGTTATGTTAAAAATTTATTATTATTAATTAAATAAATTAATTATAAAATACTCATAATTTGGAAAATAAGGGAAATTGGCATTGTTAATTTATCAAAACATTTATTGAAATGGTAAATTGAGTAATTTTATTATGTAGATCATATTAAAATTAATCCATTGAATTTAGCATTTCTTAATGTTAATAATATCATACATATTTTGAAATATCATTTTATAAGTGTTATTTATAATGACATTTTGATTTTATCAAAATAAAAGAAGCCTATGATGAGTTTATCAAAATATCAAATTCACAATATGAGATTATCATTAGGGTAAATTCCATTAATTTTGGTTACAATTTGTTTGAAGGAGTGTTTGGAAAATACTATATTGATGATTAATAATTTGAGATTATCCAAATATTAAACAAATTATGAGCTTATTTTGAATGTGATTTGTATTTTTAAATTCATTAAAATATTAATAGGTGGTAATTGTTTTGAATTCATATAAATTATGCATTAATTTGTGTTTAAATTTTAATTTTCTAAAGTATGAAATTTATAATCAAACTGAGTGTCTGGGCAAGATGAACCCAACAACTCTAATATTGGTTCTATTTGGGTTCAATCAAGCCCATATCAAGCTATTGAAGCATAATTGGAGGCTCTTAATCATTAATTGAATTTTAAAATGAACTCCAAAATTTGACATATTTATAGTTGAATCGTGCATCTCGACGAGAGGAATCCAATGAGCTTAAGATCACTCAATTCCAAGGTCATTAAGACATCCAATTCTTAAAAAAATCATATATGATTAATGAGAATCAATATGTACGATCAGATCAGCTGATTATGCGCCAAAAGACCAAAATGTCCCTTAAAAAAAGCTAGAAATAAGTCATCTCGATTTCACTTGGAGGGGGAGGAGAAGAAAAGAAATAAAATTCTAGAGTTTGTTCTGGAAAGAAGACTAACGAGTAACAACAGACTTCCTTTACTATCGACCATTGTAGATCACAGCTCATCGTCACCACCTATCGTTGTCAACAATGTGTCGTCAGCAATAACTTCTTGCAACTGTTGTATTAGTCTACATTGTTGTTGAACTTCCTATCAATTGTATTTTTTTTAACAGTAAAGACAAGTGACATGTTCTCCTGTTGTGAGAGATTGTAATACTCATATTCTTATAAACATATAGTGGATTACTATGACTGAGCCAGTTCGTGTGGGTTTTTCCATTATAGGATTTTCCTAGTAAAAATCTTGGTGTTTCCTGTTGTTTTTTTAAATGTGTGTTTGATCTTCGTGTAACGCTAAGACTTTAAATTATTACTCTATCGCCGCTAGTTTTTAACACACAACATATCTAAAATTAATCTTAACATATAAAACAAAATTTTCTATACTCAAGGAGTTGAGTTATTCAAATTTCATTCTAGTTTAAATTTTTTAATGTTTATTATGATTAAATACGTTATTGTTAAGAGTTATTTTACAAAGGATGAAATACGATTTTGGTATTTTATCATTTTTTAAAGTTTTATGATATTGCATATTTAATATGTTTTAAATACATGATGTACCTTTTTTTTTAAAAATAGAGGCTAATTCTCAAGTTTTATTAAATTATTGTTAATTTAATAATTTAATTTATTTAGCTATGAATTTTATAACGTATAATAGATTTATTTAATCTATTATCCCCTTATTTCTTGTCCATATCATTCATTTATTATCCAGCGGGGTGAAANGGGAATAGGATGATAAATTTGGTCATGCAATTACAAGATCAAGTCAATAGAGCTCTACAATGGCAGGCATGGCAAAAAAAAAAAACATAGAAATGCATAGCTAACGTGAATCTGATTGAGGGCACGTTTGGGGCAGCTTATAAGTGCAATGGCGCTTTTGAAAACGCCGTCTAACCGTTTGGTTTGCGTGTTTTTGAAAACGTTATCTGCCGCGTTTGAGTTTTTTACTCTAACGCAGGCCGACTGCGGGCCGCGTTTTAGGATAAACCGTTCATCCTGAAACGCACAAGTTACCCCAAATAGACCCTGAATCTTGATGGAATCAATGAAGCTTTTCAGCGGGGACAACGCTTCCCAGGATAGGACAGACAACAATGAGGATTGGGCAAAGTTTAATACTTTTTGCTCAATTTCTTAAAAATTTAACACAGACAATGTCCTGTTTGATTTTTATATTTTTCTATTTTTTTTTTTCTTACTTTGGTAATAGAAGCATAGAATAATTGAATCAGCTTATTATTTATTTATATTGGTTAATTTTGAAAATGGGCTTTAAATCTCCTGTGCTCTTTCTGCTTTAATGCACGTACATATGGGTGTAAACGAGCCGAATACGAGCGAGCCCATGCTCAGCCAGTGTTCGGCTCGTTTATATTTCGAGCTCAGAAAGTGTGTTCATGTTCGTCTTGTTTGCTTAACGAGCCGAACACGAGCCGTCCACGAGCAAAGAGTCATTTTGACAACCCTAATCACATAGTCATAAGATGTTAAGGATTGTGAAAATATTTAAAACATCATTTGAATCTAGTTTAATAATTTTTATTTTGTTTTCTTCATTAATAATTTTAATTGATTATGAATCTTTGTAGCNTACCTCTTTCATGTTTAGGTAAGGAAGCTTGTATGTAAAATCAAAGTTTAGTTGTTTGATATGTAAGTACAGAAGAATTGAGTGACATGTACGTAAATCTTCCTAGCCATTTGGACGAGATTTATGTCATACTACCTAGCAGTGTACCCGGTTCATCATGCATGTCATTTTCAGCCGCTTGATAGTAAATGAATGATATGGACAAGAAATAAGGGGATAATAGATTACATAAATCTATTATACATTATAAAATTCATAGCTAAATAAATTAAATTATTACATTAACAATAATTTAATAAAATTTGAGAATTAGCCTCTATCTTGAAAAAAAAAAAAAANTAAATCTATTTACATTATAAGATTCATAGCTAAATAAATTTAATTATTAAATTAACAATAATTTAATAAAATTTGAGAATTAGCCTCTATTTTGAAAAAAAAAAAAAAGTACATCATGTCTCATAAAACTTTAAAAAATGATAAAATACCAAAATCATATTTCATCCTTTGTAAAATAACTCTTAGGAAAGTTCCAATATCACTTATGTTATAACAATAACGTATTTAATCATAATAAACATGAAAAAATTTAAACTAGAATGAAATTTGAATGACTCCTTGAGTATAGAAAATCTTGTTTTATATGTTAAGATTAATTTTAGATATGTTGTGTGTTAAAAACTCGTGGCGATAGAGTAATAATTTAAAGTCTTAGCATTGCACGAATATCAAACATACATTAAGAAAAAACAACAGGAAACATCAAGATTTTTACAAGGAAAAATCCTATAATGGAAAAACCCACACAGACTGCCCCAGTCATAGTAATCCACTATATGTTTATTAGAATATGAGTATTACAATCTCTCACAACAGGAGAACATGCCACTTGTTTTTACTGTTAAAAAAATACAATTGATAGGAAGTTCANACAAGAAGATCAAACACACATTAAAAAAAACAATAGGAAACACCAAGATTTTTAGAAGGAAAATCCTATAATGGAAAAATCCACACAGACTGGCCCAGTCATAGTAATCCACTATATGTTTATAAGAATATGAGTATTACAATCTCTCACAACAGGAGAACATGCCACTTGTTTTTACTGTTAAGAAAATACAATTGATAGGAAGTTCAACAACAATCTAGTCTAAATACAACAGTTACAAGAAGTTATTGATGACGACAGGTGGTCGACAACGATAGGTGGTGATGATGAGCTGTGATCTACAATGGTCGATAGTTAAGGAAGTCAGTTGTTACTCGTTAGTCTTCTTTCCAGAACAAACTCTAGAATTTTATTTCTTTTCTTCTCCTCCCCCTCCAAGTGAAAGAGAGAGGACTTATTTCTAGCTTTTTTTAAGGGACATTTTGGTCTTTTGGCGCATAACTTTGCTAATCAGTTGATCTGATCGTACATATTGATTCCCATTAATCATATATGATTTTTTTTAAGAATTGGATGTCTTAATGACATTGGAATTGAGTGATCTTAAGCTCATTGGATTCCTCTCGTCGAGATGCACGATTCAACTATAAATATGTCAAATTTTGGAGTTCATTTTAAAATTCAATTAATGATTAAGGGCCTCCAATTATGCTTCAATAGCTTGATATGGGCTTGATTGAACCCAAATACAACCAATATTAGAGTTGTTGGGTTCATCTTGCCCAGACACTCAGTTTGATTATAAATTTCATACTTTAGAAANCGAAGAAACGATTCTTATCATTCCTTACTTTTTTTTTCCTTAAAAAGTTTATAGATTGCTTGACAAAGTCTGCATCATATGATTACTTGACTAAGTCTGTCAAAATGGCTCGTTATTCGCGAACAGCTTGTGGTCGGCTCGTTATGAAGCTCATGTTCGACTCGTTCGTTTAAGTTAACGAGCTGAACATGAGCAACTTGAATAAATATTTGTTCGTTCGTGTTCGGCTTGTTTTGGCTCGAAATACTACTAATCAATTATATATATATATATATATATCTTTGATGAGTAGTTTTTTTTTTAAATTTAATTGACTACAATGCTACAAAGATTTATAATCAATTAAAAATATTAATGAAGAAAATAGAATAAAAATTATCAAATTAGATTCAAATGATGTTTAAAATCATGCCCCAATCCTTAGCATCTTATGATTACGTGATTTGACTCTTTGTTCGTGAATGACTCGTGTTCGGCTCGCTAAGTAAACGAGCTGAACACAAACACACTTTCTGAGCTCGAAATATAAAAAAAGCTCGAAATANTTGCCCCAATCCTTAGCATCTTATGATTACGTGATTTGACTCTTTGTTTGTGAACGACTCGTGTTCGGCTCGCTAAGTAAACGAGCTGAACACAAACACACTTTCTGAGCTCAAAATATAAAAAAGCTCGAAATATAGAAATTTAAAACTCGTTCCAAATGGTTTTAAAAATATTAAAATTTTATNACTCGAAATATAGAAATTTAAAACTCGTTCCAAATGGTTTTAAAAATATTAAAATTTTATTACGCCAAGATAANGCTCGAAATATAGAAATTTAAAACTCGTTCCAAATGATTTTAAAAATATTAAAATTTTATTACGCCAAGATAATACCTTCAATATTTATTGAAATTCATATAGTATTTATCTCAAGATTAATCTAATAATTTAAAATTTAAATATAATTGAATTAGAATTAGAATATTTTTATGTAATTTTTCTTATTTATATGCTGACAATCCCCTATACCGATGTCAAAGATCAGAGTTGCTACTGATGTGGTGGGACACTTGTGCAGGCTCTGTAACCGAGAGTTGGTGTAGGCTAGGTCTCTCTTTTTATAGTTACACAATTGTCATTAATGACNTGGCTAGGTCTCTCTTTTTATAGTTACACAATTGTCATTAATGACAATGAAAAGACAATACAATTAAATTATATTATAAATAATAAGTCTTACATAATTTTAGCATTTGATTATACAACACGTGTTCGTGTAGGGCTGTCAAAATGGCTCATTGTTCGCGAACAACGAGTCGAGAGCGGACAACTCATGCTCGACTCGTTAAGAAGCTTGTATTCGGCTCGTTCACTAAGTTAACGAGCCGAATAAGAACAACACNGCAGGCTCTGTAACCGAGAGTTGGTGTAGGCTAGGTCTCTCTTTTTATAGTTACACAATTGTCATTAATGACAATGAAAAACAATACAATTAAATTATATTATAAATAATAAGTTTTACATAATTTTAGAATTTGATTATACAACACGTGTCCGTGTAGGGCTGTGAAAACGGCTCATTGTTCGCAAACAGCTCGTGCTCGACTCATTAAGAAACTTGTGTTCAGCTCGTTCACTAAGTTAACGAGTCTAACAAGAACAACACGAACAAATAATTGTTTGTTCGTGTNCTTACATAATTTTAGAATTTGATTATACAACACGTGTCCGTGTAGGGCTGTCAAAACGGCTCATTGTTCGCGAACAGCTCGTGCTCGACTCGTTAAGAAATTTGTGTTCAGCTCGTTCACTAAGTTAACGAGTCTAACAAGAACAACACGAACAAATAATTGTTTGTTGTTTGTTCGTGTTCGGCTCATTTTGACTTGAAATACTACTAATCAAGATACATGTATATATATTTGATGAGTAGTATTTTTACAAAAATTAATTGACTACAAGGCTACAAAGATTCATAATCAATTAAAATTATTAATGAAGAAAACAAAATAAAAATCATTAAACTAAATTCAAATGATGTTTTAAATATTTTCGCAATCCTTAACATCTTATGACTATGTGATTAAGGTTGTCAAAATGACTCTTTGCTCGTGGACGGCTCGTGTTCGGCTCGTTAAGCAAACGAGACGAACACGAACACACTTTCTGAGCTCGAAATATAAACNTTTAAAATTATTAATGAAGAAAACAAAATAAAAATTATTAAACTAGATTCAAATGAGGTTTTAAATATTTTCGCAATCCTTAACATCTTATGACTATGTGATTAGGGTTGTCAAAATGACTCTTTGCTCGAGGACGGCTCGTGTTCGGCTCGTTAAGCAAACGAGACGAACACGAACACACTTTCTGAGCTCGAAATATAAACGAGCCGAACACTGGCTGAGTATGGGCTCACTCGTGTTCGGCTCGTTTACACCCCTATGTACGTGCATTAAAGCAGAAAGAGCACCGGAGATTTAAAGTCCATTTTCAAAATTAACCAATATAAATAAATAATAAGCTGATTCAATTATTCTATGCTTCCATTACCAAAGTAAAAAAAAAAAAAANGAGCTGAACACTGGCTGAGCATGGGCTCGCTCGTATTCGGCTCGTTTACACCCCTATGTACGTGCATTAAAGCAGAAAGAGCACCGGAGATTTAAAGCCCATTTTCAAAATTAACGAATATAAATAAATAATAAGCTGATTCAATTATTCTATGCTTCCATTACCAAAGTAAAAAAAAAAAAAATTAGAAAAATATAAAAATCAAGCAGGACATTGTCTGTGTTAGATTTTTTAAGAAATTGAGCAAAAAGTATTAAACTTTGCCCAATCCTCATTGTTGTCCGTGCTATCCTTGGAAGCGTTGTCCCCGCTGAAAAGCTTCATTGATCCCATTAAGATTTGGGGTCTATTTGGGGTAACTTGTGCGTTTCAGGATAAACAGTTTATCCTAAAACGCGGCCCGCAGTCGGCCTGCGTTAGAGTAAAANAATCCTTGGAAGCGTTGTCCCCGCTGAAAAGCTTCATTGATCCCATCAAGATTCGGGGTCTATTTGGAGTAACTTGTGCGTTTCAGGATAAACAGTTTATCCTAAAACGCGGCCCGCAGTCGGCCTGCGTTAGAGTAAAAAACTCAAACGCGGCAGACAACGTTTTCAAAAACGCGCAAACCAAACGGTTAGACGGAAATTTATCATCCTATTACAAGCAGGAATTTAAGAACTTAATGTTGGATCCTCGGATGTTATTCTGATTGTTATTCAATGTTAAACACCTTANTAAACCAAACGGTTAGACGAAAATTTATCATCCTATTCCAAACACGAATTTAAGAACTTAATGTTGGATCCTCGGATGTTATTCTGATTGTTATTCAATGTTAAACACCTTAAAATTGTCCATTCTCTTTAATTACCTTGTATGGTCTTAATTGTTGATTAAAAACTTGCATCATAAGCAAAATTGCTTCACCTATTATGTTAAACAAGAGATATGAAAATGGTTTGTCGAATAAGAAACGGTGAATTCGCAACTTTTCGATGTCCATTTCTCTTGAAGTCTTGAAGCATTGTTTTCATATACTCATTGCTTGTGAAATTCAGAGTGGCTACTTGAAAGACTTGTATGATTGTTATGTTGAAATGCATGTATATTCCTTAACCTTAAAATTACTTCTCAACAAAACAAAAAACTGTCATCTCTTACAACAAAATCTAGAGATCTAGCATAAATTTGTTCGAAAGTTAGGCTATCGTGATAAAATGACCATGACAAGTCCTAGTGACATTAAAACATACCAATTGTCTATTACATGAACACGACTGCGCATACTTTTTGCCAAATTAGACAAAGTTCTGATCAGTTTTGATGAACATTTTATGTCGCGAGGCACTCCTTAATTAAGAAAATTTTTTTGGCTTACTCCATCATGAAGTTATTTGATTTACGAGTTTGAATGAGGACATTGAGAAACCTAATGCTTTTGCTATGATTTATTACCATTAACTCAATAAGATGTGTTAGAACCAACCCAAAGCCACCAATTTAAAAAAATTCCAATGATTCAGATGAACCAATGCACAAATGCT
This sequence comes from Phalaenopsis hybrid cultivar, assembly GCA_002079205.1. NCBI lineage: Eukaryota > Viridiplantae > Streptophyta > Magnoliopsida > Asparagales > Orchidaceae > Phalaenopsis > Phalaenopsis hybrid cultivar. The sequence continues at coordinate 37,097 of JXCR01140749.1, forward strand.
TTTTTTTACGATTAAACATGACACTAAAAAGGTCATTGCTTTGAATTTATTGGGTATCCATATTGGTGGGACCCATCACGATATCAAAATTGCAAGTGGTGATCTACTAATTTGGTTGCTCAAAGGAAGATTATCCCTCTTTTACACTCTCGACATAAACAATGGCCACTGCTATAATGCTGGAGAAAAGTTTTTGCGATTTCTACATCTGTGTTTAATAGGGCATGAATATTTGATTCTAGTGCTATTAGTCATATGATATTTGATGTTAAGAAAATCTAAAACTTTTAAACTTTCCTCTTAAGTTTGTCTCTACTACCAAGTGTAATACCATCCTAATTATGGGGGAAGGGTCCTCACATTTCACTAATAATGTAAATCTTGAATATGTGCTTAGTTGTACCCTCCTTAGATTATAATCTTTTGTTATTATCTCAAGTCACTATTACATTCACTACGAGCTATTACTGACGGTTAAAGCCCATCAATAAATATAAAAATTTGTTGGTTTATTATAAATTGACATCTTTCTGATGATAAAAAAGGCGTAGCTTTTTTGCTTGTCGGTAATCTAATAGATGATGACCCTTCCAACTACTTTAGTTGTCTGGCAACATAGAAACAAGCAATACTTGTGGGTTTATGTTAAAAGCATAAACGTTGGTTAGCCATTAGAAAACCATCGGATAAATAACTAATGGTCACAAGCTGTCGGTTAATGAACAAAAAAAAGTGTTGGTTGCTTTCGGTTATTTCCGTAGGTTTTGTAATCGACAAGATGGGCCGTCAGTTTTTCAATAGCCTGTAGCTTGGCCAACGAACCAAGAATTGACGAGCATTAGTCATCGCTTCATACACAATAAAAAAAATGATAACCAGTCACTTGACCATTGGAAAGCCTTTGAGAAACTATGCAGATTTTAAAATAAAGAGTCTTCTTTCTTTCATTACAATTTTCACATTTGCAATTGTAACACAAATACAAATTTAATTATATACCGAACATTCTAATTTATCAATCTAAGCAAGTATTAAACTAAAATCATATGAATGAACACATAAATTAAACATCGAAATAATCACAACACATTGAACTAAGGAATTAAACCATCTACACATTTGAATAGCATGTTTGAATATCCCATAAAATAATAATAAACAAAAAATATTCCTAATCCTCTTTTGTTTCCTCATCATCCTCCTCTACTAGCCATCTCCCTGCCAGGTTTGCCCAACATTCCAATGCATGTAATTCTGGTTTAATTTTAACCTCTAATTCAGACTTCATCTTAGTGATATGAGCAACAAAAATGGTCTCAATATCAACAATGAATGAGACAACCTGCCTTCAAATCTCATTCTCTTGGGTGGTAGAAGTAGGTGCATTGACTGCACTAGCGGAGCTATGAGCATCGAACATTTGTTCTTGTGAACCCAATCCATAAATCCTTCCATTTTTGCTTTCTCCTAGTTGTCTCTCTACATAGTTTATAGTCGAACTGATCACAACCCAAGATTGCAAGTCCTTTTGTATGCTGAGTCCACATTTACTTCGGTTGTTCTAAGGTTCCTACAAAAAATTATAAAAGATAGTTAGGGACAAAATTAAATTTAAGAATAATTTGAACTGTATAAAATTTAATTTTTTCACTTACATTGGTCATTTGAGATTTACTGTCAACCCAAGTATAGTTTAATTACGGCTTATGGCTACCCGCATGTTGCTCGACAGCAATGGGCCCTCGTTCTAACTCCACAAACTGTTAAGGAATGAATATAGTCAATAAATATTTATTTTATAGTAAGATTTTATGAGGAAATTAGCTCTTACCATTCTCTTGTACTATAGATGTGAGAGCGCCCAAATAGCATGCTTATCAGCATCCCAACCTAGTATCACTTTTTAAAAAAAACTTATGTTTGATTAACAGACTCCAACTTGAAAGTGTGGCTCGTGTTTCTTGAAGCATCTTGATTAATATTAGTAGTAGGATCCTCTAACAAAGTAGAAGGACCTCCAATAATAGTAGGTGGTGGTGCCGACACGATGGAAGGAAAGGAGTGTAAGACAGAGCGTGTGGTGAGGGTGATGATGTCGGGTTGAAGGCCCTTTCCCAGAGCATAAAAAAGAATCACCGGTAACAAATTAAACTCATACCTGACCCAAAAAATTTATGACATATCAAAGTGCTCCGTGATTATACTAGTCGGTTCGGTCAACGCCAATATGTGCAATGCACCTATCTGGTGCACCTCACATATTGGGGGTTTGTTTGTTGACCTCACTTTTGTGAGGTCCCCCCTTGCATAGAACCCCTAGACCAGGGCTGTGCTTTCTTAGGCCTCACCAAGGCAAGCCCAAACCCTCAAACCTTGGTTGAGCTGGATTAGGTTTTTGACTTGACGATAGAGCCAATTTCAACCCCATGGGAAAGGCATGCCCTGGGTCACCCAGATGCACCTAAAACCCTAAGAACCTTCTTATAGACAATAGGGACCACTTTAATCATGAAGTTCACTTTTGGAGAGAGGTCAACCTAAATGGATACCTAGCCTCACCAATGACCTTCCTAACCTCACCAAACTCTAAAAATCAACCCTAAACCCCAACATACCCTTTTGACCCCAAAAGTTTGGTGACAATATGGATCTTGACCATCGAACCACATTTTCATCTAATTGAACCTCAACCCAACTTGGTCTTAATATCACACCATGTGGTGAACTCTATTAGCAACATGAGATCTACCCCCATAATTCACTTAATTAATTAAATAATTAATTAATTAGAAGGATTATTAAATTCCATTAGGGCCTAAATTTTTGGCTAGATACAATCCATTAGCTTAAGACCAAAACCTTAAAATCCAAGCAAAGGCATATGGACCATGAAGTCCATAACCCATTCTTAATGGCTTATTAATGACACAAACTAACCCACCATGACACGTGGGTGACGCTACAAGATNATTCCAATGATTCAGATGAACCAATGCACAAATGCTTTTTTTTACGATTAAACATGACACTAAAAAGGTCATTGCTTTGAATTTATTGGGTATCCATATTGGTGGGACNAAAAGACCTAACCAAAGTTGGTTTTAGCCACAAACCAAAAGACCTCCCACTTGATTAGCCAACCAGAATGTTCAGGTTGGGTGAGCACCAACTTCAGTAGATGATCCATAAATTATTTGAATGGGTTGCGTTTCGAAGTAAGTTTGCAACCTGTGAACCGACATAATTAACAGAAAGGTTAGTTTTTCCATATTGAATGTCTGACTTCCACTCCTCAGAGAATGCAACTTGTGTATTAGACTTGGAATTTCTTCTATTATTTTTGTAGAACTAACACAGAGCTAATTACTTTAAAGACCGCTCCCAGGTACATAACGAGCTCCTTCTTTTGTCTTGTGCTATAGGGGAGCGACGGTGAAGCCAAAAAATCTTTGAGGTTCAAGAAGGCTCGTTGATATTCTTCTGTCCACTAGAAGATTTCAACCTTTTGGAGACTCTTGAAGAATGTGTCACACTTTTCAGTTGACCTGGAGACGAATCAGCTTAGAATGGTGATCCAACCAGTTAACATTTGTACTTCTCATGTATTCCGTGGAGATGCCATGTCAATGAGCACTTGGCTTTTGTCAGGGTTTGCCGTTATTCTTTATTGGGTCAGGAGATAGCCTCAAAATTTGTCGTTGGAGGCCCTTAACATACACTTCGGAAGGTTTAGTTTCTTATTGTATTTTCTT
>JXCR01140749.1:68762-93128 GCA_002079205.1 Phalaenopsis hybrid cultivar
TTTCCTATTATTTTGACAGTCCATATGGTAAAATACCACTAACAATATAATTTATAATACCAGCATACCACGATATTTCTCATCCTTTTACAACATAAAGTTGTCCATCAAGAAAAGTTTCATTAATTTCTTTCTCCAAATCAAGTATTTCTTTTTATTCTAGTTTAGATAGATGATCAACAATTTAATTATCAATCACTTTCTTATCGACTACTACAAAATCAAACTCTTGCATCAGAAGTACTCATATAACTAATCTTGGTTTCATATCCTTCTTTTGCATTAAATATTTAATAGTTGAGTGGTCAGTATGCACAACACATTTAGCTCCAATTAGATATGACATAAACTTATTAAAAGCATAAACAATGACCAATATCTCTATTTCAGTAGTGTAGTTAATTTGAGCATCATTAAAATTTTTTCTAGAATAGTATATGACTTTAAAAATATTGTCATATCTTTGCCCAAAAAAAACTCCAATTGCATAATCACTTGCATCACACATTAATCCAAAAGGTTTCTCCCAAACAGGTGAAACAATTATAGGAGCAATGATCAATTTTTTCTTTAACGTTTTAAAGGCTTTAAGGCAATCTTAGTTAAAGTTAAATTTTGTATCTTTTTCCAGAAGTTGGCATAAAGGCTTTGTAATTTTTGAAAAATCTTTAATATATCGCTTGTAAAATCCAACATGTCCTAAAAAGTTCCTAACTCCTCTTACAATAATAGGTGGAGGTAAGTTTGATATAACCAGTTTTTTTGCAGGATCTGCTTCCATGTAATTTTTTGAAATTTTATGCCCAAGCACAATTCCTCCTACAACCATAAATTGACATTTTTCCCAGTTTAATACCAGATTAGTCTTTTCACATCGTTCTAGAACTTTCTCTAAATGATTTAGACATATTTTAAATGAAGTTTCAAATGCAGAAAAATCGTCCATAATAACTTCAATCCCTTTTTCAATTAAATCACTGAAAATTGACATCATACATCGTTGAAATATTATAAGTGCATTACATAATCCAAAGGGCATTTGTCGAAGAGCAAAAATTCCATAAGGACTAGTAAATGTTGTTTTGTCTTGATCATTTGGAGTAATATGTATATGAAGATAACCAATATATCCATCTAAAAAACAAAAATATCTATGCTCAACCAGCCTATCCATCATCTGGTCCAAAAAGGGTAAAGAAAAATGATCCTTCTTGGTGGCAGAATTTAATTTTCTATAATCTATGCATATCCGTCATCCAGTGACTTGTCTTGTGGGTATTAATTTATTATTCTCATTTGCCACTACAACACATCTCTTTTCTTTAGAACACAGTGAATTGGACTCACCCAAGTACTATCTGATTAAGATATATTATTCCAGCATCTAACCATTTTAAAATCTCTTTCTTGACAACTTCTTTCATCATAGAATTCAATCTCCTTTGAGGACCAGCTCTTGGTTCATATTGATCCTCCAATAAAACTATATGCATACAAATTGAAGGATTGATTCCTTTAATATCAGTTAATGTCCTTTCAAAGGCTTTCTTTTATCTTCTCAAAGTTTCCAACAACTATTGTGCTTGTGTATCAGTTAATTCTGAGGATACTATAACAGGTAATGTGGATAAATCTTCTAATAATGCATACTTTAAATATGTGGAAAGTGTTTTCATTTCTAATTCATGAGGTTTCTCAATAGATGAAATTAAATTCTTTTTACTTTTTGTAAGATCTAACAATTTCAAATTTTTCCTGAACATAATTCAAATCTTCATTACTCACTTCTGTAGATTCATCTTGAAGTTTATCCTCATCTTCATATTCCAAATTCTCTTTTTCAAATTTCTTTTCGAATGTCCTCTTAAAATATTTATGGCTTAAATATTCATTGATATTCATTCTTAAAAATTCAATCCCTTGCTCTTTTGCAGGGTATTTCATTGATTTTGCAATATTAAATGTAACCTCTTGATCACTAACTCTCATAGTTAGTTCTCCTTTCTGCCATCTATTAAAGTTCTTCCAGTGGCAAGGAATGATCTTCCTAAAATGATAGGAATTTCTTTATCTTCCTCCATATCTAATATAATAAAATCCACATGAAAGATAAATTTATTAACTTTTACCAAAACATCTTCTATAACTCCTTTAGGATAGGTAATTGATTGATCAACAACTAAAGAGTTACAATTGTAGGTGAAATATCTCCTAAACCCAACCTTTTGAAAATTGATAAAGGCATAAGATTAATATTGGCTCCTAAATCACATAAAGCTTTTCCAAAAAAAATTTTGTCAATAGTACAAGGAATAGTAAAACTTCCAGGATATTTAAGTTTTTCAAGAAGCTTCTTCTGAATTATAACACTACACTCCTCACTGAGTGCAACAGTCTCATTATCTACAAATTTCTTTTTCTTATTAAGTACTTCCTTCATGAACTTCATGTAAGTTGGTATTTATTCCAAGACTTCAACAAATGGAATGCTTATCATTAATTTCCTTAATATTTCTAAAAATTTTGAAAATTGGTTATCTCTATTTTTCTGCTTCAATCTTTAAGGAAATGGAGGTCGTAGTCTTTCTACAGTGATGTTCATTGGTTTAATAGGACATTTTGACTTAAAATAAAAATCTTCATCAGATTTTTCATTTTTTCACCTCATCTTTTTCAACTTCAACTTTCACTTCTTTTTGAACTCTGGTTTCCAATTCTTTTCCACTTCTCAATTGAGTATCCTTGATTTTTTCTTTGTTTTGATCTTTAGGATTTACTTCAACATTACTAGGCAACGTTCTTGGAGGTCTATTACTAAGTGCAGTAGCTTTCCAACTGATTTTCCATATTTCTGATTACAGCTCCTTGACTTTGTAATTGGCTTCCCATTTGCAATATTAATTCTTCCATGGACAACTTTTTCTTCTTACTCTGCAAATTTCTAAAACTTGGAGGGTAATAAGGTTTATAAGTTGGATACTCTTGATTGTTAGAGTTTCTCAATGGGTTCACAACTTTGTTTCCCCATTGCGGATTTGCAACATTAGAGTTATTGTTACTCCAACTAAAATTTGGATGATTCTTCCAACCATAATTATAATAATTGGAATAAGGATTATGGAATGATTATTTATTGCATTTAAGGTCTCTTAAGAAGCTTGAGATTATATCATTTGTCCCAATGAGTTTTCATCAAGCACAGGTGGTGTCTGAGAATAATTCATGCCATCTTTATCTATCTTCTTTGATATATTAGCTATTTGGGTAGCTAACATAGATATTGCATCAGAATCATGAATACTAGCTACTCTTTTTGGATTTACACTTTCAAAGGGCCATTGAAAATTATTAGTGGTCATCTTTTCAATTAAAGAAGATGCTTCATCAAATGGTTTTGACATTAATGATCCACCGGCAGCAACGCGAATTATCAATCTAAGAGATCTAACCAATCCATTATAAAAAGTTTGAATTATTAACCAATCTGGAAACACATGGTATTGACACTTTCTAAGGAGATCTTTAAATCTTTCTCAGGCTTCATAAATTGATTCCCCTTCAAACTGACAAAAAAATGTAATATCATTTCTAAGCTTAGCAATTTTTTAAGGTCGGAAATATGTGAATAAATTTTTTTGTGATAAGTCTTCCCAAGTTTTGATAGATCTAGGTGCTAACGAGTTTAACCACATCTTAGTTTTATCCCTCAGTGAAAAAGGAAAAATTTAAGTCTAATGACATCATTCGACACTCCATCATATTTAAAAGTAGCACACAATTCTAGAAAATAAGCTATGTGTAAATTAGGATCTTTAGTTGGTGTACCTCAAAACTGATTGTTTTGTACCAATTGGATAATATCATATTTAAGCTCAAATGAATTGGCTGCTATAGTAGGGTTTTGTATACTCAAATGAATTTTATCTGTTATAGGATTAACATAATCTCTTAAAGGTCTCTGATGATATTCATTTTCATTTACTGCATCACTTGAGTTGCAAGTCATTTTGTTAAAATGATCTATCTCTTTTTGTTGTTTTCTAATTTTTCTAATAATTCTTTCTAACTCTGAATCGTAAGGTACTAAATCTTCAGATCTTACACTACGCACAAACAAACACAATAAGTAATTAAAATAAGCAAACACACTAAAATATGAAAATATTCGAACTAAACTATAAACACCTTTTTTTCAGTTTAAATAAAATAATTTAAATTATAAAATAACTTACAAATATTTTTCGTTACTTCCCCAACAACGGCGCCAAAAACTTGATGTTGGCGGATTTAGTGTATTATTTTTGTAAATATTTTTCAATATTACAAAATACACACGACAGATACAATAAAAACTATACAATTTAATCCCAACAAAAATAACTTTAGTGAAAATAGTTTTATCTTTTAAAAATCTTTAAACTGTGAAATTCCCTAAAAATAACGTAAGTATACGTATCACTCAAGTAATAAAGGGCTCTAATGGAGTCTTATATATCGATCCCACAAGGAAGTTGGAAATGTTTATAGGTAAATTCTAATGATTATAAAATAAACTACAATTTAAACTACAAAAGTGAGGTACAAAATTTGAATCTAGAGTAAATGAGTGAATGATAAATAAAATGCAGTTAAAAGACTAAGTTAATTAAACTAACTGTTAAACTTTCAAAAGTAAACTTAAGAAAACTAAACAAAGTTTTTGTGACGAAGAGTTCAAATTTAAGAAAGTATTCTTCCAATTTACAATGAGTATATGGATTATGAANTTCAAAAATAAATTTACAAAAATTAAACAAAGTTTTTGTGACGGAAAGTTCAAATTTAAGAAATCATCCTTCCCCTTTACAATGAGTACATGGATTGTGAAGAACTTAAATCATTTGAAAAAAAAATATATAAACTGTTTTATGCCAAATAGGAGCAATCATATTCTTTACCCTCTTCTAAGTGCATAAAGAACATTGACTAATCGAAAGTTTTGTCCCTAATTCCGTGGTTAGGCTGGGAGGATATCGACTGCCACTCCAGAGCTCTCACTACTCCCTCAGCTGAGGGCTAACAATCTCGCATCAGTTTCTAATCAATTGGACCAAATTAGAGATTTTAATCTGTCACCTTAAAATCTCCAATTCAGCATCCAACAAAGTATATTTCCCTATTTATTTGTACTCAACCTCATGGATGAAATATTCTCCCATGAAATGAAATGTGATTCTCCCTATGTTGTAGGAATCATAACNCACTAAACCCTATGGATGACATCCTCTCCCATTGAATCAAATGTGACTCTCACTATGTTGTAGGAAATCATAGCACTTTCGGATCATATGTTTTTTTCTCAACACATTTTAACATTTCAATTGGCCAAATCAAAACTAAATGAAGATCGGAGTTTAAATGATCACAAATTTCTGACATTTAAAACCATATAAAACAAAATCAATTCTTCACAAAACCAATCTCAACGACGGGAGAAGAATAAAGAAGACTACTCAGAATTCATGAGAAAGATACGACAAAACACATATTTCATATATAAAAATAAGTTTACAAAACAAAAAAATAAAATAACACAACATATCTCACAATCCTTCCCAATAAAACCTTTAGAAGTTCTCTTCAAGCGTTTCTCACTTTACAAGCACTCTCAATTCTCTCTTAGAAAAGTAATGAAGAAGAAATCTCTCACATTCTCTCTCCTCTTACAATCATTGAAGAAAATCTCCAAACCCTTAACTCTCTCTCTCTCTCTCTCTCTCTCTCTCTTGCCTTCTTTGAAAATCCCTTATATGGATCCTATGGCTTCATGACTTACATGTCCATCATAGCACAAACTTTTATCAAAATTACCAAAATACCCCTACAACCCAAATTTTTGCCAAAATTCCCAAAATTGCCCAAAACACCCAGATTTGTCCAAAAGTCATTTGAAACCATTCCCCACTACCCAAATTGACCAAATTCCCAAAGTACTCCAAAATTGCTAAAAATTACCAAAATGCCCCTCATGACTCAAAAATTCCAAAAACTCTCAAAAATTTCAAAATCATCCCAAATATTCCCAATTTTAATTTTGAACCATCACATTAACTCAATTTGACCAATTTTGACCAAAAGCCCCAAATTGCCCTAAAAGACTCAATTTTCCCAAATTAGCCCCAATTGGCTCCAATCTTGCCCAATTTCAATTCCAAACCAAATTTAAAAATCCCTAATATTAATTGAAACCAAATACAAATCCTATTTGACCCAATTGCAAGCTCATATTCACCCAAACCCAAGTCTAACCCAAAATCCCCAAATTGACACTATGTCCAAATTCCGCCAAATTGACCTTCCAATTCAATTCAAAATCACTTGAAATCCTTTCAAAACTCTTCATGACATCTCCCTACACCAATTTAAACATTTAATTGACCCAAATTTTAGCCCAAATTCACCCATAATTCTAAAAGCTCAAGCCCACCACAATTAATTCCAAAAGCCCAAATTCAAAGCCCACATGACAATTTTTCTCTTCATCATCCATTTAACTAAAATCATTCCCTAAGTTTTAAATCCATAATCAAATCATTCCAAATCAAGCCTCATGAAAAACTCCACAAAATACCCCATAAATGCGAAAATGTCTTCTCATGCAAATTGACCAAGTCATGAAGTCATCCCCAAGCTATAGGTGAGCCATATGAGCCTTTGCCACCTCACCAAGCTATTAATGACAAAAGGAGGAGCCACTTTCAAGCTCCCTTAAAAAGGTTTTAACCCTCTTAATGATACACTCTAATCAATGTTTAACCAAATCCAATGGATGGGGACTTCTCCACACCATTTCACCTGGCTCGCCTAATCTTGGTCAGTTGGGGGAGCCACCCAGGCCCATTCCAATGAGGGGCTAGACCCATGGTTGACCCAACCTAGCCCAATAGCCCTTTCAACTTCAATTAATCACCCTTACCCGTGCACAAACCCAATTGGCTTCACATTTTCCCACCACTCATCATTCTCAACGGGATGGTGACCTAAGCCTGGTCGGTCGGCCACCTTGGCTGTCAGAAAACCCAAATCTAAGAGCCTCACCTAAGCCAAAACCAAAAATTAAACCCATCTAAGTGGAACCAATCCAATTGGCCATTGGAGCCTTTCTACCCTCCACCCAAGCAACATCCCAGCCACCTCATCTTGGCTTGAGAGCCGTCATGGCCCTTCCTATTTTAATTCCCCCTTACGACTAAGGGATGAGTTATTGAAATTCCTTGGAAAGACCCTGGAAAATTGTTCCTAGAGCTTCTCCAAAACCTCTTGAGTTCAATACAATCATCTTCCAGGCTTCAAACCCACTGCCTGAGCTCAATTTTGAAGCTAAAAAATCAGCCCAAACCAGGACATAATCCCCCACAGCTCCATAGTGCACCAAAGTCAAATTAATTGCACCCACACCATCCCCTAAGTGAAAGAAGAAGATCCCCCATTAAAGCCCCATCACCAGACCAACCCAACATAGACTTTGATCAACACCCAAAATCAGCCTTGGTTGAAATCGTACATAAGCAATTCACCATGGTTCAAGGCTTCATCTAGGAGCTCTCTGGACCGAACTCAAGCTTTCGGAAGCACCCAATTGAGGCCACACCTCTTGGGCAAAGGTATTGAACTTTTCCTTTAAACTGAGCCTATTTTAATACTTCATACTCATAGACTCAATTTAAGACTTGATTAATCATATGAATGTGTTCTCTTAGTCTAGAAGTGTTTATAGGAGCAAACCACACTTGATCTGATGGAGTATTGAGAGAGATCTTAAGGTTTAAAGTTTAACGGCTCTTAGGTTAGAGAGATCAGGAACAATGAAAGGATGTCGTCCGTTTCTACGTGTATCGAATGGACGCTCTAGATTGTGTCGAACTAGGAGATGGTGCGCGAACCGCAGGACGAGTCCCTAATGGCCTCAATTGGCGGAGTGTCACGTGTCTTTTCGGAGCCGCCACAGGTTGAGCTGGATAAGGAGATAAATAGGTCTTTTTTGATTTATTTAAATAACCAGAACTTCAAAAATCTATATCTTGGTGTAAGAAAATTATAAAAATAAAATAAAAATACATTCATGCTCAGTGAATAGAGGAGAACAATGTGAAAATGGTTTCATGTATGTTTGATGCATGTATAATTTTTAATTAATTAAATAGTGTATTTCTTATTTGGATTCTCCATTTGCATGGACATTTCAACATGACTTGATTTTTGGGGCTTTGGTTTTTTCTATCATGAGGGATCTTCCCTGATTTTTTCAAGGTCAGGGAAGGTCTTTAGGCAAAGATCTCTATTTTTCAAGCATGTCATGTCTGTTTTGGTAAAATAATTATAAAAATTAGAATATTAATCAGAAAAATACAAAAATTATTTTGGTAGGTTCACTGTGGTCAGTGGACCCTAGAAAAAATACAAATTTGGTTTAACTCATTAAAAATAACCCTAATTATCATTAAACTCTAAAAATTAAATGTAATTAAATTGGACAAAATATAAAAGTAAAGGGCACAAAAATTCATTCTCCACTATAATTTAATATCAGAGAAACTCCCCATAAAAAAATTCAATTCAATTGGAATTGATTTGGCCACTAAAATGGATTAATTAAGTGAAATTATATTTTTGGTACTAAAATAATTATAATAATTAAAATACAACTCAAAAAATCACCAAATTGGTGAGCTCCTTATAACCAAAGGAATATAAGAAAAATAAAAGTGAAATTAAAATAAACATTTCATTTTTAAGCCATTTTTAAATATTTAAATAAATAAAAATTAATTAAAAGTCATAAAAATTACAAAATTGTAAAAACACACTAAAATACCACATTTGGCTTCCTGATCACTTGGGACCAATTACAATAATTTTTCTAATTTTCTAAGTAAAGATATTAATTTTTAAAAACTTAAAATAAATTTTCTTTAACTTTTCACTTAAATAATTCTAATAATTAAAANTTTTTTCTTATTAAGTACTTCCTTCATGAACTTCACGTAAGTTGGCATTTATTCCAAGACTTCAACAAATGGAATGCTTATCATTAATTTCCTTAATATTTCTAAAAATTTTGAAAATTGGTTATCTCTATTTTTCTGCTTCAATCTTTAAGGAAATGGAGGTTGTAGTCTTTCTACAGTGATGTTCATTGGTCTAATAGGACATTTTGACTTAAAATAAAAATTTTCATCAGATTTTTCATTTTTTCACCTCATCTTTTTCAACTTCAACTTTCACTTCTTTTTGAACTCTGGTTTCCAATTCTTTTCCACTTCTCAATTGAATATCCTTGATTTTTTCTTTGTTTTGATCTTTAGGATTTACTTCAACATTACTAGGCAACTTTCCTGGAGGTCTATTACTAAGTGCAGTAGCTTCCCAATTAAAATACAACTAAAAAAATCACCAAATTGGTGAGCTCCTTATTAAAATATTTTTTTCTAATTTTCTTAGTCAAGATATTAATTTTTAAAAACTTAAAATAAATTTTCTTTAACTTTTCACTTAAATAATTCTAATAATTAAAATAAAAACCCTAAAAATATGAAATTTGTTTCTATGGGTTTTCTGAACTCAGAGAGATTTAAGAAAATAATTTTTAATATATAATTATTACTCAAAATAAATAAATAATTTTAATAATTAAATTAAATCTCTAAAAATCATGAAACTTTGCCCAAGTGGTCCTCTGACCTAGGTGAACTTCCAGTAATTTTCTTAAGGACAGAGGTTTTATTTTGGTTGAGTTATTGAATTTTCATTTAAAATCCTTTTTTTTTGCATTTAAATAATTATAAAATTAAATAAATTTAGAAAAAAATCGTATTCTCTCCTCTGATGTTTTTGTTATCCCATGAGTGGGGTAGCATGAAAATTTTAAAGTTATTTGGGCTTAAGTCCTAAGGGTAAAATGGTAATTTTGGAATTTAAGTCTTAATTAATATTTTGGCTTAATCAAAGGGTAAATGGGTAATATCTTAATTGACATATCTTGATGATTGAAACATGAAAGGGATAAATGGTAGCAACTAATCTAACTTTGGTCTCATTAATGATAAATTTGTAATTTCTCAAATTGATGAAATTTGGAAGAGCAATTAAATAAAAAGATATTGAGNATTCGCCCAAGTGGTCCTCTGACCTAGGTGAACTTCCAGTAATTTTCTTAAGGACAGAGGTTTTGTTTTGGTTGAGTTATTGAATTTTCATTTAAAATCCCTTTTTTTGCATTTAAATAATTATAAAATTAAATAAATTTAGAAAAAAATCACATTTTCTCCTCTGATGTTTTAGTTATCCCATGAGTGGGGTAGCATGAAAATTTTAAAGTTATTTGGGCTTAAGTCCTAAGGGTAAAATGGTAANTTGATCCTACGGTTCCCTCGTTCTGGTACCACTATTTTCTATTGGATTCACTTAGTCCAAATGAGCAATCTTAATGAGTTCCATAATTTCATTTAAATCGTGGGAAGCCTCGTTAGCAACCGTAGGTTACTCCCTCATTCCGGCACCACTATTTTCTATTGGATTCACTTAGTCCAAATGAACTTACTAAACCCATCTTAATGAGTTCCATAATTTCATTTAAACCGTGGGAAGTCTCGTTAGCAACCGTAGGTTACTTAATGAATTCCTATACTTTCATTTAGACCGTGAGAAGCCTTGTTAGCAATCGTAGGTTACCTCAGCTAAGGGCTTCCCAATCATCTGATAAAGACGTTTTAATTTAGTTGCAATTGTGGTTTTGTGATGTTTGTGACNTGTTAGCAATCAAAGGTTACCTCATCTAAGGGCTTCCCAATCATCTGATAAAGACGTTTTAATTTAGTTGCAATTGTGGTTTTGTGATGTTTGTGACTAAATTTTGAATTGTCTTATATTTTGAATGTTGTGGCGGTGAATTTTAGCTTGGTTGATTTTAGTTTTGGTTTTGGTTTTGGGTTTTGTGGCTATCAGTTTTGATTTTCATGCAGGGTGACATCGTTGTTTAACATGAAAATTTGTGTTTTTGTTCATACATGCAGGTGAGTAAGTACATTAACATAATGGAAAGTAAATTACGGGAAACTAGTAGTGCAGGTAAAATGAATTACATTAAAATTGTACTTGGATGGTCTTCCCGTCATCTTAAACTGAAACTCAAAATGCATGCAAGAGTATTTATATATTAAAAGCGTTTTATGTAAAGCGTGGAAATGAGGTTATGGTGATATACCAAATCGTAAATCATATCTTGGTGAGCCCTCATTAATTTGATTAAGGATGATTTTATTAAACAAAACATTCTAAGTTTAGTAGACATCCGAGGTATCCAAAAGGTCAGGAGNATGTTTTTGTTCATACATGCAGGTGAGTAAGTACATTAACATAATGGAAAGCAAAATTACGGGAAACTAGTAGTGCAGGTAAAATGAATTACATTAAAATTGTACTTGGATGGTCTTCCCGTCATCTTAAACTGAAACTCAAAATGCATGCAAGTATTTATATATTAAAAGCATTTTATGTAAAGCGTGGAAATGAGGTTATGGTGATCTACCAAATCGTAAATCATATCTTGGTGAGCCCTCATTAATTCGATTAAGGATGATTTTATTAAACAAAACATTCTAAGTTTAGTAGACATCCGAGGTATCCAAAAGGTCAGGAGNTGCCTAGTGCGACATAAATCCTCAACTTATTTTAGGTCTTTGTATAGCCCTGCTATACAATATAAGCCCTAACACGTTTTAGGATTCTGAGGTTGTCGTTGGTCACGACCTAAATCCTCACATTTTTCGGGCTATTTGTGTGATCATTTCACATGAATGTAAGCTTTAATTAATAAAATTGGCAGGATGCACACATAATTTCTTCTTTGAAACTGAAGTCAAATCATAGGATAGTCTCGGAAGTCACTGAGGTTCTCCTTAGGATTTGTGACATCCCCTAATTCTTCTTCCTTTGGATTTCAAAAATAAAATGTTTTAAATTTGAGTCATTCCCCTTTCACACCTCTTTTTCTGATCTCTTAGAAAAGTTCTATCCTTTGAAATTCTTGAAGATAATATCCTCTGATTTTTTTCGAAAGTTTTTTTAAGTTGCTTCGGTTATCTAAGATGTGATTAACTATAAGGGCTTGCCTTTATAAGAAACCTTCAAAAACCCAGCTTAATATAAACCTTATTTAATTTTTTGTATTAAATAGGAGAATTTGTCGGTCAACATAAAAAATGATTTTTTGCAGACTTAAACGGATGTCATAAATTCTTTAGTTTATTTGATCGAGCATCACCAGTAAGTAGTGTGTCTACTCTTCGGGATAGATGCATTGCTTGCGGTATTAGACTCGTTTATTTAAACTACTGAGGATATGAGGTCGGTTTGGTCTTGTATTTTCAAAAACTTTAAATACTACTTTTCCTAAATTTAATGTATATAAATAAAGTAAATCAGGCTTTGGGACACTCATTCTAGTGACCGACAACTTCAATCTCCCAGCCAACTTTTTAGTGTCGACAAAATCGCAAAACCCGAGCCCACAAAATTGAAGGAATCCGGCTTTTGGAGATGGTTCTCTACTCATTAGTGACAAGATCCTCTAAAGGGTATAGTGTTAATTTTTTCAGAAGAAAGTCTTATGGTTACCCTCACCAGGTAACAACAAGATCCACGCCTAGTGAAATAAGTAAACCAGGCCGAGGCAAAGATCCAATTGTTCGAACAGGGTTAGGGATTAGCGATGACTTGGGTTCAGTGCAAAACAATTAATCAATGTAAAATAGTTGATTGACCCAAGTTAGAGGTTTCTACCATCGGTTAATTTTATCGATTAATCAAAATAAAGTTACTCAAAATTACAATTTAAATTATCAGGCGAACATTTTAGTCTATCAGTATTTTAAGGTTTATTAATCAATCAATGTATATATGTGCACCATTTAAGTTCAGGATTTAGCTCTGGAGGCAATTTTGATATGTGCCAGCGAAGATCCACAATACTTTATTAAAATCATCATAAATGTGAGTCTCTCAAGAGGCGACAATCAAATCAAACAATTTTGAATGGAGCACACTCATCGATCCACTAAAAATGATCGACTCAATTCCAAGTTGAGAAAAATACCTAATAGTCAATGATCTATCACAAGTATGGAAAAATATACACAAAATGTCGAGCAAAAAACTTTTATATATGCTTAAGTGTTTACAATTTTCTACATTAACTTTTCTTTTGACTAACTTAAAAAAAATACAAACTTTCTGATGTAGTGAAATTCAATGAGTAGCCGATCGATCTTCCTCGCCGCTACTTTCTTTGGCCTCTTCCTCCATAGATCCCTCGACTTTGACATGGAAAAGAACTTTAAATTCCTTCAGTCGAGAATACTTAGCGTAGATCAGTTCATGGTGGATAAGTCTTTCAACTGCAAAATCCATGCCACAACAATTAGACTTCGTTAACTCTGCCACATGCTCTTTATACAGAACAAACGAAGCAACTTTCTATTTTAAAGCCTCCAGCATCTCGACCAACTCTTTATTTCTACGGCGATATTATCAAGCTTCACTTGGAGGAGTTGCTTGTCATCTCNTTCAAGCATCTCGACCAACTCTTTATTTCTACGGCGATATTATCAAGCTTCACTTGGAGGAGTTGCTTGTCATCTCTAACCCTCCACAAATAGGCTTCCAATGAGTTGATCCTATTATTCATCTCTCTCACAGAGCTGCCAGCATCAAACCTTGAATGTGGGTAGCTTGCACTGCCAACAAGTTAAATCAGGTCGTATGTTGAATCAGCACTGCACGGCTTAACTCCTTGAATTCCTTGGTGAATTTCTCCAACCAGGCCAGTTTCANACATCAAACCTTGAATGTGGGCAGCTTGCACTGTCAACAAGTTAAATCAGGTCATATGTTGAATCAGCACTGCACGGCTTAACTCCTTGAATTCCTTGGTGAATTTCTCCAACCAGGCCAGTTTCAGAAAAGTGGAGGGAAGTCTAGCGTCTCCACAAAACTAGGATACCAATCTTTGGAAATATCCAACATATTATATCGATCGTCAGAACCGGCCCATAACATCCCCTCTCCCCCTTTCATCGGGTGTCATACAAAGGTTTCTCTCTTTCTCTTTGGTTAAGGGGGACAGGGGGTGGAATTTGGCTCCTTCTCTAACTCTTTTCCTGGACGACGGGATTGGTCTTCTCTCAAAGACAAAGAGGGCTCATAGCCAGCGGAAATTTCTGTGTCATGGTCTGGAGAGAAACTAGAAGTGGAAGTAGGCTCGATGCGAGTGGCCTTGGTCCTGTNGAAGGGGGACAGGGGTGGAATTTGGCTCCTTCTCCAGCTCTTTTCCTGGACGACGAGATTGGTCTTCTCTCAAAGGCAAAGAGGGCTCATAGCCAGCAAAAATTTCTGTGTCATGGTCTGGAGAGAAACTAGAAGTGGAAGTAGGCTCGATGCGAGTGGCCTTGGTCCTCTTTAAAAAATCAATAAGAGAAGGACCAGGCTACCGAGAGGCGAGCGGAACAACACTAATGACCAGGGGATGAGACCACCATGAAGTGGTTGGTTGGGTGGACTAACAAGTGAAAGTTCTAGGTACCNGTTCAAAAAATCAATAAGAGAAGGACCAGGCTACCGAGAGGCGAGCGGAACAACGCTAATGACCAGGGGATGAGACCACCATGAAGTGGTTGGTTGGGTGGACTAACAAGTGAAAGTTCTAGGTACCTCGCCTCCTTCGGAAGCCTCTTCGTCAGTAGTGGATCTTTGTCCCTCACTTTTCCATGCATTAACCTAATGAGATTGAGCAATATGGGGACCTCGCCGGTCACCATATTCTAAATAACCACCAAAATTATAGAACAAGAAACAATGAATTTTACACCTTTGGTGCCGACCGTCAAAAAGGACACAACACCAAATTGTGGGCATTCAAAAACAACCTCTGTAAGATTAACCACTGTTGAGGGATGTTCAGTTTTCGTTGCTTTGTATCTAGCTCCTCCTTTATTGCTTTTGCCTGACATCCTCAGTGGCGTTCGAGGCATATCATCGGTCCTAAGTCATTTGACCCTTCAACATTAGTAGTTTCTTTGACAATATGTTGTGGTACCAAATCGCCTCCGCAACATGCATCTCCTCTAGAAGGGACTCTAGCCTATCCCCCGCTGGCTCTGACAACTTTGAAAGAATTCCCCAGTCGCCGGAGCAAGAACCAATCATAAACTTTTTTCCTCCAATCCTTATTTTATTCTCAACTACAAGTAATTGGAGATTCTTGCCAATTGAGAACATTACAAATCCCTCCTTATCGGCCTTAAAACAATAAAAATGACTAAATAGGTCGATCGACGAGTGATTTCTTCTTGACGACAGAAGATAGCTAAGGTCATTATCGAGCCAATGGAGTTCAGCAGCACATGGGTTGGAATAATCCCATACTTTTTGAAAATGCTCCAAAGCTCGGAGCATAGCACCAGTCGGAGTGGTCCCGATAAAAGACAAGATTTGAATCCACGTCGTCCATCGCTCACACAGACTCAGACACTCTCCAAAGGATGATGTTGTCATAAAAAACATACCTCGTCTGCAGCTCCCTCACATCGTTCTATGTCAAATACGATGAATCAACAATCGTGATAGAACCAATGAGGGTGGGAGAATACTTGGGAGCCATCACAAAGAGCAAGGAGGCGATCATAGGAAAAAAAGAAAAAGAAGAGTCAGAGAAAGAAATCAAAAAGTGTAAATGGTAAAATGTGATCCTTCACCCAATTTTTAGGAGGAGCACATAAAATGAGCTCTCAAATAATGATAAGTGTCACACTAAACATTATTTCAATATCATTTAAATATAATTTTATTGTACATAACATCATTACAGTTTACGAAGAAAAACATTTATAAATGGATCTTCCTCCACTTCAGTCGAGGCATACACCTTCTGAAATATTCTAAAGAGGACCAACTCTCCATTCAGCTTGATATGCTCCATCCAGTCGACATCATGATAAAATCTTTTCAAAATCATTTGACTCGCAAATGAGTGACAATGCAGCATACACGTCGTTCACGGAACTTTGAAGTGGCATAAGCTCGCTGGTAATATTGGCGAACCTTCACTGCAAAGCAATGACCTCTACCTCTAGGCGCTCGCAACAAACCAACTACTTCGTCACAGATACTACAGCCAAATTGATGGCTACTTGGGTCGAGGGGTACACTATCTCTTTCATCCAACTCTCAATTGACTCAGAAGACAGTTGTCAACCCCTCGAGTACTACTGCTGGGATTTGCCAAGGAAGTTGATCAAGCCCCACAGAATCTGGTCAACCGTAGAAGGTGCCACGACTGGTCCCGANGCACAACACCAAATTGTGTGCATTCAAAAACAACCTCTGTAAGATTAACCACTGTTGAGGGATGCTCAGTTTTCGTTGCTTTGTATCTAGCTCCTCCTTTATTTCTTTTGCCTGACATCCTCAGTGGTGTTCGAGGCATATCATCGGTCCTAAGTCATTTGACCCTTCAACATTAGTAGTTTCTTTGACAATATGTTGTGGTACAACATCGCCTCCGCAACATGCATCTCCTTTAGAAGGGATTCTAGCCTATCCCCGCTGGCTCTGACAACTTTGAAAGAATTCCTCAGTCGCCAGAGCAAGAACCAATCATAAACTTTTTTCCTCCAATCCTTATTTTATTCTCAACTACAAGTAATTGGAGATTTTTGCCAATTGAGAACATTACAAATCCCTCCTTATCGACCTTAAAACAATAAAAACGACTAAATAGGTCGATCGACGAGTGATTTCTTCTCGACGACAGAAGATAGCTAAGGCCATTATCGCGGCATTGGAGTTCAACAGCACATGGGTTGGAATAATCCCATACTTTTTGAAAATGCTCCAAAGCTTGGAGCATAGCACCAGTCAGAGTGGTCCCGATAAAAGACAAGATCTGAATCCACGTCGTCCATCGCTCACACAGACCCAGACACTCTCCAAAGGATGATGTTGTCATAAAAAACATACCTCATCTGCAGCTCCCTCACATCGTTCTATGTCAAATACGATGAATCAACAACCGTGATAGAACCAATGAGGGTGGGAAAATACTTGGGAGCCATCACAAAGAGCAAGGAGGCGATCAGAGGAAAAAAAGAAAAAGAAGAGTCGGAGAAAGAAATCAAAAAGTGTAAATGGTAAAATGTGATCCTTCACCCAATTTTTAGGAGGAGCACATAAAATGAGCTCTCAAATAATGATAAGTGTCACACCAAACATTATTTCAATATCATTAAATATAATTTTATTGCACATAAAATCATTACAGTTTACGAAGAAAAAACATTTATAAATGGATCTTCCTCCACTTCAGTCGAGGCATACACCTTCTGAAATATTCTAAAGAGGACCAACTCTCCATTCAGCTTGATATGCTCCATCCAGCCGACATCATCATAAAATCTTTTCAAAACAGTTGACTCTCAAATGAGTGACAATGCAGCATACACGTCGTTCACGGAACTTTGAAGTGGCACAAGCTCGCTGGTAATATTGGTGAACCTTCACTGCAAAGCAATGACCTCTACCTCCAGGCGCTCGCAACAAACCAGCTACTTCGTCACAGATACTACAGCCAGATTGATGGCTACTTGGGTCGAGGGTTCCACTATCTCTTTCATCCAACTCTCAATTGACTCAGAAGGCAGTAGTCAACCCCTCGAGTACTACTGCTAGGATTTGCCAAGGAAGTTGATCAAGCCCCACAGAATCTGGTCAACCGTAGAAGGTGCCACGACTGGTCCCGAAGGTGCCATGATTGGTCCCGAAGGTGCAGTCTCAACAGTTGAAGCAGAATCAAAAGCATTCGGGGGCAGTCTGTTACCAACACAGGTCTTCAGAACAATCGACTCATTTGTATCAAAGATGATGTAAAAGGATTATTAAAAAATTCTTTNATCCCGAAGGTGCAATCTCAACAGTTGAAGCAGAATCAAAAGCATTCGGGGGCAGTCTGTTATCAACACAGGTCTTCAGAACAATCGACTCATTTGTATCAAAGATGATGTAAAAGGATTATTAAAAAATTCTTATGAAAGAGAAACTTTTTCATACCCAAAATCTTATCTATATTAGAGGTAGTCATCAACTCCTGCGCTCCTAAAAGCAAAACCTCTCCATTCTTACTTGTTATAGAAGGCAAGATAAGATCAGTGGGTGACTTTTCCTTCTAATCGAGAGGGGTGGCCCATCCACTTTCTCCAACAAGTGCGTCAGCACTGGAACCGGGCGTCAGGTTAGGGTCCATTGTCAATGTCTTCCTTGACGGTCGAGCGTCATGACTTTTAGAAGAACCTACCTTATTGGTTGACTCAGGTTCGCATGTCGCTCACTTCTTTTTCGTCACAAATCTTCTCTTTTTTTTTTAGTCACAAAGGGCGCCGAGAGGCCAAAACTTTCCAAAGTCTGAAGATACCAACCAGTTCCTTCTTGCGGAAACTATCAGCTATGATGCTAATTGAAAGAAGCGAAGAGAACGTGAATAAAAAGAAATAAATCTTACTATACACCCTTATTTATAGGGTTTACTAGGCACGAAAAATAATAGAGAATCTTTTATCAAATTATTTTTCTCGATTCTTGTTCCATTTATTGCTTATTAATTTTCTTATCCTTATAGTAACAGTTGCTATTGAGAAGCAAGAAAATCAAAAAACTAATATATATATTACAAAAATGTCAGGATGAATCTCGAAGTGATCGAGTGATCGGGAATTGGGTTGTACACGTAGTGTCCTAGTCAAATCCATCAGCAAAGCCATCAATTGATTCGATGGCACAACTGACAGACGTGACCATTCAACTCACAAGAATCTTTCGCCTAACAAAGTCAGTCGATCGACGAGCCTACCAATTAAGAGACCACTGTCAAAATCCACTCATCCTGANCGGCGTCAGGTTAGGATCCATTGTCAATGTCTTCCTTGACGGTCGAGCGTCATGACTTTTAGAACCTACCTTATTAGTTGACTCAGATTCGCATTTCGCTCACTTCTTTTTCGTCACAAATCTTCTCTTTTTTTTTAGTCACAAAGGGCGCCGAGAGGCCAAAACTTTCCAAAGTATGAAGATACCAACCAGTTCCTTCTTGCGCAAACTATCAGCTATGATGCTAATTGAAAGAAGCGAAGAGAACGTGAATAAAAAGAAATAAACCTTACTATACACCCTTATTTATAGGGTTTACTAGGCACGAAAAATAATGGAGAATCTTTTATCAAATTATTTTTCTCGATTCTTGTTCCATTTATTGCTTATTAATTTTCTTATCCTTATAGTAACAGTCGCTATCAAGGAGCAAGAAAATCAAAGAACTAATATATATATTACAAAAATGTCAGGATGAATCTCGAAGTGATTGAGTGATCGGGAATTGGGTTGTACACGTGGTGTCCTAGTCAACAGAACATAAAATCCATCAGCAAAGCCATCAATTGATTCGATGGCACAACTGACAGACGTGACCATTCAACTCACAAGAATCCTTCGCCTAACAAAGTCAGTCGATCGACGAGCCTACCAATTAAGAGACCACTGTCAAAATCCACTCATCCTGATCAAGCGATCAAATCTTTGAAGGGTACACAGTCAGACGTCGCAATCGACCGACACATATACAACAAATGATCAACATAACTAGCAGAGCTAACCAACCATACGTTGACTCTTATTATCAATATCATGTAATTTAAATAAGAATTATTAAGATAATTATAGAAACTTTCACTTCCATACATGTATTTGTATTTTAAAACTCCTATAAAAAAAGATTATGACATCAATAATGAAACTTTTGAGCTCTTATACTACTTCTAGTACTCGTGAGTTCAGACATATAAGACTCCCATGATACTATGCAGAAANCAATTACGAAACAGTTATAAGATACCAGAAGTTTATAAAACAATGGGCCATTTACATACATACCCCACACTCAACTTCTATATATTTACATATCTGACACCTAATCTTTACACATCACATAAAAAATATNACACCAGCTGAACCCGCCCCTACAAGGGTGTGATCAGAAAAGGTTGTTAATTCACGTCAAAGATTGACAATACCACAAGCAAATTTAAAAAATAAATATAAAACAAAGATCCACTCAATTTCCTCTCACTTCATATCCATCCAACGGCTACCTAAGAATTTAAATTCCGAATTAATGATTATAACTTAATATGTCAAACCGAATGAAAATTACTATATATATATATATATAATGCATATATGTATAATTATAAGTATCATTAAAAAAATTTCATAAAGTTAATTACGAAACAGTTATAAGATGCCAGAAGTTTATAAAACAATGGGCCATTTACATACATACCCCACTCAACTTCT
Organism: Phalaenopsis hybrid cultivar; assembly: GCA_002079205.1. NCBI lineage: Eukaryota > Viridiplantae > Streptophyta > Magnoliopsida > Asparagales > Orchidaceae > Phalaenopsis > Phalaenopsis hybrid cultivar. The sequence continues at coordinate 89,196 of JXCR01140749.1, forward strand.
ATATATTTACATATCTGACACCTAATCTTTACACATCACATAAAAAATATTATCATTTTAAATTTAAAAAAAAATTGAAAAACACCTTTTCATACATAGGTTGGCTGGCATATATGTAAATATTGAAGTTTAGGTGCTAAATATGTAACTACATAGGAAATGGGAGGTATGCATGTAAAACTGAAATTGTTGAAAATTATAGAACCTTAAAAGATCAGTTCAAAGCAAGAAAGTAATNAAAAATGGGTGGTATGCATGTAAAACTGAAATTTTTGAAAATTATAGAACCTTACAAGATCAGTTCAAAGCAAGAAAGTAATTGAGTTCAACTACGGCTGTTCTTCTCTTCAATCCCGGACTGCGAAAATCTCTTCCGAAGGACTTCGAAGACATCCTCCATTCTCACGTTCTTGAGTCTGAGAAGTACCATGGCATGGTACAGCAGGTCTCCCATCTCGGCGACGCTGCGGGAGCCATCTTCATCATCTAGGAGCGTTCGAGCGAGTTCTTCGGCTTCCTCCCTACAACAGAAATTAAGCAGAAAATCCCTTTTTTGTTAAAAGAAAGATTACATGGAGCTCGAAATATACATGTGAGAGATGGGTGAGATAATGGAATTGATGAAGCAATTTGAAGATATATGAAAAAGATGAATCCTGGCTACCTTTATGGAAACAAATACATAGCTCCCAATTCTTATGTATTTGCATATCTAACATCTAAACTATACACTATACGACACAATCTTAATGTCACATAAAAAATATCCCTATCATAACTTTAAAAAAGTAAAATAAACCTTTTCATGCATAGATAAGGTGGCATGTATGTAGAAATCTAAGTGTGGTATGTATGTAAATCTTCCAATAATATTTAGCAACAAGGCATATAAAACGTGCATGATAATCATTGATCCCTAGCTTTATCTTGTTTAAATTCGCAAAGTGATCATGCAGTTGATCCCTATAATCACCAAATGATAGTTTCATANTAACAGAAATTAAGCAGAAATGCCCATTTTTGTTAAAGGAAAGATTATGTGGAGCTCGAAATATGCATCTGAGAGATGGGTGAGATAATGGAATTGATGAAGCAATTTGAAGATATATGAAAAAGATGAATCCTGGCTATCTTTAGGGAAACAAATACATAGCTCCCAATTCTTATGTATTTGCATATCTAACATCTAAACTATACTTTTTACAACTATACGACACAATCTTAATGTCACATAAAAAATAACCCTATCATAACTTCAAAAAAGTAAAATAAACCTTTTCATGCATAGATAAGGTGGCATGTATGTAGAAATCTAAGTGTAGTATGTATGTAAATCTTCCAATAATATTTAGAAACAAGGCATATAAAACGTGCATGATAATCAAACATATCAGCTTTATCTTGTTTAAATTCGCAAAGTGATCATGCAGTTGATCCCTATAATCACCAAATGATAGTGTCATATCACCACATAATAACTTAGTAGCAACAACAACCAACAATAATTGCTTGGCGCATTAAATTCTCAAGGAATAAGACTTTGCATCATTCATAGAAATCTTCCAAATTATTGATCCAGCTTGAAATTTTTATCATATCTTTAATCCATTGTATAAATATAGTTTGAAAACTCTTGAAAATTACAATGTTGATGGCTAGAACCNCTAAAATCATATCTTTAATCCATTGTATAAATATAGTTTGAAAACTCTTGAAAATTACAATGTTGATGGATAGAACCACAACCTGCATGATTTCATTTAAATGGAAGTATTAACTAAAATTATTAATTGACCAGCCCGATTAACTCTTTACATTTATTTGAAATGATAATGCAACAATAAGATCTAATATTATTTTTAATGAAAGATTTTTCAAAGTTATAAATTTTTTATTAGTGTAACTACTATGATATGTGGTATGAATTCATGCCAAGGTAACTTGGCATTTCAAAATTTACAAGCCATAATTGATTCAATAACTTGTTTTATTTAAATGGAAACAGTCCATAATCTAATTATAACCTAAATAATGAAAAATAATCAAAATAATACATGGAAAACAGCAACAATTTTGGATCACATTAAATCAATGACCAATCGTATTTTAATTCCCATAAATGTAATTACACTTGACCAAGTTTGAACAAAATCAAGAGCACTAAAAAGTCAATATAGAATATGTAAGTGGAATAAAAACAATACTGAAAATACCAAAATAAGAAAAATCATGGCTCTCATCAATGCAAAGAGATGACTTCTCCTAGAAATAGGTTGTCACAATTATATTCATAAGATTGAAAATCAAAAGAAAAAAAAAATTCATTAAAACCAAACATGCTTATTTACACACAAGTCAAAATATTTATTTAAAAGAATCCTCATCCCAAACTAGTAGATATGTTCGGCATAAAAATAGTTTAATCTATATTTAAATAAAATATCANATGACCAACTTCGAACAAAATCAAGAGCACTAAAAAGTCAATATAGAATATGTGAGTGGAATAAAAACAATAATGAAAATACCAAAATAAGAAAAATCATGGCTCTCATCAATGCAAAGAGATGACTTCTCCTAGAATTAGGTTGTCATAATTATATTCATAAGATTGAAAATCAGAAAAAAAAATTTCATTCAAACCAAACTTGCTTATTTACACACAAGTCAAAATATTTATTTAACAGAATCCTCATCCCAAACTAGTAGATATGTTCGGCATAAAAATAGTTTAATCTATATTTAAATAAAATATCAAAAAATAAGAATAACTATGACTTATTTGAATCCAATGAAACTCTATTTATACCTTATTTGAATCCAATGAAACTCTATTTGTACCAGTCGAGCACATCAAGCTCGTAAATTGTATCAGAAGGCTACAACAATCATATTCCAATCCCAACAAAATCATAAATATATGATTAGCAGCAGAACAACAAATACTGCACTTCTTTGGAAAAATCTGACAAAGCAAGGGTAGGGCTATAAGTAAAGCAATACACTCAATAAACGGCTTAAACTTGGTTCATAAACACGCATTCAAGTAAATAATTGAAGAAATTTAAATGATTTCTAGAAACTCGAAGCTAAATGAACCATACTAGAACACAATCCTACTCATTTATTTATGTTCACAGACAAGCTTATTTGTTGTTCAACAAATAACTCGTGAAATGACTGACATTAACTTGGATGAATGATGGTATTTTATTTGATTAAAACTTAGTTAAACACAACTTTATAATTTCTTAATTAATATTAATACATTATATCAACGAGCGGGCTACACTTAGTGGGATAAAATCTTACTATAGTTTTGTAGACTAAGCTACACTTCTAATTTTCATCTCTATATNTTTGTTTGTTGTTCAACAAATAACTCGTGAAATGACTGACATTAACTTGGATGAATGATTGTATTTTATTTGATTAAAACTTAGTTAAACACAACTTTATAATTTCTTAATTAATAGTAATACATTATATCAACGAGCGGACTACACTTAGTGGGATAAAATCTTACTATAGTTTTGTAGACTAAGCTACACTTCTAATTTTCATCTCTATATTCTGTAATTCTAGCACTAGTTCCACACTTCTAAGTTACATCATTTCAAGTCTCCTCAGTCAACTAAATTAGCTTACTTGAGGGAGGGTACACCAACAATGCGACTCACATGATCCACACCTATTGGATATGAACAAATCTTTTATTCTTCTCCATTTTAGCCCTTTCGTAAAGAACATGTCAGCAAGCGACACATCATCTAAACCCAATAGAGCAAAAGGCCTGAAGCAGCTTGGAAGGGATTGGTAAGGGTTTCAAATCTTACTTCTGTAAGCTTGTTTCCACTTAATGTTTCTTATCTACATACATACATACATACATATATATATATATATATATATATATATATATATATATATATA
>JXCR01140752.1:4242-14414 GCA_002079205.1 Phalaenopsis hybrid cultivar
AACAACTGAATATTTCTCCTCCCAATTACCAAGTACACTGGTCCTTTCAAAAGAGATTTGGAAGTACTGCAAGGTTTCTCAACAAATATAAACAAAGAAACATTGATCCGATAACTGCCACTTCCTTCGATTAAATATAGTTTGATTAATAGAGGGATCAGTATTCTCCAAAAACTTATATGCCATTAAGAAAAGAAACATTTACTCTAAATGAAACAGTTTAATGAGTGTCAACAAATAATAAGCCAAATTTTTATTTGATAGATCACCCTTAATAAAATCTGGAGCACATTAAGACGCAAAAGGATGAACAGCAAACTGCCCTTCAAATTCCAAAACAATCCATTAGATGCCAAGTAGCTATGGATAAAAGAAACATTACAAATCACTACCAGAATAGACTTAATAATCGAGTAAAAACACTCAGAAGAGGGTGACATGAGCAGTGGAGAGAAAATAAGGAAGAGAGTGCACACGCTGAAAATAAGACTTGGTAGAGAAGCATACTAATGTTACAGTTCTCATTCTTCTTCATGGTCCAACGCTCTTGAATGCTATCTTCCAATTTGTTTAACGCCGTGACTGCATACTGTTTAAATTGTAAAAACATCTCATGATAAATTATAAATTACAAAAACATATCAATCAGAGAAGAGTCATTTTTGTACTGGTAAGCAAATTTTCCAACAACACCAATATCAGCAAAAAAAACAAAAATCATTCATTGCCCCCTCTAAAGAATTTTCAACAGTCATAATGCATCATAAAAATTTCTAGTCAACAAAAAAAATTTTCAAGAAAGAAAACAATTCAAAAAACCAAGAGAAAAACCTACACATCAAGGGAAGCACGCAAAATAACTTTTGAGTCTTGACCAACTTTGATGAATATACAAGTTACATTGAATTCTCGGAGTTCATAATCAGCAAATATGACGATTCCATAAATTATTATTCTAAATTTTATTTCCACATAAATGACTATTTTTTCTAGAAAAATCATGGAAATTGAAATTTCAGCATCAAGGAAATCTAAAAAATAAAAATTCTTCAAAAAATCAATGACAAATTTTTATGCTAAAAGNTGAATTCTCGGAGTTCATAATCAGCAAATATGACGATTCCATAAATTATTATTCTAAATTTTATTTCCACATAAATGACTATTTTTTCTAGAAAAATCATGGAAATTGCAATTTCAGCATCAAGGAAATCTAAAAAATAAAAATTCTTCAAAAAATCAATGACAAATTTTTATGCTAAAAGGTTTTCGGAAGTCTACACTTATGGAAATGCACATAATAAAAAAATCCAACCAAAAATAATAAGAAAAGTTAAAATAATAATTAAAAAAAACACAAAAGGAACTAAAACCATAAAAATCCTGTTATCAAACAAAGCACAAAATTTCTTGGAGGAACTAGTTTTGGTAGACTTTTTGATGCCGGAGTTAACCTAAATCATGATAGAAAAATATTATTATTGGATTCAAATAGGGTTATAATGACGGCTCTTCAAACAGGAAATAAATGATAAAAAACATAAAAAGACACAAGCAAATGTCTTAAAGCGCATCCTAGGATGTTGGAGGCTGGCTAAGTGGATCAAGATGGTTAGCGAGTGTGGCGGTAGCAAATGAATGTTGGCGCTAGTGATGGTGAAGTGAAGAAATGCAGTGACAGCATGTATGAAGGTTGTCCTAGGTGATGGCAGCGAGGAGTGCAGGCNTATAAAAAGACACAAGCAAATGCCCTAAAGCGCATCCTAGGATGTTGGAGGCTGGCTAAGTGGATCAAGATGGTTAGCGAGTGTGGTGGTAGCAAATGAATGTTGGTGCTAGTGCTGGTGAAGTGAAGAAATGCAGTGACAGCATGTATGAAGGTTGTCCTAGGTGATGGCAGCGAGGAGTGCGGGCGGATGGGTGTTCTCAGGCTGTTTTGAGCAGCAGCAACGCCGTGGGAAGACTGGGACAGCAAGGAATAGGTGTGGTTTGGGAGGCAGCAAAGCTAGAAGGAAGTGGGAGGCGACTGGGAAGTTGGGTGGCAGAAAACAACAAACGAAGGGTTGTTCTGGCCAGTTGCAGCGATATACAGCGGCCAAGAGCGACGGAAAGAATGTGGGAAGGGATAGGAGGAAGATAATCACCATCTCAGGAGAGAAATACAGTCAGAGCACCACCCAATCCCTCGGATACAACCCTGGAATAAGAAAACGGAAGGCAACGGCTATCCTGACATAAATCTAAAATAAAACTCACCAAAAACTACTAATCCAAACCCTAATGCACACACATGTAAGGAATGACTAAAAAAGGAAAGAAAGATAATAGGAAAGAAAGAATAAGAAAATAAAATGGGACCGTTTCGGCTGCTCGAATCCCATCTCCTGCTATGTGCTTTCTGGCAGTGCTATAGTAGCTACAGTATCCCGTGAAAATCGTGTGGGAATCCTGCTTCAATCACGCGGGATTGNTAATGACTAAAAAATGAAAGAAAGATAATAGGAAAGAAAGAATAAGAAAATAAAATGGGACTGTTTCAGCTGCTCGAATCTCATCTCCTGCTATGTGCTTCCTGGCAGTGCTATAGTAGCTACAGTATCCCGTGAAAATCGTGTGGGAATCCTGCTTCAATCACGCGGGATTGGGGGAGCTTCGACTTCATTCGTGAAGCTTCTGGCTTCTCATAACACGGAGTCAAATCTGTCAAGTTGAAGGTAGCAGAGATATTGTAGTCCCCTTGTAGATTGATCGAGTACGTGTTGTCATTCCAAAACACATTTTGGTAGAACAGGTGTCCGCCCTTTGCTGGGACAACCAGAGCTGGTGCTATGGAATGAGTATTCTCATATACTAAAGCCTCGCGCCATCAAATCTATACTTGGCTTCTTCCACTCTCCGTACTTGTCCAGGTGTTTCTGATAAATANAGAGTCAAATCTGTCAAGTTGAAGGTAGCAGAGATATTGTAATCCCCTTGTAGATTGATCGAGTACGTGTTGTCATTCCAAAACACATTTTGGTAGAACAGGTGTTCGTCCTTTGCTGGGACAACCAGTGTTGGTGCTATACGTGGAATGGGTATTCTCATATACTAAGCCTCGCGCCATCAAATCTATACTTGGCTTCTTCCACTCTCCGTACTTGTCCAGGTGTTTCTGATAAATAAATAAGGAGGAATCAACTCTGAGACAGAATCTATAGCAAGCTTGTTGACCTCACTTTTGGTTGGGGTTTAGTCTCTCCTCTTTAAATAGCCTAGAATCTAGCCGTAAGATTTTCCTGTCGACTACTACTAGAAAACTAGCAAAGGAGCCCTCCTCGTTAGAAATTTCGAATTTTTCTTCGCTCAACTTGAAGTTCCGCATAGTAGTTTTGACCTTTAGCACCTAGTAGGTGAGGCTACTGTGAGGAAACTCAAGGAGAATCCTTATAGGATTGTTGGCCTTAGGATTGACTGTACGCGTTGATCTGACGCCGTCGTGCTCTCCGCCGTCCTGTTTGATTGAGCTCGAGCTGAGTTTTTGACGCGGTCCGGGTCGTGACGCGTTTTTGTCCCAATCGTCGATGAGGTTGCCTAAACAACTCTAGTTGACAAAAAGGACTGCGCCGACGCGTCCGGAATGTCCATTTTGTCTAAAAGGGGACGTTTGTTTCATTCTAACGACGCGTTTAGGGAAAGATGCGTAATTTAGGTATAATTATAATAATAATAATAATAATAATTATTATTATTATTATTTATAACCTAAATCTATCTCCTCCCTCCTCGCCTCATTTTCTCGAACCTGTGGGCCTACCTCAGCCCTAGATTGGCTCCTTCGGTTGCCTGGCCCGCTCCTTTGTGCCGATGGAGAGATTCATTCCCGCGTTCGCCTCTCGCGCGCGAGACAAGTCTCGCAAACGCCCATCCCTTGTATCCTATATTCTGTGTTCTGAGTTCGATCTTCTCTACCGCAGATCGTATCCTCTGCTAGAATCTAATCCTCTGTCTCTCTCGATCTCTCGAGTCATATGCGATCTCTTAATCATTTCTTCTCCTTTTCTGGTCTATATGAGGCTTTCGTTTGGTTTGTTTCAAAGGGCCGAAAATCTCTGAGGGAGGGAAAACTCTGTCATTTTGTTTTCTCACTTACTTCTTTAGCTTTCTGTGCTCGGGTTGGCTTCATCTTACTATTGGAGGAAGAGTTGAAGTTGGGGAGTGCCTTTAAAGTTTCTGTGTTGCTTTTTTTTGCTTCAAGGAGGTACCTTCTTCCCTCGTGCCTTGCCTCTTTTTTCGGTTTTCTCTCTACTGAGCCATTTAGGATAGTTCTGTTGAATAGTACAGCATGCTAGCCTAGTGTTGCACCTATATTTTGAAATATTTGTCACTTCAGCATGTGAAAAATAGAAATGTGAGCATGTTCTAGGAGTCAGATTTTATTACTTGCTTAAGGTGGTGAAAGTATAGCATGTTATTAGCTCCTCTCTTTTCTTTTTATTCAAGGCAAATTGGAAATATTAAAATGCGGCTTTGAGATAATGTTAGTTCCTCTTGCAAGCATGTTAGGACATGTATCATGAAGCCTCTCATTTATTCTTACCTAGCATGAGATATTGGAGAATTTATTTGGCCTTTCATGCATGAGAAGGGCTTGGCTTTGACATGTCACGGTTTCTTTTTGCTCAAAACGCATGCCATGAAGAAATTCACCTTGATTTGGAAGGTTTCTATAGTTGTTCTTGCTTGAACATATCGTGGTCTTGTATTTTGATGCTTTAAATGCATGTGGGTATCTTTTAACCCTTGAATGGCTTGGTATTCACCTTAGGGGTAAGAGAAGTCAAGTTTTATTGAAGTTTGGTTTTTTCTTATTTTCGTTGAGGCTTTGGGGCTCCCTGCTGATTTTGAGGGGCTCGATTTTGACCTCTATTGGTGCTCGGTTTCATTATAAGGTGGCTAGGTGTAGATTTGCTATTATGGTTTCATTTATTAGCCTTCAAAGTTTGGGTTTGGTCTCTACTGGAGCTTTCTCACCTTGGAAGGGTTGGAGGTTGGATTCTGTTGAGACTTGGCTTTTGGTTTTTGTTGAAGCTTTGTCCTAATTGCTCGAACTTTACTTATGGGCCTTGAAGGGTTCGATTTGGCTTTGTTTGGGGGTTCGGTTTGCTAGCCTTAGATCTCATCTGAGAGCCTGTTTTTGGTGTTTGTTCATGCCCCTGCTCAAGAGCTGTGGGAGGGTGCGGTTTTATTTGCTTTAACCCCTGGTAGAGGCTCGGTTTTGGCATTTATAATCATTTTTGGCTTAAAAGCGCGTACTGTGAAGAAATTTATTTTGATTTGGAAGAGTTTTATAGTTATTCTTGTTTGAAACATGTGGTAGCCCTATATTTTGATATTTTGAGGGCATGAAGATGTTTCTAGCCCTTATTGTGGCCTGGGTTTGAGCCTTGGCTGCGGCTTGGTTTTACTCTGGTTGGGAGCTCGGTTTTGTCTCGTTCTGCCCCTGCCTAAGAGGTAGTTTGGGTTTGATTTTTGCTTGCCTTAGCCCCTACCCGAGAGGTAGTTTGGGTGTGGTTTTACTGGCTTTAGTTCCTACCCGAGAGTTTATGTTTGTGCTTTATATTTGTCCCTACTAGAAAGGCTTGGTGCTTGTCCTGAGCTGCTTCCTATCCCTACTCGTGAGACGTACTGAAGGCTCCTTAATTGGATTTAGTCCTTGTTGGACTTGAACTACTTGGATGATTGTTGGTCGATTAAATTAGTCATCTCAAAATGATGGTAGTCATCTCAAAATGATGGTTATGTTTTGCACTCTCTTATGTATATCAAAGGTCCTCATGTGATTGATTTGGGTTGCCTTGGCCGTGAGCCTTTTTTGGCCATGTTTCTTACCTTAGTCGTGAGCTTTTTTGTGCCTTGAGCTGCCTTGGCCGTGAGCCACTTTTGGCCCTATTTCTTACCTTAGCCGTGAGCCTTTTTGGGCCTTGAGTTGCCTTGGTCGTGAGCCTCTTTTGTCCTTTGAGCTGCCTTGACCGAAAGCCTTGGTGGCTGCCTCCTCTCTTCTACTGACCCTAGCCGTGAGCGTTTATTTGGTTGTATTTGAAAGATTATATGTTCATTTGATATATGAGGCTATTAGGTAATTTGGGAGTTAGGAAACTTTAATTTTGATATGGGTTTGGAAATGCTAGTGGTGGTTTCCCCCAGGTCATTTTCCTTTTGTTAGATTTATGAATTTTGGAAAATTCCCAATTCCTATTTGGGAGAGCATTTGATTGAGGTTAAAATTGAGCCTATGGAAGATATTTTTGGAGGATTGACACCGATGTGGGGGAGGTCATTTGTGGGTGATAGTCGTGTCGGTTCGGGCTCGTTTCGACTCGTTCAAAACAGGATTTGGAAAGGACACCCTCCTTAGGTTAATCCAATTCTAATAAAGCGAGAAAATGACATCCTTTTGAATTGATTCAAGGACCTTGGGCCCTACTTTTTCAAGTCTTTTCATTATTAGTTTTGAGAACTGATTCATCCTTCGTCCTTTCAGTGTTTTAGATGGATCAGTGTCTCCTCTCTCACCTCATTTTTGTTCTTTTTTTTTCCTTGCTTCTTGATTTGGTTTTTGATGCTTATGTTCGATACATAAATGTCCACGTACAGCCTTTTGCTATACGTGAAACCATCAAGCAAGGTCGCAAGTAGGTCGGTTTTGTTTTGAGACTTAGGGCGGTGATGACAAAGGAACACCGGTGGTAGAGCGTAATGANAACTCGTTCGAAACAGGATTTGGAAAGGACACCCTCCTTGGGTTAATCCAATTCTAATAAAGCGAGAAAATGACATCCTTTTGAGTTGATTCAAGGACCTTGGGCCCTACTTTTTCAAGTCTTTTCGTTATGAGTTTTGAGAACTGATTCATCCTCCGTCTTTTCAGTGTTTTAGGTGAATCAATGTCTCCTCTCTCTCACCTCATTTTTGTTCTTTTTTTTTCCTTGCTTCTTGATTTGGTTTTTGATGCTTATGTTCGATACATAAGTGTCCACGTACAGTCTTTTGCTATACGTGAAACCATCAAGCAAGGTTGCAAGTAGGTCGGTTTTGTTTTGAGACTTAGGGCGGTGATGACAAAGGAACACCGGTGGTAGAGCGTAATGATATTTCATCCTACAACATCGAGACACCCCCTCAGACCCGGTGAACCGTAGGATGTAATATCATTCACCGAAATAAGACTAGCAGGAGTTGATTCGTACCTTCTTAGGTTGTTAGCAGTCCGACAGTATGATCGACTCGTGGACAACTACACTTTCAAAATTAATAAAAACAAATTTGATAAGAACAGATACACCTTTTTCAAACAAAAATGTATATTTTTTTGCTACAAACAAAATTGATACAACCCACTTTTGTATGCTTTAAACCTATGTACATGCTAAAAATATAAATTTTAAATATATTTAAAAAAATTAGTTGTCCACTTGTTGATTACTTGTTTGGGCCAAGAAATACACTCCTAAGTTAGGTTCAGTAGGACACCCTTCTAGTCAAGTGGCGGGCTTTATACATCCGGGTGACCGAGTAGCCTTCGACGACCCTCAAGTACAAATATATATCCGAGCCTAGCCCTACCCGAGTGCTTGCGGTCCTCTCTTTTCAGATTTTTTCATATGTTTTATCAAAACTTTTGGACAAAACACTCGTGGTCTTTTCTCCTGGATTTTCCCGAGGATTTGAGGATTTTATTTGAATTGTTACTCGTCAATTTTCTCGAGCTTTTCGTCATGGATTATTCGTTGATTTTTCCCGAATTTTCCATCATGTGTCATTTACCGTTTTTTCTCGAGTTTTTCGGGTGACGTTTATTTTCTTCTTTTGTTTTCGTTTATATGATGCATTTCAGTCTGTTTTATTTGTACCTGTTGCATCAACTACACCTAAGGAACAACGGATCTCCCAGGTATACAGGTTTGTTTTGTGTTTACAGCATGCTACTTTCTNCTTTTCTTATTTTCGTTGAGACTTTGGGGCTCCCTGCTGATTTTGAGGGGCTCGGTTTTGACCTCTGTTGGTGCTCGGTTTCATTATAAGGTGNTTTTTCTTATTTTCGTTGAGGCTTTGGGGCTCCCTGCTGATTTTGAGGGGCTCGATTTTGACCTCTATTGGTGCTCGGTTTCATTATAAGGTGGCTAGGTGTAGATTTGCTATTATGGTTTCATTTATTAGCCTTCAAAGTTTGGGTTTGGTCTCTACTGGAGCTTTCTCACCTTGGAAGGGTTGGAGGTTGGATTCTGTTGAGACTTGGCTTTTGGTTTTTGTTGAAGCTTTGTCCTAATTGCTCGAACTTTACTTATGGGCCTTGAAGGGTTCGATTTGGCTTTGTTTGGGGGTTCGGTTTGCTAGCCTTAGATCCCATCTGAGAGCCTGTTTTTGGTGTTTGTTCATGCCCCTGCTCAAGAGCTGTGGGAGGGTGCGGTTTTATTTGCTTTAACCCCTGGTAGAGGCTCGGTTTTGGCATTTATAATCATTTTTGGCTTAAAAGCGCGTACTGTGAAGAAATTTATTTTGATTTGGAAGAGTTTTATAGTTATTCTTNGGCTTTAACCCCTGCTAGAGGCTCGGTTTTGGCATTTATGATCATTTTTGGCTTAAAAGCGCGTACTGTGAAGAAATTTATTTTGATTTGGAAGAGTTTTATAGTTATTCTTGTTTGAAACATGTGGTAGCCCTATATTTTGATATTTTGAGGGCATGAAGATGTTTCTAGCCCTTATTGTGGCCTGGGTTTGAGCCTTAGCTGTGGCTTGGTTTTACTCTGGTTGGGAGCTCGGTTTTGTCTCGTTCTGCCCCTGCCTAAGAGGTAGTTTGGGTTTTATTTTTGCTTATCTTAGCCCCTACCCGAGAGGTAGTTTGGGTGTGGTTTTACTGGCTTTAGTTCCTACCCGAGAGTTTATGTTTGTGCTTTATATTTGTCCCTACTAGAAAGGCTTGGTGCTTGTCCTGAGCTGCTTCCTATCCCTACTCGTGAGACGTACTGAAGGCTCCTTAATTGGATTTAGTCCTTGTTGGACTTGAACTACTTGGATGATTGTTGGTCGATTAAATTAGTCATCTCAAAATGATGGTAGTCATCTCAAAATGATGGTTATGTTTTGCACTCTCTTATGTATATCAAAGGTCCTCATGTGATTGATTTGGGTTGCCTTGGCCGTGAGCCTTTTTTGGCCATGTTTCTTACCTTAGTCGTGAGCTTTTTTGTGCCTTGAGCTGCCTTGGCCGTGAGCCACTTTTGGCCCTATTTCTTACCTTAGCCGTGAGCCTTTTTGGGCCTTGAGTTGCCTTGGTCGTGAGCCTCTTTTGTCCTTTGAGCTGCCTTGACCGAAAGCCTTGGTGGCTGCCTCCTCTCTTCTACTGACCCTAGCCGTGAGCGTTTATTTGGTTGTATTTGAAAGATTATATGTTCATTTGATATATGAGGCTATTAGGTAATTTGGGAGTTAGGAAACTTTAATTTTGATATGGGTTTGGAAATGCTAGTGGTGGTTTCCCCCAGGTCNAGTCATCTCAAAATGATGGTTATGTTTTGCACTCTCTTATGTATATCAAAGGTCCTCATGTGATTGATTTGNTATAACCTAGAAAATACTAACCAGCTTAACTTTTTTAAAATGATATCAATATTTTCATGCCATATTTTGAAGCGCTTATCACAATAAAGTGTTATACAAGTAAATATTAAAGTTTGTGTTACATATGTAAACACATAGGGATTCTGTGGTATGTATGTAAATCTCCCAAAATAAAATAAGAATAAAAAAATTACTTCTGTAGCTATACCTAGAACTATAACAGCTTTCTTTCTAAATGAGACAGCTAATAAAAAAATTAATAAAACAAATAATACTGTACTTAATTATGACTAATTTCAAAAGGAAGCTGATAGAGTAGCCACAGGACGAGAAAACAGAAATGAGCAATGCAAGTATCGATAATACCGGAACTAGTTCAAAAATCAGCAAAAAAGAAACAAACAATATTAAGCACTGAATTAGGGTTACAGCATGACACAAGCAGAAAAAAAAAATACAATAACACACAAACAAACATGATTAAATGTATTCGAAAGTGGTGGTGCTGTAGGTTCAAATAGGACGACGGAAGGAGGGTGGTGGGTGATCGGGTGAGGTGGTGATAACCCG
>JXCR01140752.1:26734-39000 GCA_002079205.1 Phalaenopsis hybrid cultivar
CTCTTGCAAGAAAACAATTCTATTCTTTTTATGGAAAAATCAAAGCATGGTAAGATATAATATGATATGTCATATTTAGAGTATTTAGAGAAAGAGAAAGAGGTATATTTTAAGATTTTTTGGAAAATTTTGAAATTTTCTAGTGAATATTAGAAGTTTTCAAAGCATAAGCATATTTATTGCTTTTAAAAAATTATTTTTATCTTTAAGAGATATAAGTTGATGCAACAATCAAATGACACTAGCCTGCTACATGGCATGCATGGCTGGCAACTATGACACCACTCACGTGGCCGACTACTATGATGCCACTAGGTTCGTGTTGAAGTCCATAGAAGCTTTTCTAGATGTTTTGAGAGCCCATAAGATAGTTTCAAGTATCTCATACTCGTTTCCCCCGTTTAGCCTCCCCATAGAGCCTCTGGAGGCAGTTAGAGCAATTTTAGAAAATTGTAAGCCAAAATTTTGAGCAATTTTCATCCAAAACGTTGAATGTATTGTCAACTCCAATATAGAGTGAAATTATGATCGAGGTGGAGTAACTTAGTTCAAAGCTCCAAAGGAGAACCAAGTTAATGATTGAGGAGAGGAGGCATGTTGACCTCATTTTCGGTGAGTTCTTTGCTTCTTCCTCCCAGGACCTAAGGTCTAGCTTTAGGAGTTCCTTGTTGACCATCTTAGAGGACTAGATTTGGAACCCACCTCACATAGAACTTCAAACCGCTACTTGACCCATTTTTGTGAAGACCTCAAATGAGTGGTCCCAAGCACTCAACTTTTAGTTATAATGGCTAAGAACCAACATGTGGAGGGCCCAAAAGTGAGTTCTTATAAGACCAAAAGGCCTTAGGCAAACCCTTCATGGCTCGGCTGCACAAACAATACAATTCACACATTCGATGCACATAAACATCACAATTCACGTCGCTAAGGCTTACATACATCACACTGCTAAAACCAATATTCAAAATGATTTGTCGCAAGCGAAAATTCGAAGAAAAAAATTAAATTTGATGCATTTTTGACCCTATCATCAACAAACTTGTCTGGACAACCCCGAATGAAGAACAAACCGCGTAAGCACGTTCGGGATGTCGAATTTGGCTAGAAAAGACACTCATATCACGCTATGATTTTGTGCGCGCGTAAATTACATAAAAATCATAGCTTATTGAACTTAATTAAAGAGGTGAGTTTAGGCTTAACTCGGGTTCAATTCCGGATAAATATAGCCCAATTATCTCGGTTCGTACTGACAACCCAATTTGTAATTTGAAATTTCAAAATTCAAATTACTCCGCCTAAATCCATAATTAAATTTAATCAAGAATTATTAGTTTCTAATTAAACGGCTGTTTTAATGGAAGGTAATCAATTCCCCGTTGAATCTCCAGTAATGGATACATTGAAAATTTGGCTATATAATTCGATTGCTCCCTCTCCTTCCAGGCATTCCGCTCCCTCAGCTCGCCTCCTCTCCTCGACATAGAAGCCCCTTCGCCCCTCTCTTGCTCAATAGAAACCCTCACTCACTCAGCTCGCCCGCTCGAGACTCTCCCCGCTCGACTCCCTATCCTCGATGCACCGAAGACCCTCGCTCGACGCCTTCTCCTCGCTGCGTTGAAGAGCCCCGCTTGCCTACTCTATCTCACGACAAACCCCTAACTGAATCCCATCTCTTAGCCAAAGACCTGATCCAATTCGCCTCCCTCTTCACTTCCCGACAGAAGCTGTCGCACCCCGCCCGCCTTCGTCTCTCGCAGTCGACCTGCTCACCGGCTTCCACTAGCAAGAAACATTTAATTGTTATATCCAAATACCTATTTACAGGTCTCATGGAATCATCTTAGTCCGTTCTTGGATTATTGAGTCAAATGTTTGAGTGTTGTTAAAACCTTCAAATTTTTTCTGTTGTCTTTTATGAAGTTTTGTTGAGGATTTGGAAATTTACATATGCAGCACACTAATCTTATGGATTTATCTAGATCCATTCTTTGAATACTGAATTAAACCTTTTATTTGTTCATCCCGCTCCAGAGCTCATTTTAATCATTGGAATAATGTTAAGCTATTGAGAACCATTAAGGAATCATTTATACTATTGTTGGAGTAGAAAATCGAAAAAAATTTCTCATTTTTACTGCATAAGGATGTTGAATTGTCATNGATTTTTTCTGTTGTCTTTTATGAAGTTTTGTTGAGGTTTTGGAAATTTACATATGCAGCACACTAATCTTATGGATTTATCTAGACCATTCTTTGAATACTGAATTAAACCTTTTATTTGTTCATCCCGATCCAGAGCTCATTTTAATCATTGGAATAATGTTAAGCTATTGAGAACCATTAAGGAATCACTTATACTATTGTTGGAGTAGAAAATCGAAAAAAATTTCTCATTTTTACTGCATAAGGATGTTGAATTGTCATAGCCATCTGGTTCTACCTCTTTGATTTTATGGTAAAGAAATGGAAAGGAGCCTGGGTTTCTCGGAGGCTTCCGTCACCCTAGATACATCTCAAGCACTAATGATACCACTGGCTATCTCGTGCAATATATCGAACTGAATCCTCCCTTGCCATAAAGCAAATTCATTCTGTTTTTGCTACTTATGTTCATGCACTCTTCTTGAAATTTTGTATGCTTTTGGAAGGGAAACGCTCCTTTCGATTCATGTTTCAATGATCCAATGTTATTTGATCGACGCTCCTTCAGAGTTGTAGTATTTGATTCATTGATAATTGTCTGGCATTAAAAGTGAAATTTCTAGCAGACACTAAATTACTTTTTTTCCTTAATATTGGACTTACCATTACAGTAAAACATATTCTCCTGTCGTAGATAAATAAAAACATAAGAATAGAATAGGTTCTTAATAACATTTTTTTTATAAAAATCTGAAAGCTTTGCTACTTTTATTTATGGAATTTGGATCACCCACACACTTTCATGGACCGTCTCATATCTAATAATGACCCCATTTTATGCTTAACATTACTACCCAAAAACTATGGCATCATGGTCTTGAGATATAAATCTAATGAAGAAAAGAAAATACTTTCAGTTGATACTTTCTTTTCTTTCTCTGTCGTTTCTTGGTTTCTCAAAATGTTAAGTTTTTCCACTGTTTAAGTCAATAATTGCTGCAAAGATTTTATCTTGTTCATGTATTGTTTTATGTTTGTTACTTATTGGTTGAACTTAAAACTTGACTTAATACAAGTGGTTTATTGACTTTTTTCGGGAATGATGCTTATTTAGTTTTGGAGTTAATGCAGTGTAATCAATAATTGTTTGGGAGTTTAAATGTTGTTGTTTGGGGTTTAAAAGTATTGTTTAGTGCTAAAATATTGTTGTTTAGGGTTTAAAAGTGTTGTTTAGTGCTAAAAAGTTGTTGTTTGGGGCTTATATAGTTGTTGTTTGGGTTAATATAGTTATTTTTTTAAGCTCAAATAGTTGTTTTTTGGGCTTATATAGGTGTTGTTTGGGTTCATTAAAAGTGTTGTCGGGTCCTGAAATGTGTTGTAGTTATTGTTTGAGCTTATGTAGTTATTGTTTGGGCTCAAATAGGTGTTGTTTGGGCTCAAATAGGTGTTGTTCGGACTCATATAAGTGTTGTCGAAACCTTAAATGTGTTGTGGCAGAGTCGTTTGGGCTCATATTGGGTTGTTTAGGCTCATATAAGTATTGTTCGGGCTTGAAAGCTGTTGTTTGGGGGATTTTAGGTTGCAGTTTGGAGCCTTTTAAATACTTGTTTGGAGCCTTTTAAAATTTTTGCTTGGGGACTTTTAAATAGTTGTTTGGAGCCTTTTGAAACGATTGTTTGGGGACCTTTTAAATGGTTGTTTGGGGACTTTTGGTCTTCTTTGAGTCTCCCCGTGTCACCTGTTCTTTTTCATACATATACTCATGTTTGATGTGCTCATTAAATCCATAGCTACACCTGCATACTTTCACATATGAAACTAACCTTGCAGTAGTAGCAGAAGCTCAAATACGTATTTATAATTATTTACTACAATCTTTTACTATTTTATTTTGATGTCATGTTCTTACTATCCCAAACATATCTTACTTACATTACATACTTACAAAAATAAATAAATAAATAAATATGCACTTTCAAAAATTAATACATTTTTAAACCAAGCGAACACCCTTAATTCACCCCTTTAGATTTACGAGAATCTCTCAGATGAGGCAACCTACGGTTGCTAATGGGAATTTTTCGGTCTAAATGGGCTTAACAACTCATTTACTACCTCAAAGTCCTATGGGTGGTTATTTAGACTAGGGAGAGGGATTGTTGAAGAGTATCCTCTTGTTGCTTGATCCAAGCTCCTCGCCATGCTGCCCACGAAGTTGGCTCTAAATCTCCTGCTGTAGTAGTAGTTCCAATGTTTAAGGGTTTGAGGTTTGTGGTTTACAAGTCACATTTTTATTTGTTCATTGTTGTTGTTCAAATGTTGAAATGTTCATGGGGGAATTCTAATTTAATTTGAGCGACACCGGTTAAGATCTCACGCTTTCATCATCACGACACCACTATTTTCTCTTGAATTTACTTAATTTAAATGAATTGTTAAGGCAATTTAGACCGGAGAATTCCCGTTAGCAACCGTAGATTCTCATAAGTCCAAAAATGATGAATTAAGGGCGTTTGCTGGGTTTAAAAGTGTATTAATTTTTTAAAATAATTTTTTTAAATTTTTTATTTTATTTGTAGTTATGTAATGTAAGTAAGATATGCATGGGATAGTAAGAACAAGACATCCAAGTAATAAAAAATTATAGTAAATAACTGTAAGTGCATGCCTGGGCTTCTTCGCTGCTGCGAGGTTAGTCTCATATGTGAAAGTAAGCAAGTGTAGCTAAGGATTTGATGAGCATATCTATGGAAAAGAACAGGTGACACGGGGAGGCTCAGAGAAGACCAAAAGTTCTCAAACAACCAATTAAAAGGTCCCCAAACAACCAATTAAAAGGTCCCCAAACAACCATTTCAAAAGGCTCCAAACAACCATTTCAAAGGCTCCAAACGTCAACCTAAAAGTCCACAAACAGCAGCTTCCAAGCACGAACAACACTTATATGAGCCTAAATAGCCCCATGTGAGCCCAAACTGCCCTGCTATAGCACATTTAAGGTCTCGACAACAGTTATATGAGCCCAAACAACAACTACAACACATTTCAGGACCCGACAACACTTTTATGAACCCAAACAATACCTATATGAGCCCAAACAATAACTATTTGAGCCTAAACAACAACTATATGAGCCCAAACAACAATTACATAAGCCCAAACAATAGTTTTTTAATACTAAACAACACTTTTAAAACCAAACAACAGCTTTTTAACACTAAACAACACTTTTAAACCTCAAACATCAGCTTTTTAGACTCCCAAACAGGTATTGCACTGCATTAACTCCAAAACTCAATAAGCATCATTCCCAAAAAAAAAAAAACAACAAACCACATGTATTAAGTCAAGTTTAAAGTTCAGCCAATAAGTAACAAGCATAAAACAATACATGAATAAGATAAAATCATTTGCAGCAATTATTGACTGAAATCATGTTTGCACAACATAAAAACTTAACATTTTGAGAAACCAGGAAACGACATAGAGAAAGAAAAGAAATTGCCAAAAGAAGTTTTTTTTTCTTTTTTAGATTTATATCTCAAGGCCATGACGCCATAGTCTTCAGGTAGTAATGTTAAGCATAAAATGGGGTCATTATCAGATACGAAATGATCCATGAAAGTGTGAGGGTGATCCAAATTCCATAGATAAAAATAGCAAAAATTTCATATTTTCATAAAAAAAAGGGTTAATAAGAACCTGATCACAACCTTAGATTCCTACCATCTTATTCTTATGTCTTTACTTATCTATGACACGAGAACATATTTTATTGCAATGATAAGTTTAACACGAAGGAAAAAAAAAGTAATTTAGTGCAATCAATCCAATACTACAATGCTAAAAGAGCGCAGACCAAATAACGTTGGATCATTGAAACATGAATTGAAATGAGTGTTTCCTTTCCAAAAGCATACAAAATTTCAAGAAGAGTACATGAACATAAGTAGCAAAAGCAAAACGAATTTTCTTTATGGCAAAGGAGGATTCACTTAGATATATTGCATGAGATAGCCAGTGGTAACATTAATGCTTGAGATGTATCTAGGGGGACCAAAGCCTCCGAGAAATCCAAGCTCATACCAATTAAATGTTTCTTGCCAGTGGAAGTCAGTGAGCAGGTCGACTGCGAGAGAGGAAGGCGAGCGGGGTGGAGGGCTTTTGTCGGGAAGTGAAGAGGGAGGCGAATCAGATCAGGTGTTCGACTGAGAGAGAGGATTCAGTTAGAGATCTGTCGCGAGAGAGAGGAGCAGGTGAGCGGGGCTCTTCAGCGCAGCGAGGAGACGGCATAGAGCGGGGGTCTTCGGCGCACCGAGGAGAGGGAGTCGAGCGGGGAAGAGTCTCGAGCGGGCAAGTTGAGCGAGTGAGGGTTTCGATCATAGAGGAGAGGAGGCGAGGGCTTCGGTTCGGAGAGAGGAAGAGCAAGGGTTTCTATCAAGCAAGAGAGAAGTGAGGGGGCTTCTGTGTCAAGGAGAGGAGGCGAACTGGGGGAGCCGAATGCCTGGAAGGAGAGGGAGCGGTCGAATTGTATAGCCAAATTTTCAATGTGTCCATTGCAGGAGATTCAACGGGGAATTGATTACCTTCCATTAAAGCAGCCGCTTAATTAGAAACTAATAATTTTTTATTAAATTTAATTATGAATTTAGGCGGAGTAATTTGAATTTTGAAATTTCAAATTACAAATTAGGTTGACAGCCCGACCCGAGATAATTGGGCTATATTTAGCCGAAATTGAACTTGGGTTAAGCCTAAACTCACATCCTTTTATTAAATTTAATATGCATCGATTTTTGTGCAGTTTACGCGCGCGCGGAATCATAGCAATATGGGTGTCCTTCCTAGTCAAATTCGACGTCACGAACGCGCTTGCGCGGTCAGTTTCGTCGTCTGAGGTTGTCCGAACAAGTTTGCCGATGATATGGCCAAAAATGTGTCAATTTTTTTTTCCCCTCGAATTTTAGCTTGCGACAAATCATTATGAAGATTGGTTTTAGCGGTGCGATGTATTTAAGCCTTAGCGACGTGAATTGTGATGTTCATGCGCATTGAATATGTGAATTGTGGTGTTTGTGCAGCTGAGCCACGAAGGGTTTACCTAAGGCCTCCTGATCCTGTAGAAACTCATTTTTGGGCCCTCCACAAGTTGATCCTTAGCTCTTGCAACTAAACGTTGAGTGCTTGAAACCATTCATGCGAGGTCTTCACAAAAATGGGTCAAGAAGTGGTTTGAAATTCTATGTGAGGTGGGTTCCAATACTAGTCCTCTAAGATGTTCAACAAGAAACTCCTAAAGTTAGACCCTAGGTCCTGGGAGGAAGAAGTCAAGACCTCACCAAAAATGAGGTCAATACAACATCTTGAAAATCTCCCAAACTTGTGATTTTGTAACCTAAAACTTTTAGAATCCAAATTATTTTTGAACATAGATTTTGATATTAATAAACAAGGACTAACAAATATGCACCGAGAAATTCACCTGATCGAGCACGAATTTCAAAACAAATTTTAGATAAAAAAGCACATGAGAGTTTCAACTATTAAGTGTCGAAATTAACTTTGAGATCCATAAAGCAAGAGAGCCTAATTTAAGCCTTGCAAAGAAATATCATAAGCAAACACTATAGTGGATCGACCTAAAGTTTGAAGAAGGGTGTTATGAAGATTTCATGTAAATTTCTATAGCCTAAGAATTTTTTTCTTACTATAAAGACTAGGTAGCATCATCATTATTCGATACATTTAATAGAAAGGAGTTGCAATTTATTCAGTTAAAACAATGCCATCCTAATGAAATTTGATGTGAGGCCAACAAAACACAACGATTGGGTGAACTAGTATAAAATTCTTAATGAGTTCTAAGAATTTATACACAATTTATTTTATTTGGTTTTGGAGATTTCAATTTGCCTAATTTCCAACACGATAATATGAACGGCATTTTCAACAAATTTATAACCAAAATAATGTGATTCGATGAGATTAACTGAACGATAGCAAAGGCATCGTAATCCAAGTCCAAAGTATCAAGCACTCAAAAATGTCGCTTGCAACTTATCCAAATAATTTTGGGGCAAGCAGCTTTCAAAATGTGGGGGCATTAAATCAAAGCGAGCTTAAAGATGTGATGAATTCAAAAAATGTAAGTTCTCAATCCTAAGTGAATTAAAACACCAAGATGTCCAAAAAAAATAAAATATGATTAGGAAGAATCTAAGTAGACTATTCGTTGGAAAAACCATATTATTTACGGAAATACTATAATGTTCATTCCATAAATTAATGAATAGGTCATTCCTATGTATAAGAGAACTTTTAGTGGAGACCTTTCCTGAACTTAAAGAATTACAAAGCTTTGCCATTTACAATCCCGATAGACCATATATGGAAGTTCTTTTCTCCTTAATTTCCTTCCATCTCTCTTGATCTTCTAGTCACCCATCTGATTAAATATTACTTTCTAACACTCGACCCTCAACGATGACATCAACCGCAAACATAGACCAATGTTGGCATCCATAATTGCCTGTTATTTGTCACCTGCATTGACTAATGCCAACATCTATCATAACTTGTCCACTATCGCCCATCAATGACTAAAGTAAACAGCAGTCATCACCAGTCTTACGTTGCTCATAGCCATCAGCAACTATAGTTGCCTATCTTCCATCACATATCAACAAGCAAGGCTTCTATTGCCATCACCAACATCCAATACTCTTCACCATCATCACAAAAAGAAGTCCCTTGGTTCAAAACTTGTAATATTGCCTCTTCTATATATGGAATAAATGAATCTGTATAATCTTCAAACTATACAGTACAACAGATTCAACTAGGCAAAGCCACATGATCCTTCTCCTTTTGGGCTTTAACATACAAAATCATGCATTTCGTGCATGTTAAGAGCCACTCGTTTGTATGAATGTGAATTTTATGAGCAATTCCAAAATATTAAAACTATTTACCCGAAACCATAAATTTTCTAGCCCATAACAATAGCTATGGCACTTATTCGTTCCTACTGTGCACTGAATCAATTATCATGTAAATCCAGTATTCCAAAAATTAATAAAACCATATGAAAATTATTTCTCTGCTTGCTAGATATTTTCATCGACTGCATTAACACAAATTGCTACCATGACTTCCCAAAAGAGTAATAAAAAATTATACTTTTTTTAACATTTGATATCTTTTTAGACTTCAAAATTAGACTAAAAATTTTGTCAACTAACCACTACAATACCCCCATAACTCTCTAAATTTCAATACATATCTCATTGATGCTAAACTTTATTTTTCAATTTTAACACAATCAATAATAACTCATTATTTGGTTCATCAAACTCTTCCAAAATATCCAAATTAGCATTTCAATCCTTCCTTAATGTATTCAACATTAACAAAAATACTATTATATAAACTTTCAATCATCTAATCTAATAATATAATTTTTCACGCTTTAAAACTTCTATGATATCTTTCTAATAGAAAAAAGTATTCATCTTAAATCAAGTTTTGCTCGGCCAAAAAATTCCAATTCTTCTATCATAGCAACCTATCTTGAAAAATTAATAGTTTCACACCACTCAAATTAATAGTTTCACACCACTCCTATGTTTTAATTTAAATGTTTAATTAAAATTGATTTGAATATATTTAAATTTAAAATTGTCTAGTACTCAAACTATTTCTACATATGGGTATGATTGTTTATAATCAAGTCATTGATTAATTAATAAGTTATTTTGTGAGACTAATTGAGTTTTTTTTTTCTTTTTTCTGGGTCAAAGTTATGTATACGGATTGCTTATAGTTGTGTATGCAAAGTTACCCCCTTTTCGTCTACATAAACCAACCAGACAAAAAGAAAGAAAAGCAGATAAATAAAAATACAGAAATAAATGTCAATTAGTGTGCTTACCAACTTGAATCTATTTAATTGATCCCTATTAATAGATAAAATAAAATGGAATTAAAAGCTATTTGTCATCCAATCTGTTCCTAACAAACCACCCAAATAAAAGGAAAAAAAACTCAGATTTGGAAACCAATAAATGCATATACGAAAAGACAGATCCCGAATAGTTTTCTGACCGAAGCAAATCTGTTATATCAATCATCTTTA
Organism: Phalaenopsis hybrid cultivar; assembly: GCA_002079205.1. Lineage (NCBI taxonomy): Eukaryota > Viridiplantae > Streptophyta > Magnoliopsida > Asparagales > Orchidaceae > Phalaenopsis > Phalaenopsis hybrid cultivar. The sequence continues at coordinate 37,017 of JXCR01140752.1, forward strand.
AAGGATTAAAAACGTTCCGCATTACAAATATACAAATTCCATGAAATTCGGTGATAATTTGCCAAAGAGTGTTATGGTTGAGAATGACTTTCGAAAGTATGCATGATGAAAAACTTAAATAACTACAGAGCTTAAAAGTGAAGTTTTTCACATCCAAATAAACTGTGCGAGTTCATTTGAGTTGTTTTACTACAACATCAAACTACAATTTCAACGAGACGCATATGCATAAATACTAAATAGCTAATGTAGCCTTTCTTATTTATATCCCAAACATGAACCCAAGCTTTATGTACTAGGGAAAAAATGTTCAAAATTTGCTATATATTTACAGCATAGGTTTCAAATACAGATCTTTCCTACACACCACTATCATATACCATAACAAGAAACCAATTTATGCACATGCCTCTACGAAATGAAAACAAAGAAGAGGTCAGATTAAGCATGCTTCAAAGGTAAGCTGCAGCAACTTAGAAGGTATTCATACAACTAATTTCATAAAAGGGGGCATTTACAACAATAAAACCAAATTCTTATGTATTTACATATCTAACATCTAAACTTTACAGTTTACATTTATAACACCCAAATCATTCCTATCACATCAAAATACAACTATTTTAACTTTTATAACAGGCATATACTTTTTCAAGCATAATTAAGGTTGCCTATATGTAAAAATTTAAGTTTAGGTGTTAGAAATGTAAATACATAAGAATTAAATATTATGCATGTAAAAGTTTCCTTCATATAAACATAGAGGAGCAAAGGAAGAACGAGAGTAGATGCCATATTATGTCTAAGTTGCTCCTGTTGAGAAAGGTCCAATATGTCAAAGATGAGGCTCTTTTGTGCAACTGGAAAACTATATAGACTCAGTTGGGTGTTAAATATATGCAGCAGTGCCCAGCAAAAACCACCGAGATAATCAAGCAGAATGGATGAACCGCATCTTTAGAAGTTTTTGGAACTTTGTGGAGAAGAAATTTCTTCAATGGGATCTAGGAATGTCCAAAAAGCTTGTTGTTCGCGAACTCGTGCTCAACTCGTTTGTAAAGCAACAAGTCAAACACGAACATAATTTTTAAACACAAATTATAAACGAGTTGAATATGAACAATCTCTTGCTCGCTCGTGTTCGACTCATTTTAACACTGTCATTATCGGTCCCAAGCCTGGATGTGAAAAGTGAAGGGTTGCGTTAGGTAGTCAACGACCAACATAAAACTTATTGAAAAAATAATGACATGAATCATTTTGATCATTATGTAAGTGCTATGGCGTCTCCTGGAAACAACGCGTTGTATAGCCTGAATACAGTGATAACTGTGCAAAGGTCGCTACACCGGCGCCGGTGAAGGGTGAGTTATTTTGATAAGCTTTTTGATAAAGTTTCTGAAAATACAATCGACCTTAGTGATCTTAATATCATTAATAATAATAAAACGTTTAATTTTTACCTCGCATTAGTAAAAAAAAGTTGAAGAGGCTTTAAAGAAAATCAAGGGTGGAAAGTCTGTAGGACCTGATGATATCGCAATTGAAGTATGGAAATATTTAAGAGATTTGAGAGTTTCTTGGCTTACTAAACTCTTTAATATTATTTTAAAAACTAAAAAGATGTTGAGGAGTGGGGAAGAGTATTTAGATCCTCCATTTTTAAGAATAAAGGGGATGCACAAGAGGGTGCAAATTATAGAGGAATTAAGTTGATTCATTTTTAAGGATAAAGGGGACACACAAGAGTGTGCCAATTATAAAGGAATTAAGTTGACGTCGAGGAGTAGAGAGGAAGAGTATTTAGATCTGCCATATTTAAGTATAAAGGGGAGCACAGGAGTGTGCAAATTAAAGAAGGATTAAGTTGATGTGTCATACTTTAAAATTATGGGCGAGGGTAATTGAACATAGGTCAAGATGTATTACAAAGATTTCTCATAATCAATTTAGATTTATGCCGAGCAGGTTTACTATGGAAGCT